>PKRV01001635.1:948020-1035873 GCA_003709505.1 Hyphantria cunea | reverse complement strand
ATTATATTATATATTATTATTACTATATAAATTTTATTATTATTTTTTTATTATTATGTCTGTTTGCAATATTAAAATAACCGCTTTGTACTAAATGCATATGCATGTATACAAGGTACACATAGAAAAAAAAACATTTTTACAATTTTTGTCTATCTGTGTGTCTGTTTGTTCCAGGTTAATTCTGGAACGGCTGCCACTTAGACTCCTTTTTTAGACTAGCTTCGCCCCGCGGCGTTGTCCGCGGTAACAAAAACAAACGCGGATAACACCACGGGACTCAACTAGCTAATTTACAATATTAACATATTTGTTAAGCTATTAATACTAGTAACTCCTTTGTTAGAAAACATACATGTTTATGACACCGAACTCTATTGCATACACAAAACACATCTGCATAGAGGAAAACAGAACCGGAACTTTGAAACTGACAAACACAAAAACAGACAAACGAAATGCCGCGCATTGTGTATTAAAGCCTCTAGTTTTTACTGGTGCTGGATGAACAATAGCACGACGGATATCACAATGAGAAAAGCTTAGGATTAATTAGTAAGAGAGCCACGCTTCGGCATGCACGGGCTGGCTCGACCGGAGTGATACCACGGCCTCACAGAAAACCGGTGTAAAACAGCGCCTACGCTGTGTTTCACCGAGTGAGTGAGGAAACCGGAGGCCTATAATCCAACCCTTCCCCTCATCCCCCTTCCCATCCCTTAAGGCCGGCAACGCACTTGTGACGCCTCTGGTGTTACGCGTGTCCATGGGCGGCGGTAATCGCTTACCATCAGGCGATACGCCTGCTCGTTTGCTCCCTATTCCATAAAAAAAGTAAAAAACATATCACGCTTTACTCTCCAATTGTTTCCACTTTATTAGTAAACACATATTAAAACCGAAATAACATAAAAGTGTTTGTTTATCTTGGAAATCAATTCCCAGAGATTTTTCCATTGTTTTGCTATGATGTACGTCACATATTTCAGGAATTTAAGATAAATTGAAGTATCATCATCATCATCGGCCTATCGCAGACCACTGCTGGACATAGGCCTCTCCAATTTCACGCCACTTAGTTCGATCTTTGGCTTCTCGCATACAAACGTAGTGTAGGACGTCCACAGGCCAGGTGGAGCAATGATTTGCGCAGGACGGCTGGCAGGAGCTGAATTGTAGTATTAAATTGGTTTAAAATAATAAATAAATAAATTATTAAATATTTCGGACATCTAACACACAACGCTATCTAGTCCCAAACTAAGAGGAGCTTGTATTATGGGTACTAGACAACTGATAGGAATACATCAATACTTATTTTTCAAATACATACTTATTATACATAGAAAACATCCAAACTCCGAAATAAATATTTGTAGATCATACAAACATTTGGTCCGACCTAGGATTCGAACCCGAGACCTCATGGACAGCAGTCGCGTACGCTACCACAGCGCCACCGAGGCAGTTTTCAATAATAAATAATGATTTCAATAATCGATACTTGTGATTGCTTTGAATTGAAGCATTATCATTTACGGCTTCAAAGGACGGCAGTTATAAATACTTGAATATTTTTCCAACTTAATGACTAGCAGGCTAATAATCTCTCTTTGTTACCCGACTGTGAAAGAAGAAGGGTTATGTTTTTCGATATTTCTTTGGCACGCCCTAGAGCCTTAAGGGCTTGTCGTATTTTTATGTGAGTCGTGTCAATAGATTCGTTTTAGCCGTGAGAGTGAGACTAGATTAGATTAGAAAAAAAAAAGAAATTGTACGCAGTCGTTCTTTTTTTAAATAATTTATTACTTGTAGTTAAATGATCTTACATGAAGTCTTGTTTTCCTTTTTTGGCAGTGCACCTTAAAATTACTACAGTACTTTGATAAGAAAGAATATCTTGCTTATAAAAATGTAATGTACTGCCCTAATGGGTATAACGCACAAAATAAAGACGAATATAATGTACAGAGATTAAATTTTGGAGTTCAAACAACCGCATTATATAGCCCCTTAATGCCAGGGCAACTTAAGTATTGCTCCTACTAAGACGCTTATAAACTTACTCCCGAGCTAACTTGGTTCTTAGCAACTTAGGTTTAACAGTCATTACTCAGGATCCTGTTTTGTGTATTTATACAGAAATTAAACAGATATATGACAAAATTAACCCTATTGTTTCTTGATCAAACTTTATCCGTACCCGCATTTGGCAAAGGGCTTTGGCAAATGAAACTCAATTATCTGCCAAAAAAACTGTGATGGTATTTCAAATTAATGTTGAAATCTTTAGAGTTTTGTTTATTCTAAAAAATAATAATAAGATTATTGGTAACAAAATGTGTTATATTTTCATAAAATTCACATTATAAATAATCGTAATAACTAGGCATGTTTAACAATAATCTCCTTGTCGTATAGCCAGTAATAAAAATTAAATACCTTTTTACGACTGGCAATTATGTAATATAAAAGTAGCGACGTTATCTTGTTCGAGATGTTTTACTCGTGTATTATAAATGAAATTATTTTGTTACCAGCCGCCGGAGGTCATTGGATGAAAAGGAAGGAGGCTTTGCGTGCAAAGAGGGGTCACAGTCGACACGGTCTTCAGAAAATTAGAACTCGTCGACAAATTGGTAAGTAGATAATACGTATTCATAAAATTTTATTTGATATTCTTTATAGGCTAATAGTTAAGACTTTTAGAAGTTATTACACGCCTGCATTTAAAATATTAAGCTATTTTGTAGCAATCGTAATAATGAGACCATTCGCTCAACGTCTCGAAACTATTACTGCTCTACAAAAATAAATTAATGTATTAATTGTTTGAGAGGAGTTTATGCTGAAATACCGTAGGCTTAAAAATAATTGGAAACAAGAGGTTTAATAAAACTATTTTGTTTTTTTGGTAAAATACATTTGCATCAAACTTGATTTTTCAATATGAAGTTAAGCTCTGTAATAAAATACTTTTTTTTATGGAATGATGGCACACGAGCTGACGTATCGCCTAATGGTAAGCGATTACCGCCGGCCATGGACACCCGTAACACCAGAGGCATCACAAGTGCGTTGCCGGCCTTGGGGGATGGGGAGGGGGATGAGGGGAAGGGTTGGATTATGGGCCTCCGGTATACTCACTCGGTGAAACACAGCGCAGGCGCTGTTTCACACCGGTTTTCTGTGTGGCCGTGGTATCACTCCGGTCGAGCCGGCCCATGCATGCCGAAGCGTGACTCACGGTAGAGATACTCAACCATATATGGCTGTCCATTCTATTATATATACACACATATATGAATTCAAACATACACAACACACATAGCATAACATAACTTTAGCTAAAAGTTTAACAGTTTTTAAGTTAATTTTTTCTTTCATGTTTTTATTCAGTATTTATCTTATTGACGATCCTCTCCGCGAAAATGTAACAAAAGTATAATCTAATAAATAAATATTTTAATAATTAATATTTCGGACATCTAACACATAACGCCATCCAGTACCAAACTAAGCAGAGCTTTGTACGATGGGTACTAGACAAGTGATATAAATACATATATACTTTTTTTTGTAAATACATACATATCATACATAGAAAACATCCAAATCCCGAAACAAACATTTGTAGATCACTCAAACATTTGTTCCAACCCGGGAATCGAATCCGAGACCTCAAGAACAGCAGTCGCATACATTAGCGTTGAGCTACCGAGGCAGTCAAATCTGAGAGAGCTCTGGTATACTACGACTTAGATCTTATCATAGGTACCAGTGTTTCATTGACTCCAAAACATTTTTCCTTTATGCACATATTTATGATTGTAAAATAATGTTGTTATACAACTTTATTTGAAATTAATTATTCTATCCGGGATAAGTATACCGGGATGCCAGTAGCAGTCAAAACTTGAATATTAACGTTGTGCATTTTTGATATTTTTGAGTGATTAGGGTAATCAGTATCAGTATAAAAGTACTATCATTTATGTGGTAAAATACTTACAATATTCATTTATTGCGCTGTCGTTCACAAACATGATAATTAATGGCCTAATCTCCCTCCGTCTTACGAATTTGCGATCAGGTCACGTGTCCTGACGCGAGTTTATCATTATTTTACCCATTACAAAAACCTTACGCATTTTCGATGTCACGGGTCCTGGCGCGAGTTTAACATTTTTTATCAATCACAAAAAAGTGCACAACATCGCTAAAGAAGTTTTCACTTCAAAATATTTTTTATCAAAAATGGCCGATTATACTTACAATTTCACGCCTTAGCATTTTCTTGTATGTAAATTATCAAAGATGTAGAGTATAAAAGAACTTATACTTAACATACATGATAATGTCGAGGAAATGGTATTCCATCTTGAGCATTACCATGTTGCAGGTTTATACACATCTAAAGGGTATTCTCCGCTTAAAGCGTTTTAGATTTTTATAATCTTCGTGTTCGTGTTACATAAAACTGATTTCCATTTTTTCCATAAATCTTGCTTATCAGAATCAATCATAAATTTATATTAAAATTCATTTGTAACTGCTGTTATCGCAGATCCATTAAATGAATAAACAATTTAATCTGCATGTATTGAAAGCAAACGTAAGTAAAAGATTTTTAAATTATTATTAACTATTTAAAATAGACATATCTACTTTTGTGATGAGCGACGTATTTTGTTTATTAACATAAAGAGAATAAATACCTTTGTTATAAATCATTGGTGCTGTGAGAGGAGAGGAAAATTATATAGTGATTATGTGGAGTTTTCTCAGGCATTATCAGGCAGGACGGAGCCACAGGCAAAAGCGAGTACTGCAAATAAAAAAAAAGACGTTGAGTAGCATTCTATGCCTATCAGATTACGAGAGAGGCCGAACAGAGAGTGCACCTGTGTTTGCGCACACACTTATGCACTATGATATCTCCTGCGTAGTTAGCTAGTCTCCTTTAAGACCGGGCATCCTGGCCGAAATCATATTATAACGATTAGATTTACTTATTAAGTTTGACGGGAAATTGCGAATCAATGAGTTCACAAACTTAGACAATAATGTATATAATTTATATGTATGTATTGACGAGTTCCTTAATCTTTTAATTTTAATACATAGCAATCCCAAATGAGCTGCTTGTTATCTAGGACTGCGGTCAAATATATGTGCGTATTAGGACAGGACCGATTAGCGGGGAAGCTTACGGCTTTTTCTGAGACAACGTTTGTACATACGATACCAAAATGGGAAGACATTAAAATAGGTAAGTATGATATGGGCCCTCCCTAGAGTTAGACGCCTAAGGCAGGCCTCGGACTTTAGTATAAACACCACACATTCCTAGCTTCTACGTCCACAAGCAGCTGAAATTTTTATAATAAAATATAAGCATAGTGTAACAGAGAGCAAGTGATTGTATTTATTACATGATATATATACTGGAATCGAACTAACTCGAACCTTCAAACTTTCAAGAAAAAAGCGTACTCCTTCCTAAAACGCCGGCCACGCTTCTGTGACACCTCTGGTGTTGCAGGAGCGTTGCCGGCGTCTGCTCGTTTATTTTATTAAATTAAATAAAATCACCTCTTCAATTGTTAGTACATTAAAATAACGTTTCGTAAAAAAATGTGATTTCTATCACTGAAAGCGTAATCCAGACTCGATTGCTATCAATGTAATAATATATCAATCTCATAACTCAAGACATTCAGTGTACTTTTATACCATTTATATAGGCCGCCGTTGATAACGTATGGCAAGTAAAGCCTAATGTATCACTAGAACACCACACAATACAATTGAACAGAAAATAATATTGTTACTATATTCATAGAATGAAATCCATATATAATTTTAAAAGTGAGCCCAAAGTGATCAAGCTCACCCCTTTTGCGGATAAATTGTTTATCGCAAGTTGGCTGTAACTGCAGCCACAACGATTGGCACATACGATCAATCATGTCAAATATATCAGTATTCGTGTTCAATGTTCATATGTCGAGTCGTGTCTGACATACGAGGTATTATTTATAGTTGGGGTCTGTAATGGGCGCCGATAACACGAGACACGTAAATATGAAAGTTTGAAATCTTCTTTGATATTTGAGAATCTTGGTGTTCAGCTTTAACTGTTGGAGGTCTGATTGAGAGGCTTCTAGATCCAAAATCTCTAATACCTTAATAGATAAATTGGAACTATTTATACCACATACTGCTGAAATTCTGTTGAAATAGGAAACATACATAAGCTTTTTTTGCTGTTAGTAGAAAAGATTACCAAGCAACAGCTTAATTCTAGATTATGTAAATGTAGACCTTCATAACGCTTTTAAACCTAAAAAATCCTTTAAGTTGGGTAATTGACAAAAAAATTGACAAAAAATGTAGTAACACCTCACAATGTTCAAATTACCTGAACAAGTACAGTGTAGGTATGTTGTGTGTTATATTATTTATAGAATAGAAGAGAGAAGGTTCCCAATATATTGCAATACATTGGGAAAATTTGCATTAGTATACAAGTACACGTATACCATGTATCGGTCGTCATATTATTTGAAAACATCAAAGCAATTTCGACGTGTTATTGACCCTATCGAAACGATTTTCTACTGTAACAGAGTTTACTGTAAAGCAGTAAAGCATTATGGACCTTACTGAGAGGTAGGTTGTTTATATATAAAACGTGGAATGCCGAATGCCGAAGTGACTCTATTCTGCCAGCCCGAAAGCAGAAAATGCTGACAATGCAACAATGCAGCATGGTAATAATAATAAATATTTCGGACATCTAATACAACGCCATCTAGTCCCAAGCTAAGCAGAGCTTGTGTTATGGGTACTAGGCAACTGATGTAGATACATATATATATTTTCTGTAAATACTTACATATTATACATAGAGAAAACGCCCTATCTCCGAAACAAATATTTGCTACATACATCATATTTTTAACTAATCACATTAAAGAAAACATTAATTTAATGTGTTTTTTTGTGTTTGTGTACAAATTCGTGACATAGTGTTAGTGTTATCAAACAATCATCAATGAATAATAATGGCATTAGAATAAGCCACTATTTTTAAACTTATGAATGAACTTGATGGCAAAAGACTGAACAACCGATAATATTAAATGACGCCGGGTTTGTCATTTCAACTCATAAAAAAATAATTCCATTTGTCGTTAGAGATTGAAGACCACTTTATCAATGTTTGAATGAACGCAATGAGCATGAAAGTTTGGCTCATATCATCAAGACGTTAAATCTGCATTTTTACTTGAAATATACACAAGGTGGCTGATCAAGCAATGACAATGACAACATGATCAAGCAATCTTCCCAGCGTTGATAAAAAAAAGAGATGGTGAGGTCTTTATAAGGGGTGTTTATTGATGGGGCTGTTGGCCTAGTATTTGTGATACTACTACTACTTACTGCTATGATAGAGAAATCGGGTTCGATTTCCACACAGGATAAAAATCTGTGTATTGAGCATGAACTATTTATTGTGTCTGGATGTGATTTATCTATAACAAGTATTTCGAAATGTTTAATAATAGGCAGTACATGCTCTGCCTAGTTTGGGATCGGGATTCGAGAGATGTATTAGGTGTTCATATAATGATCTATTTAACTTATTATATGTTACACAAAGTAATAAAAACATATCAGAGCGGAAATGAATCGGTTTTTTTCCTACCAACTTTAATCAGGTCTGCTCTCTCGGGACAACCCTTCGTTGGTGTGTTTTATATCTGGGTTATGTCAATATGAACGGTAACTACCTATATTGTGTCAATTAGTTGGTTCAGGGAAGATACACTCATGGACAGAATAATAAAATTACTGATAAAAGTTTTGGTCTATATTGACAGGGAAATAGAGACTTTCCTGTAAAGCACAATAATAGTATCGTGGAAGATAAACCAAAATAGAATAAAATAGTTCCGTCTGATGCTGATCATCTATATCTGCAACTTAAGACCCACTAGTGCGTTGCCACTTTTATCTCTTATATCTTACTCTACTCCCAAATCTAGGGAAGTTTGGACCTTGGCAAGCTAACTCCTTCGGCAAAAAGCTCGTAACGAAAGAGTTACAGAGCTCAATCGTCTGCTCTTAACATTTACTTTTTGTACAAATCGGACTCCGCTTGCCCGTAGGATATTCTATGCTAAATATACATACTAAATATTTCGCTAGAAAGGATCTCTACTCAAGAGTGCTTCTATTGAAACTGAAATACTGAAAAACGTTTTGCGGGTAAAACCTAAAATTACCAACTAACTGTTGTTTTATCTTAGTTCTGTGATGGACCACATAATTATTTGGCAGACTTATTTTCTAGTGGGTAATTGACCTGACAGCTAAGCCAGAAGTAAAAGGTAGATGAACATGATCATATGTTTTGAGTCTAATTTATTAATAATATGTATGTTTTTCAAATGATATATAAGTATGTTTGTCAGCAGCTTAGTACAGGCTTTGCTTAGTTTCGGTCGGACGGCCGTGTGGGAGAGTGTGTTGATATTAATATATAATACACTCTTAAGTCCCCGACTTCAGACGCGTAAATTTAGATTTTAATAAAGAATGACAGGCATTTTTTTTATGTATTATAAATAGTTTTCTTTACCTCTAATAATGCGTATAATTCAACATTTCAAGATGTTGATAGTATATAACAAGGACCAAATTAAATGGAGTAATAAGAATTTTCTTTTACTGCTTGCAGTTCGTGAGTAAGACATTTTATTGGCTTATCTTAATTCTATCTTTTCTTCACGCAATCGATTGTCTGTGTCTTTTATTTCGAAAAGATAAATGACGCTTGTAATGCGATAAAGAGATGAGATCTTTATTTTCTTATTTTTTTCCAAAAGAGCAAAATTGAATAATCTTCAGAACTGTTTTCGTCCCCAGTACATTCAAGAGTATAAATGTTTTAATAACCCATTAAATAAACCTGTTTACCTAGTTTTTTTTCATTTAAAAACAGCCATCACCCTTAAATTTTATTTTATAAAGATAAACACACTTTTTACGAACCAAAAGTGCGTACCTCCCAGTTGTTCTTTTTAATATTATAACAATATTCTAATAATGTATATCCCATCCACGAAAACTTCTTACGATTGGTATAAGTTAATCCGGTTATTAGAGAGTCATTCGCATGCTCAGAAGTATGAACAAACTATACAAGTCTGATATTCAAAATAATATATATTTGAAAGTAACTCTGCCTGTCTGTTGCGCTTTCACTATACCGCTACACCGATTTTACATAGGCTTTTTTTACTGTGATAACCGATATATACGTGAGCAGAGCCGTAGGCTAAAGCTATTACATAATAATTTAAAGCCTAGTAGGTAGTTTGTGCTTCTTTGAAATGTGACAACTTCAGTCCCTACTTTCCTTGTAATAGCAATCTAAATGGTAAAGTTATACATCCATAAATTTAGTTGCAATGTTTTGTGTCACTCGCAGACAATGTCATTGCAAATCTGAAAGGATTTTAACTTTTGCTTTTAAGTTCAGTTCAGTTCTGAAAGTCTATTTATCTAAAGAAGAGAAGAAAACCTTTTTAAAGATTATACTAAATATATTCCGAGTACAGACATTAGCTAAATACAATTGTTATTTTATTCAGTGGTTTGATACGTAATTTGCCGTAGATCCCTTACTTAGAACATTATTTATACGACAACCTACTCTAAGCCGTTTTTAATTCACGAATTTTCAATGAAAGTTAATGATCATGTAAATACATTAGCGTGAACGATAGCAAATTGATTGTGGTCGCTTGTGGGACTTGTAGTGCGTTGGCCTTGCCCCGCTAACGTTATACGTGACTTTGACGAAAGCCACACCCTGTACAAGCTTCACTAGGTCCAGTGTTAGCTGTTGTACGAGACCGAATGTTTAATATATTAGTGTTTTTTTCGGTAATCAAGTTTTGATTAAAATTGCTTTGGGATTTTTTTAAAGATATGCCAATTGTTTTGAAAGGTAATTTGTACATGTACAAAAACAAGGTCGAAATTATGATAATAACGCGTCTTTTTAGACATATTATAACCGGTGCGTGTATCTGTAGCCAATGGAAACAATTCTAAATAATTACATGTTAAGTCTTGCCTTAGGTCCAAAATAGCTTAAGTATAATCTTTAATCACCCAAACACTGTTACTAGCCTCTACTAAAGACTATCGTTCATAAGAATGTACAGTAATGATTTAACGCTTAATGAATTAACGTTTATTTTCAAATTATTTTTTTCTCTTGGTTATTTTGTGAATGTCAAACTATGTCAAACTATTGATGTAGAGACCAGGCTCTAACTTTATTTAGAAATATTTTTGTACGTTGGTCAATATTTATCCAAACATGCACAACTGTAGTACACAAATTAACATCTTTCACAAAACATTGCTAAAATAACGTTATTCTCAAACTTTTAAACGATGTTAATTTGCTATCCGCCGAAATAAATTAAATCCTATATAAAAATATAACATCCTTTTTAAGGATAGTCTATTCCCAGCTGTACTACTAAACAGACTACCTATATTTAAATTATGAGTATTGTTATAAGCCAGATTGGTTCAATTCCAGTAAAATATAATAGTTTATGACTACATCTATTGTAAAAGAAGTATGACAGATCCTGTACTACTGTCAATATTTGATGATGGATTTATAATTTTTAATTTTTATGTATTGATCATATTTTAGAACTTGGCTAAAATAATTATAATTTTATTCAAAAATCTGTCACAACTGCGAAAAGATTTCCTACGTTGGCTCAACATGCCATATCTTAAAATTTTAATATAATATACATAAAAAACGATAAAATATTTAAATCGATATTAATGAATGAGCTTACTAATGTATACGAGTATTTAGTAGAAGAGCAACATTTTATTGACGGCTGAAGAAAATCGGAAGCAAATGATTTTGATTTCTAAAATATGTTACGTCGTCTTATTAATAATAACCACAACTTATTTTAACTTAATAACTGAAATAACTTTTAACTTAACTCTAAAAATCTGGAATTTAAAATGTTATTGTCGGTAATATTACCAGCCAAATAAATACAACAACGATTCCTACCATCATTTGTAGTCATGAGTACGAAAGACGCATACACACCTGCCGTTGTCCTTTAAAAATGTCACCTTAATTTGAAATACAATGTATTAGTGGCTTATACCGCGTACTTTTGATAGCGCACTTGTGTAGGAAGAAATTTTTATTAACAGTCTTGTATCCAATACAATATATTAGTACAGTTTCACCCTATGGTGATGTCACTACGCCCATATTACACATGTGTTGGTAATTTGTATCGATCAGGGGAAGTCCTGTTTTCGTACTAAATTATTACTTCGATTGCTTGTTTGCCCGTCGTCTGTATCGTCCAAACCGAAGTCATTAAATATGAAATATAACGAAATTAAAATGTTAGTCAATGTGAGCAATGCCTCCCTGAGGCAGAAGTAATAATAATATAATAATATAATAATATGGTTTATTTCTCAAAAACAAAGACAGAAATACACAAAATCAAAAGCACATGGCACATATCAAAAGTAATTATGATGAACTCTGGTACCCAGGATAAGATTTAACTTGTGTTTAGGGTACCAGTGTCCTCGCGTACAATACATACATTTGTTTGAAGTAACTGGAAAAACAAACAGCATTTATTAAAAAATAAATAAAAATAAACCACCTAAAGAAATAGAGAATTAGAAAGAAAACAAAACAAAATAAAACTCAAGCTCACTATTCATTTGCATTTTTAGAGTAGCCTCTTATTATGCACAAAGTAATGTACTGGTGTGAGTGTGTGTGTGTGAGAGAGAGAGTGTGTGTGAGAGTGTGTGTGAGTGTGTGAGTGAGAGTGAGTGTGAGTGAGTGTGAGTGTAATTGTGGGTAAATATATTTGTGTTACATGTGTAAACGAGATTCATGTGTTTGTATCAGTTAAGTCTCTAAGTATAGATAGTTTAGGATCCACATCGCGTCAAATCCTCCGTCTGTTCATAGTTAAGTGTCAGTAACCATCGAGAGACAGTTACTTTACACTCTTTTCGAGTCATGGGTGCAATGGCACACAATTTATTAAAAAGTCACGTATTATTGTGCTGAAGTCTTAGTTCGATTATCGGGTTGGACCAAATGTTTCAATGATATGCAAATATTTGTTTCGTTGTTTTCTATGTAAAATATGTATGCATTTACAAAAATAGCTCATAGCCCAGTTCCACTCGTTGATTAGACATAATCACCAGGGTAAGCAACGACGGTGCGATCTGTACCTCGATGGATGACCGCTAGTGGCATGTTGCCATGAGCATCTCCGTAATTCGGAGTTCACGTTAAGCAGTCGGTCCCGGTTCTTATTATAGGATTACAATCGTTAAGCTTAGTTGGAGGCTTTTGAGCAGCTTAAAAACATCTAACGGTAAGATTACGTAACCACAACGTTATCTTGTCAGTCCCCAACCCGCACTTGCCCAGCGTGGGGACGTATGGCCTTAACCCTCTCTTGAGAGGAGACTCGAACTCAGCAGTGGGACATTATGGGTTGTTGACGATGTTAGTTATACCGGTAGAAATGTATGTCTTATTACACTTAGCGCAGTAAAAAACTAAAAAACGGCGTGATGACCGCATAAACTACTCTTCCATCGGTGCAGTCAATTTGCTGTAGTCTAACGTTATAGGAAATAAACATTACGAAAAAGTATACTTTGTCAGAGAACTTATATACCTACTCATCTAAATAAGTGTTTGACAAATACACACAATCCTTACACACACATACAGCGTCATATACAAAAATAAATGATATAAATTCAAATCACTGTTAATCCTTTAAGACGTCCACATTTGTTTACATGTTTCGCATTTAATGAACAAACGAATTCGGAGACCCCAGCCCAGCAGTGGGACATTATGGGTTGATAATGATGATGATTTACAAAAAAATATATGCAGTATTCTATCAGTCAAATAATTTCAATCAATAGCACAAGCTCTGCTTTCTTTGATATAAATATTTTTTGTGAATACGTAAACATTATAAAACTCCTAAACGTATTTTTATTTGGTACGACCCAGGAATTGAACTCAAGACTTATCTGCAATTATTGTCCTGTTGAGTAAGGGAGAAAGGGGGAAACGTTTAAAGAACTCTTCAGAATACTCTCCATGATAAAGGCGACAGAGGATTGCCTTAGAGGCAATATCTCTACGAAACTGCAGAGGCTCAAGGAACTTGGTGGTTTCGATGGATGGGTGGGACTGTCGATGATGAGGATTGCTCACCCTGCATCCAGTCGAGAGCGTCGAACAAATACTACACGGCTCCTTCGCAAAGATGAGAACGCACGAGGGAACCTGGGTCTTGTTAAGAACACACTAAGCTCTTGCGAGAAAAACCGTCTCACCTTGTTAAGAACACCTAGTTTCCATGAGATCGCCTTAGTGACACTCTCAACGTATTCGCGTGGGTTGAGATCCCGGCAGACGTCCAAGCCCTAAATATCAAACCTACCTTGTAATGGCAGTAAATTGTTCTGAAAAGTGGGAACGGGAAGGAATGGATAGTTTTTGGCAGAGAGCGCGCACACTTGTGTTTTCTTGTTCTTCGTTTTTCCCCAATATCAGCTAGTTTGTATGTAGGGTGTCCAAAATATCGTCCATGAACTGTGTTCCGATGCACTTGACTCGTGTAAGACTCGCATTACAAAAGTTACTGTTATAATCGATATCATATCGATTTTTCGTTACAAGCGAAACGACATTATTGTTTCCAACATTGTATACATTTTTTATTATACACGCGAATCAACTTGAAGTAAGTTGGTACTTGCAACACAATAAGTTCAATTAGCTTCTAAAAACTGTTTACTGATAAGTGTGTCACATACTTCAATAATATTTCTACTTAGTATTTTTATACACTTTAAAATTCACTTTTGGATCACATAAATTATATTTTTATCTTTACACAATATTTGTAAGCTATATACTGTATAATGTTGAAATTTTATTTTGTTATAAACAAAATAAAATTTCACTTCGTAAGTCTGAAATGGTTATAAGCTTCAACTAACATCAAGGAAGTACCACGGACGAAGATATCAGAAAGAGATAAAAATATAAAAGGAGTATATATGAGAATACCTAGCAAAGAGATAAAAATAAAAATACTTCTAATATTATAAGTGCAGAAACTAAACGCTAAATTGGTTCCGTCAGTGTTTTAAGCGGAAAGAAGAGCTTAATGATGAGGTTCAGCTTATGAACTATGAGCTTTACGTTCAAAATTACAAAGAATTTGACCGAGAAAATGTTTTGTTAAATATAAATATTTTCTTTAAATGTATAAAACGATGTCCTCGCATAGTTTGTTTAAGAATTTCACTAATATTTTAAGTAGTGCATTACGAGACATCATTGACAGTTGAACGAGTCTCGTCTCACACTCGACTATAGTCAGATCACTATTCGTCTTTAATATTGTTGTTATGTTTATATAGTTTTGTTTCTTTAATATTTAATCTTTATTTATATAAAAAAATCACTATACCTATCTTAAAAATATTTCAAGTGGTGAATTCCAACGACTAATCGCACACACGCAATAATATTATCAATAAACTATATATTGACAATAATGTTGCGTGTGTGCGGTGTGTACTGCAGTGGCCCATATATTGATGTAAATTACTGACGATCTTTATAGTAACAATAGCATTGTGTATGTGCCACTAGCCAAAGAATCTTATAAATAATCGGAAACTTTGAGTATTATCAAGAACTTGCTTATTTTATTACCCATACCCGATTCTCTTTAAGAAAACTTCAAACGTATAGTCAAGTCATAACTACTTTAATGTATTTGTCAATAGAGAACACTGTAACATAACGATACCTAATGTACTCGTACTTCAAACTCGACACTTCAGTGCGTTATAAACTTCAAATGGCAGTTTGATGTTTCTCTATGGCACGATAAAAGCCTGCCTTGCGAAATGTAATTAAAAATCAATAGCATCTTGGTCACGCGTTTCCACGAAAACTCTTGATTATTTATAACATAATTTTCAAAATTTAAACTTAATTCATTCTCCTAAAACTCATGAAATATGCTTTCTGATGTACCAATTTTTAGAGAGAATGGAAAATCCCTTTAGATCAGGAGCCGGAAGTATGTGGTGATTTTAATTAAATTTACCACGAAACCGGCCTCAGGCGCTTTACCGCGTCCCTTAAAAATATGATTCGGTTTCTTCTCGAATCAACACATCTCATTAGATCCTATCCTGAGTAAAAATCTTTCACAATCTTGGATTTGCGGCCTTAATACTAATATGATACCGATTATGATTCTTTTACTTAAACTTACTTTGAGCGCAAAGACGCCACTTACATACTAGCTTGGCACGGTCTTAGAATAGGGCGCCAGTTGCAGTTATTACTAGGAAGAAGTTTTGGCAGTAGGTAAGCCTCTAACTGCCAAGGTCAACACAAAAACACTTCAACAGTTCACTACATTTGCAATGTTGTTGGGAATTTACTGATTCCTGTCGCAAAGCCAAGTATTAATTCCAAAAAACCATTTGTATTTTAAAATGTATGAATTTCATATATATGTATGAATATTAAGTCTTATATTCTACCTCCGCGTTGTTATAAATTTAGATTGGTATTTACCAACTCAAATACGGTTTTGAGTATTGAATATATACATATTATAAAAGAAGATTAGCCCGTGGCTCCAGCAAACGCAAGGAAGGTCCCCGATTAAACGGGATTAGGAAGCGTGATTAGGAAAGGGAATTCAACTGGCTTTTTCGGGCTCGCACAAAAATTAATATTTTTGTTAGTTAATTAGGATATTATAATAATTTATAATATCCTAATTCTAAAGTAGACAAAGCAGATTTTGCAAATGTTAGACAAAACCTTATTTATTTGAAAGCAACATTTTTTTACGAAAATGTTTTTGAATCGAATAGTGTCTTAACCTCTGTGATGTTTTTTAGTTTTGGCAGTAGAACTACAGAGTACAAAAGAGCTCGTAATATGATCTAACCTTAGATAGGTTTTAATATTATGGTAGTCTTAGTAATTTATTGGCAATTTTTGTTTGTAATCAATCCTATAGAACAATTACTCGTTTTTTTATCAATCATTACTGTTTGTAGAGAAATAATTACAAAGATGAAGTAATCGGACCTAAAGCTTATACTTCTACATCAAATATACACGACCAAATTCGAATTTAATGACATAATAACATACAAACGGCCTATTTTACACTAGTTAATAAATATTTCCCACTGGAATACATAAGTCACGTGTCACACGAAAAGTTTCAAAGCGGCCAATTGTTGAATTGAAAACAGTTCGAAAATTGGTCCCAGGAATTCTGTTTCCTAGAAACGAGTTACTAATAATTGGATTAAAATTTATTATAATCGACTTAAAAGCAGGAAATATAAACATTATGATTAAGTACATCTGGATGTTAGATTATATGTAACATTTTGGGTTAAGAATATTAGGATATCTTTTTAAGTAGTATGACGATAATATATGTCAAGTAATTAATTTATTCAGAAAATTAAAGTTAATCTCAATGATCTGACAAAAAAAAGTTGTGTTGATCTACAGAAATAAATTAAATTGAAGTGTCGGTTTGCTAACAGCTTTTATGTCACCAAATGCATATGAAGGTATATGCAGTACTTAATCTAAAATTTTTTTTTTTAATTTTGGTGTTTCTGGCTGTATTTTGAAGGGAGTTTTACTAGCATATAGTTGATGATATAAAGAGTAACTGAGGCCGCTATTTTTAGACTAACTTCGCCGCTATTTTTAGACTAAAGTTAATCTCAATGATCTGACAAAAAAAAGTTGTGTTGATCTACAGAAATAAATTAAATTGAAGTGTCGGTTTGCTAACAGCTTTTATGACACCAAATGCATATGAAGGTATATGCAGTACTTAATCTAAAATTTTTTTTTTAATTTTGGTGTTTCTGGCTGTATTTTGAAGGGAGTTTTACTAGCATATAGTTGATGATATAAAGAGTAACTGAGGCCGCTATTTTTAGACTAACTTCGCCGCTATTTTTAGACTAAAGTTAATCTCAATGATCTGACAAAAAAAAGTTGTGTTGATCTACAGAAATAAATTAAATTGAAGTGTCGGTTTGCTAACAGCTTTTATGACACCAAATGCATATGAAGGTATATGCAGTACTTAATCTAAAATTTTTTTTTTAATTTTGGTGTTTCTGGCTGTATTTTGAAGGGAGTTTTACTAGCATATAGTTGATGATATAAAGAGTAACTGAGGCCGCTATTTTTAGACTAACTTCGCCCTGCGGCGTGACCTAACCATGCGGTCGTTATTTCAGACCCTTCAACAGTAGCGGGTAACACGCGGTTCTCAGCTAATCTCATCAAAATATATGAATAATGAACGCCAAGAAATACTTTTTTAGTATCATATTATCCATTTTTTTTAATTCTTTTTTTTTCTATCCCACTTGTGACTTTTGAGTTGCAAATGTCGACAATGGTACTCGCTTACTGTCACGCAAAGCATTCGGATTTTAGTCTCAAAAAATATTTCTAAAAATACTTATGTTCTTAATTAGAACTAATTATAATGAAAGTTGTACATGAATTAACAATACATCTTGTAGCTTATAATTTAGCCATTTGGAGATTAAGCAAAATTATGTATTGTATGTAAACTTCAGAAGTAAGGTAATTATTTTGCCTCGTATGTTCACGTGCAACATACAATAACAGTAATTAACAACCATTTTGTGTTGCAAGACTTTTCCAAGTATTAAAAATATATTTACTTAACATTTTTATTGAAACATATCCTCTTTGGTACACCTTAACGCCATGCAAATAGTTTTTCAAAGAATAGCAGTAACTAAATTGAAAATATTACATTACATTTACCGTAACGCTATTAAAATAAATAAAAATAAAATATCAACAGAAATTATCAATGTCACTCTAAGAAAAATAGCAAAATGTCAATCTTTGTCAATTAAAATAAAAATGAATCACAAATATGTATGTACGCGGATGATGTTTTTTTCACTGAGGCCCTGCGAAAAGTTAACACGAGCTGATTAAAGTATATTTTTCGGAAATTCAGAAAATTTTCTCGATAATAAATATTTCGATACGAAGTTTTCCGAATCAAAATTAAATGTCAAAATGCTGCATTAATACTTTAAAAATTAATACCACAAACCAATCAATTAAATTAAGTGAAAATAATTTAATGCATTTTATTATATTTTTATTTTCCAGAGAGAAACCTTACCGCGCAATAGTATGTCTTTACTAAAAAGTCATAGCGCTTCTTAAATAAATTAGTGGTTCATTTTAAAATTCTTGAGGTATCCTGTCAAATACGCAGTGGAAGGTTTTTAAGCAACAAAACTGTATTTGATTGATGTATGTGAAGTCTATCACGTGTATTAGTCCTTCCATTTCGTGTAACAATGTCCAAAAGAGTTGCCAATAACTCAAGATTTAATTTAATAAACGTTGCTATTTCATATTTATATATATAGAGGGTAAAGTCAAGATTTCGTGTCTTACAAAATAGAGTTCAAAGCTATCTCTACTATTTAAATTGAACATGGCTCATACGCATCTTTTTTGAGCTTTAAAAACTACGTCGTTATGTGTGGCAATGCCCCAAAATATTATACCATATCTTAGATACGACTTAGAAGTCTATGTCAGTTATATGCTGTAAGCAGTGCATTAATATTCAATATTGGCATAAGTTTAAAAAAAACGTATGCTGAGCTACTGATTTTATTACATAAGTCTTCTATCTGTGTTTTTAAATTTAATTTATTATGAAAAGCCAAGCCTAGAACCTTCGTAGTGATAACTTCACAAACTTCAATATTTTTATGGTTTATGTCCAAATTTTTTAACGTGGGTAATCTTTGTGAAAATTGCATTAATTTAATTTAAGGTTGTTATTGCCTAGCCACTCTACTAAATTTACAATTTAACTGTTAGCCTCTTACAACCGATCTGTGGAAAAAATTGTGGCATGTGGGATTGCTATACTGATACAGTACGATCTCTAACAAAGAATGATCTCATTACTTATGGGCTGGCGACACGCTTGTGACTCCAGCTGACTTAGCCAAGATACAAATGTTCCGCATCATGTCTCTTTCTACAATCGCTAATGCCCCAGTCCCTAGGAATAATATTTTGTATTCACCACATGAATTAGTATTGAGATGATGTGATTTCCTTACATGTGTTAGTGTTCTAATAACGATAACGTTTTTTAGAATGTCTACTTAGGGTTAGGGAAGATGAGTTGCAGACGTCCAAGACGCAGGTGTAGCCACTTGCCAAAAAATAGTTCATCTGAAAATTGCTTTCTATAACAAAGAAAAAAAACTATAAACATAATTTATATACTGTTAATGAGGTTCACTAAAGCGGTTCTGTATGATTAAAAATACTATGTATAGCCAGCTGCCTAGCTAAAATATATTAAAGCAATCTGGACATATAGCCCTATACGTAAACTGCGTGGTTGGCGTAATTAATTTCCACAGTGCACACAAGGAATTCTAAATGAGCCGCATACACATTTCGCAAATCAAGCTTATCTGAAATTCTATACACTAGCTTTTAAACAACTGTAAAAGTAGCTTTTCGCTTGAATATTTTGGTAATTTCGCCAGTTGAATGAGAGTTCTTTTTCAAGAATATACGAAGTATAAATGTAGTAAATTGTTGGAGCGAACAGCTGTTGATGAAATGTGGAAGTAGTTTTTATGTCTAGTTTGTTGTCTGGACATTAAGTAGGTTACCCATAATACTATTATACATTGAAAGTAGCTCTATATATATAGTAGTCTGTTTGTTACGCTTTCACGGCAAAACTATTGCACATATTTAAATGAGATTCGTCATGGAAATACTTTAATTCTTGAGGAAGGACATAGGGTATTTTTTACTGCAATAACCGACATACACGCGGGCGGTAAATCTAGTATGTTCATAAACGCTTCAATAGTATAGTATTGATAATATTTAGAATTCTTAATTTAAATTCAATACGTAACGTAAGACAATTGTTAAAAAATCAAAGAGAAATGAAAATAATAATGGATTTTTTCGCACAAGTAAAACTAGTTATATTTGGAAGTCTCATTTCTCAATCTTAATTAGCAATAACTTCTTGGTATGGTACTGGGACGAGTGTATTTAATAAATAATTGTTTTAGAATATAAAAAAGTTGCTATGTAAGGAAAATCAGGCAATCACAAAAGTAAAATAAATATAAATAAATAAATATAAATATTTCCGGACATCTAACACACAACGTCATCTAGTCCCAAACTAAGCAAAGCTTGTACCATGTGTACTAGACAACTGAATTGATACAAATACATAATATATACATATTATACATAGAAAACACCCAAACTCCGAACTGACTGCCTCGGTGGCGCAGTGGTAGCGTACGCGACTGCTGTCCGTGAGGTCTCGGGTTCGAATCCTGGGTCGGACCAAATGTTTGTATGATCTGCAAATATTTGTTTTGGAGTTTGGGTGTTTTCTATGTATAATATGTATGTATTTACAAAAAAAGCGTATATATGTAATAATATCAGTTGTCTAGTACCCATAGTACAAGCTCTGCTTAGTTTGGGACTAGATGGCGTTGTGTGTTAAAATGTCCGAAAATATTTATTTATTTATTTACGAAGAGTATACACTCATATGCATTTTATGATATCAACCTTTATGACTATTCAGATAAATGAGCTAAATAGTACGAGTCGGCCTACTTCCATATAAGAATACGATTATTAGTAACTTCTAAAGCATGGTAAATAAGTAATGAATTATTAAAGAAATGGAATCCGACTGCGTCAATATCATGTACAAAAAATATAAGTTATATACGTTCATAATTACCGTTCATTTTTTTTATCCAAACTCGATATATTTTGAAAACATTTTTTTTGAGATTTCTGTTTGGCTCCAAAAATCCTTAATTTTGATTTTTTTATTTTGATGTGCTCAGAGTCACTCTTACGACTAAGACGAATATATTGACACCACTCACATAAAAATACGATAAGCCGTTTAAGCTCTAGAGTGTGCCAAAGAAATATACATACATACACACGAAAAACATAACCCTCCTTCTTTCACCGTCGGGTGAAAAGAGTGTCCTTTTACGTTTTATCCACAAAATCTACGAATAAGACAACTAGATTCACAATGAAATCATTTTAATGTAATAAAAAATTAATACTTCTGATAACTTAAATAGTTGGTTTCGTTTAAATAAACCAAGTGTTTGTCACATTCATACTCATTCCTCCACATAAACTTTAACTGTGCTGAATTTCATACTCCACTGTTTGCATAGTTATCGTAGCTTTGTTTTACATAATTATATATATACTCACTTCTGATCTTGAAAAGTAGGTAACATGGACATATTTATTCAGCTTCGGGACTGATAATTAAATATTTTATATAATATATTAAATTTAAATAAATTAAATAAACACAAAATTTAAACAGGAAATATATTCTATTAAACTGACGCTAACTCTTCAACTCAATTAATCCAACAGTTTCTGGGCATACTCTTTTATACTACTTATTAGCAGTGATTTCTAGATACAACGAAATATCTAACTAATATCTATTGACTATCTATTAATATTTTACTGCGGTTTGTATTTAAGAGTTATTTGTACAGACATTTCTAATATACTTCAAGAGACGGGGTTCCAGACTCCTGAAAAAATTGCTCTAGCTCCAACTTACCAAACCAAAAACCAATACATGTATTCCCTCTAGCCGTAGGCAGTAATAATTTCATAACGTATAGTAAAAAGTAATTACAAAGCTTTGAGTTTGCGTATCCTTCAACAACAGCTCTCGCCATTATTTTAATTACTTTACGCTCACAGGAGGACTGTTCAGGGTATAATGGACAGCAATTTTTACATTTTACGTACCCATTATAATAACTATTGATAGCATGGTTAAAATAGACAATGACCGTTGCAATTATTCCCAACAAGCTGTAAATATACAGGAACGTAACTCTAATGAAATCTTGAAAAGTCCCCTCCGATTCCAAATGTTCAAAAATTTTATTTGAGGTCAAAGGTCGCATAAATGGGTTTTGGTTTATTTTTCGACAAATCAGTTAGTTTCACCGTAGAGGTAGTTGAAACAAAATTGCAGATTGGTAATTATGTACTAAAATTGTTCCTTTTTCTCCAAGATTTACCATATCGGAGATAAACCCATTACATTTGCTTGACTGACTGCCTCAGTGGCGTAGAGGCAGCGGATACGACTGCTGTGCTTGAGGTCTCAGGTTCCGTACCGGTTCGGTTGGTCTATTTAGTGTATTTATATAAGTTGTCTAGTACACATAATAAAAGCTTTGCTTGGTTTGAGACTAGATGGCGTTGTGTGTTAGATATCTGAAATATTTATATTGATTAATTATTATTAGTTCAGATCATCAGTTTATCTTAGGATTGATTTGAAATAAACAATCTCCTCGGGATTATTGGTAGTTTGTCTGAATATGTTATCGCTAAAGGGACTTCATTGTGTTAAATACCTGGAAGGATTACAGGAACCATTCTATTTATTATTAACAATCTTCTATACGTCTTCTTAATTCCGATTTGCTCGTTAATATTTGGCTCTGGTGATGGAATGTTCCGTGAGGCTCGTGGGGACACGATATATTTATTAGTTTTGTTTAAATAGTGAAAACGAATTTTGAGTTGTTTAAAAGTAAGATACTGTTTAATTTGAACTGTTTCTTAAACTGATATAGTCCAGTTTTTTTTAACAACCTTTCTTTATCTTCAATTTATCTTTACCATAACTATCGTAGGTAGAGTAAAGATATGTATCACAAAAACGTCTAATGGAAGGGAAAATTGAATAACATTGTTTCTCATCAAAAGTATTGTTTGAGGCTTTATTATGTTGGGCCATGCTCAGATAAATGTTACCGATAAGCCTATTGTGAACTGACACCCTTATGAGCTACAAATAGCAGTCACTTTATTATTCACCCCTTTATTAAATAAATATGTGATACGCCACACTATACAAATTGTAACAGAAGGGTGAATAGATTACATTTCTAGCTAACACTTGAAACAAAATTAGTTTAAACTGACACCTATTTCTACTACCAACTGTAACTAGAGAAAATTTATAAAACTATTATCAATTATTATTAGATTAATTGAAATTACTTAGGTGCAATGATTTTCAAATATAAATAATTTAAACAATCACACACATGTAAACATTATGATGTACTTACTACAAAAATACACACAACTAAAATCAATGTGGTAATACGATTTGCCATATGTATATAATTAACTGTTTGAGAAATGGCATATATTATCAATATATACAAAAAACCCACGTATCTATTAATATATATAATAAGGATCGGACCTCATTGCAGTTAGCTTTACCAAGCAAGCTTTTAAGCTCTGGTATTTCATGATATATTACTATGTGCAAAAACGAAACGCAATTCTATAGTCACGAAACAATGCAACCTCGCCGAAACGTTGTTCAAGAGCATTTAGAAATTGATGTATTCGTGGATTGACAACTTGAGCAAATTGCCTTATAGCGGATGGATGCCGACTGCTCAAAACCAGCTCCCTAGCCAAGTTGACATTATAGAAATCTAAAGGATAATTAAAAACCAACAAATGCATGGTAATGTAATTTTAACGCTAAGAGCATAAGACGGGAACAGGCTGAAGTTCCATGATGGCATAAGTTCCTCATGTGAACATGCTTGTGGAGGAACGGTGTCAGGTCACAAAGGGAGGATCCTCCCACCAGGCGAGGAAGCCTAACGGGCCACGGCCCAAAGGTTGATGTTGAACAGCCGTATATGTGATAATCGGCGTGAGAATGTTTATATCGCGATGCAGAATTGGTAGTTTCTTTGTATAGTACGTTACTCCGTCATTTTGGTGTATATCTGGTAGATGTTACTGAAGTGTGTTTTTGTTGTGCTGTATGTGGAAGTTGCCACATACTTATAGAATATTTTTCGACTTTTTTTTAGTTTAGTAGTTAGTTGGTACAATGTGCACCTCTAGCCCGCTCTAATTCTTAGTAATTACTTTTTACATTCAAAGTTGATGTATTGTAATGTTTTTCTAATCCTTATTCTGAAATAAATCTATATTTTCCCTCACGTCTCGCACCCAAAACATATCAAACAATAGAAAAACTATCATAATTACGCGCATGAAAGGCTACGTTTGGATATACTAGTTATTTATATGCAACTAAACGAACTGAAAGTTGCTCGTATGATACCGATAAAAGTGATTTATAACTCATAAAATAAGGTTTATTTTATTTTAGTTAGCGTAAAGCTGGGCCATCTCAACTGTTATATGTTACTAGCTAACCCACGCAACCTGATCTGCATCTCCTACTGCTAGTAGCGTGATGCTTAAACAGCGTAGACAAAATTGTTTATCACAAAAAATGTTAAAGTGAGCCCACCTTAAAAGATACACAAAAATTTCGCGGCCTTCTTTTCAGAACTTTAAAAGTCGAACAATTTTTCATACATTGTTTTTCTCTCAAAAGGAATTATTTTCAACATTCTTTATTGATATTCTCCTTTTGTTGGTTGTGTGGTAATACGAGTATATTCTAAGGTTATTCAAATGCTTAATTTTTTGATTGACTTCAGCGTGTTCACCCAAACAAACTCTTCAGCTATGTAATATTTATATGCACAGCATAAATTGAGGTAACATACCTTGCCAAGACTGACTTCAACTTAATTATACTGAGATGAATTTAAATACAGTGTATTCTACATACTTTATCCTTAGGTTGCTAGTTTGTCTTTTATTTGTTTACGTTAGTATGCACGTTTATTAATAACAGTTAATTGTAATTTCTACGCATAATTATATAATTATTATTGCTTAAACTCTACCTGCTCTACACTCCTGAATTTTGTTTTATTATATTTTTATCACTCCGTAAATATATGTTATTAACAATCCAAAAATGTCTTTTGTAAAAAAACTTATTTTTCAAAGCGTTTCTAAAATGCCGTAGTTCAAAGGTGATAAACAAATGAAAATAGAACTGAATTGAGTATAAAATCATAGTGTTCAATATGATTATAGTAATTAATTTAATAACTTTTATACCCTGACCTAATCGCATACAGCCTTATTTCGTAGAGTATTGAAGGTCAGCACTGAAGTAATGCTCATTGCTAACTTCATTAAAATTGCTGAAATACACTACTATTATTAATACTGACGTGAGTTTAGTATTGACATAACGATATGATGAGGGGTCTCTAAGGTCAATCGATTACGGCAGACCTACAAACAAGGCCGATCACAGTGTTCTATCATTGTTTAATATCAGTGAACAACATATGGATCTTATGTCCTACTATCACTTTGACGTTTAAAGTTTACTGGACGTATTGACTAATGAACCAGGTGGTTGAATTTCGACTACAAAAATCTATTACCATGTTTTCATAATAATACCTGTAAGCATGTTTTCAACCAGTAATCAGAAAAAATCCAATGAGATAATATACTACTAATATTAGATTTTACTCGCTGTTCCATCCTCGTATGTGTTGTTTGGTTATCGCGGTACAGAGTAGCCAATGTCCATCCTCAAGAATCAAAGTATTTCCATACGGAACATTGAAATCAGTGCAGCGGTTTAGCCGTGATAGCTTAACAGACCTCAGATCATAAAAATTAAGTTTATATGATCTATGGAAACAGACAAGCAGGGTTACTTTCAAATTTATGATATCAGAATTTTCGCCTTTGAATGCCTTTGTGAGCATCACTTAAAATTTCCAATAAGAAATTAAAACCACAGCAGGACCCAAAGACTTACAGATACGAATGCCTCAGGATAGTGCCGGCAATATATCGGCCCTGATTTCAAATGATGATTCCGTTATACTGATTATATATGTTTATTTACTTTCAATTTGTAGTATAATATGCAAAAAAATACGCCTGAATATATTTATCAGATTTTTAAAACATATTTTTTAGAAAGCAAATATTGTTACTATATATGTTAAGTATTGTTACCCATCGCAGACTTACGTTGCTAGGATTGCTCAGCTTTGCAAATGTTTTATGGTTACCGCTGAGCCACGAAATATACGACACAATATCATCTCGTTATTATTTTACTACCATATTACGTTAAATTTGTTATTTCGTTTTAACTGGTAAAAATAGATTCAATGTCTTGTCAACAAAGCCTGTTATGTATTCGTAGTGGAACACAACATCAAGCTGAGGTGAGATAAAGTTTTCGCCCCACCGCTTCTAAGTTGGTGATTGTCATCGCCCCGTACAACTCGTTATTGAAATACGTATTCACACCGACACGTCCCGAGATAACTCATTTAAAGAACGGAAATCAATTTTCGAATTAAAAAAAAATAAGTTGTGTTATTTAGTATAATTGTTTGGTTAGTATTTCTATCTATCAAAAGTCATATGAATAGATTATTTCTGTGTGTCTTTTCTTGTACCAACAGTTGGTTACAATCCAATCGGTTTTACCTAATCTTGTCCTGTATGTACATTGTAATTCAGATACTATAATAACATTTCTCTAAAAATTATGATGATCAAATCTTAACAAAAGTTCTTGACAACATTATTTACTTTTATTTTCGAGTCTTTGACAATGACTTATTGCAAAAGTTACTAAAATACTTTGCGTGTATACTTCAGTCAGATTCATACATTTTTACAATGTAGCACCTTGTAACTTTTACTTTTTCACTCTTTTTTTCTACAAAACATGTGGTATACTTAGCTCGCTACTTATGCAATCAATGTCAAAAGTTTTTGAATTATTTGAAGAGGAAGAATTATATCAGTGAATAAAATAGACATGCAATGTCAAAGAGTCGTATCAAAACAATATAATAGTATATCTTTTGATTGCGGCTTTCCTTCTAGGATAGTGGCATTATATAAGTATTTAAAGCGTACAATAGCTATTTTGTGCTCTCAACTTGAATATTTAATGCAGGCATGATTTCTATTTTCTAAATTTCAGGCAATTAAAATGCAATACTATTATTAACTCGATTATTAAGTCACCTAAGTGCGATAGTAAGCATCGTGCAACAAAATCATGTATATAATTACCCCAAATATTCGCATGTAACACATTTGGGAACTTCATTTACTTAAGAAAAATTAAAGCAGGTTAAACGAAACGGTATTATTCTACAGAGGAACCCATCAATCATTTGACCATCAAAAAAATATTGATTTATATTTTTTGCAAAAAAGTGTCAACATAAATAACACTATGCGTATTTTTGTTGTGCACATTATTCCTTTTGTTGTGCAACAACATGTTCCATTATTTATTCCCAGTATTTCGTGTGTATTTCAATATTATACATGTATTATGATGGTCGAGGTAAATTAGACTTTTTCCGTTTAGTAATATTACGCACGGCAGTAAAGCATAAATAAAATGATTACAAATTAAGTTAACGACCTTTGGTTCAACCAAGCATGTTACCAGGCTGAATCAACGTATATCTAGTACTACTAGAATATCGATTCAATAATATAGATGACGAAATAAAACTTCCAACTGTTGTTAATTACATTTTATTCAAATTGTCTTTTATTTGTTAAAGACTTTTTATGAAAAGAAACACAGTAACAGTAACTTTTATTAGTTACATATTTTAAATTAATCATAATAATCAGTGAACATAAGAACTAAGGTTCTTGAGTGGAGACCGCGTCTCGGCAAACGTAGAGTAGAACGTCCACAGACCAGGTGAGTGATGATTTGCGCAAGTCGGGTGGCAGGAGCTGAATGCGAGGAGCCGAGGATCAAACTAAGTGGCGTGCAATTGGAGAGGCCTATGTCCAGCAGCGGACTCCAATAGGCTGATGATGATGATGATGAATTAGTCTTAAGTTTGAAACTAATCTAATTATCAAATTTATGAGTTGCGAGGTTTGGTATGTTATATGACAGTTTATTGCAGTATTTTGTTGGGCTGACGTGATCGTGTGTTATTTTTTTTTATGTATTGGATTACTATTATGACTCTACTCTGCCTGATGGAAAGCAAAAGAAGAGTGGTCCAAGAGTGGTGGTCACCATACTCATTGCGAATGCTGACAATGCGACAATGCAGCATGGGAACCCACACCATGGTGGCTTTATCATGGTTCTGCATCGTTGGGCCTCCGGTCTCACACTCATCAACGAAACACGACAGCATGAACTCTGCAATTTTACGTTGACCTTCTGTGCGAGTGCGTGTGTGCGTGTGTGTGTGTGTGCGTGTGTGTGTGTGTGCGTGTGCGTCTTCTGTGGCTTTACTATCGTGAGAAAAAGGAATAGTCAAATGTGTCGCTAAACGCAAAACCGTTTGACTAAGTCGGTTATCTTTTAAATATTTGCGTTAAAACACACGATGGCTAACTTTTGATGGAACAAAGTCTGTCGGGGTAGCAAAGCAGTCTACTATAATAGAAATATCTTTTATGGTCAAATGAAAACGAAGAGTGAAATTTTTCAATCAGTCGTGTCTTATGAAATACATTTGTCATCCCCAGTCTCGGAAAGAGTATTTTTGTCCTTCGATATTTGAGTGCAAAGCCCCTTTTTATTCGCTAGAGAATAAAGTAAATTTAATTTAGAACATCGTGCGCACCAAGTGTGTGTGTGTGTGTGTGTGTGTGTGTATGTGTGTGTGTATGTGTGTGTGTATTTACAGATTTACTCCATGATTTCTTTTTTTATTTTTTTTTATATTTAAGCAGCCAAAATGACTCTGCCCGGCCTGATGGAAAGCATGAGCAGAATCCAAGAGTGGTGGTCACTATCCTCAATGCGAAAAAGAACAATGCAGCATGGTGACCCACACCATGGCGGCCTGGGGGAAAGGGGGATGGTGAGAGGGATAGGGGGCGTTGGATTGGGATATTGGCCTCCGGTATCCTCACTCACTCGATGAAACACAGCGTAAGCGCTGTTTCACACCGGTTTTCTGTGAGGCCGTGGTATCACTCCGGTCGAGCCGGCCCATTTATGCCGAAGCGTGGCTCTCCCACGGTAATGATGCCGAATTATTCATACAACTTTTTTTAGTTCGTTAAAAATTGTTTTTTTTTCTATTAAAACCCCCACGACGGTTGGTTCGGTCTTATAAAATAATGTATGAAGTAAGAATACTAAATATAACTCAAAATTTCACCCTAATCTAAACATTCATTTAGTTCTAAAGTCAATGTACTGAGTAATTGGATACCTATTGCTATTTGTTAAATTAACTACAAGTCCCTTTGCCGGGGGAATGAAACCAATTGGAGGCACACTAAATCTATATAGATTTAGTCACGTACAGTGATTTAGGTACTCAAACTATTCCACGAAATATTGAGAATAATTTAGTTTATCCACATCACTGGTCGTAATAAAATTATGATGAAACCGTATTATCCGACTGCGAGAGAAGGAGGGTTATGTTGAGGGTGTGTGTGTTTTTTATATGAATTTATTTGGCATGCTTCAGAGTCCAAACGACTTGTCGTATTATTATGTGAGTGGATAGTCATAGATTCGTCTTAGTCGTGAGAGGGACATTGGGTACATCAAAATAAAAAAAAACAAAATTAAGGTATTTTTGGGCAAAAAGTAATGTCAAAAAAAATCAAAATACATCGAGTGTAGCATCAAAATAAAGAATTTTTAACGGTGATTACCAATAACGTATATGTTGTCGAGTTTTATTTTTATGCCTAATTAATTGCTTGTTAATATTTTAAAAAGAAAAGGTCACCAATTCACTTTTATTCGTTGTAAATATCTGATAGTAGTTAACCCAGGGTGAAGCCTATGTCGTCAGTGGAGGTCTTTCGGGTAAGGTGACATTTGATGCATAAAGAAGATAAATAGAATATAAAATATAGTGACAGTAGAAATATGTATTAAAACTAAAATTCATTTAAGTAATAATAATTCACTAAAGCAGTATATTTCTGTGGTAATTACACAATTTAACAAAGTAAGTCGTGTGTTCACTTTGAAATACAGCTAACAAACAGAAATGTGAGGGCTGTATACCTTACATTGTAATTCTTTTGATACATTCCAGCTCTGTAAATGAATATTCGGGAATTTAAAACAAAGTACCCATACATATTTGTGTACGTTATTTTTTGTATTTAAGTAAATAACAACTTTACAAAAAACATAACTTCAACGTTGATACATGATTCGAATAGGTGAATTTATGAATCAGTTGTTCTGTTGAAACATAAAAATATCGAATCTCTATAGACAAAATTATGGGGCACCACATTGACATTATTTTGTTACACGTAAATGACAAAGTCAGTAACAAATAGATATGAATCCGTCATTTTGTAGCAATGTGTTTATCTATCAATAGTATATCTAATAATGGAGTAAATAACAAAGTTCCCAACCCACTTAAACAAAAGTTAGTTATCAAATCTTCTGTATATTATTACACTTTATTTTCTATATGTATGTAAGGATCTATGTAATGGTGTATTAACTGCGCGGTTTGTTTTCATTTTTATTAAAAAACTAGTCGAGCACTACTGTATCACAAGCGGTTATTGGTATACCTTTACAACCGCGGGTAACGCCGCGGGGGAATGCTAATCTAAAAAAAAATAGCGCCTAAGTATATGTACTGTGTACACATATTCATTTAGTAAAAAGCGGTTATTTTAATATTACAAACATACACTACAGTTTTATTTATTCGTATTAAAGATATGAAATAATAATGGGAGTTTCAAGCAATGATCAGTAACCAAACTACTAAGAGAAAACAACTTGGTCAGATCACTGAGTTTTCTGAATTAGTGCAAGAGTCATAATCCTACAAGCCTTTATCGAAATGTGACTTTGATCACCACGATATGTTGGGCAGCTCACTGGGCGGCTTCAAGACTCTCTCCTGTCTCAACAGGAGAGAGTCTAGAAGCCGCTGATACGTTCCTGGATCTCCTCCTGACTGCCGTATAAATCGCTACGGGGCTTATAGTGGTCTCCCTCGGAGGGTATGGTGCGATAATCATTCCCTACCTTAAAAAATGTTAGGGTCGGGTAACAGTCTGCTACTACACGGCTGAACTTCGATTTTCAGATGGAACGACGATCAAAAGACCTTCATAAGCCGAATACTATGCGATATCGAAGTTGATACCCTTTTGTCGAACTTTTTAGTGCTCCAACTACCCAACTAGGACTCCTTTTGTACAAAAAAATAGTTACTGACGATATTTTTCATCTCTCTTTCACAGATACGATAACATCTGGTACTATCACATCAGAGGTAACCGAAAAAGCTTCTACGAGGAAAAACCAGCCGCATTCATCGCGCATCACCGCCGGTGAGAGCGGTAAAGCTTCAATTAGTTAATTAGAATATATCACGCTGTTCATTACACCTACACTTGAAGTTTGGCTACTATTCATACTGATAGCACTTAGTGGTACTTTTCACAAGTTTTGCCTGAAGTCTTAACAGTTAGTACTTGTCATAATATACTTTGAAAATGCCGTGATACGAAACCGATCACGTTTAGTAAATAATATCGTGAAACAGTGAATTGTGCCAGCAAAATTTATCAACATTTAGAATGTTTCGTGAGTTGAGTGAGTTTAGATTGTTTTAACTTTTCAGTTTTACCAAATCGGAAAGATTTACCCAACATGTGAAAGACCAGGGGTAAATTATAAGCCAGGTACCGCAGGTGACTCGGGCATCGGAAATCGCAGAACGACCTCCGTCCTCCATAAGCGCAAGCTTGAGGGTGACAGATGAGGCTATTTGTCACAATAGCAGAAACAGGCTCAGGTGTAAGCCTGGACAAAGAGGACCGTTCGCGCCTAGCGGGACAGTAACGGGAACATCGGGGTTCCCACACAGGAGGGGGGCACCTACAAATAGTGGGTGGCCCGAGGTACGTCGGGGTTCCGGAGATTTCCTTCCGAGGGTACACCTGGTTCCTCGGCTTTAATACCCGAGATGGTGTGTGATTTCCGCACAAAAAAAGGGGTAAATTATAAAGGAGCTTTCTGCTGATGACGCTTCATGTGATATGATAATTTGATGCTGCTTACCAATATTTTAGTACCTATTATGTACATAAGGACTATGTATTTATATGTTAAAACACACGTTCAAATTAAATATCGATAATTAAAAACAAAAATAATTCACTTTGACCTATACGTTCTTAACTTTACTTAAAACCAATTAAAGTGAGTGATTTACAAAAGAGCGTATTCTTTAGATAGAAACAAACTACATGAATGAAACAATCAATCGAAACCGGAACAAAATGACGAAGGAACCGGTCATTTATCTAACTAATTAATTCACTTAGTAACCGGCCACTGTAGACTTACTCGTAAGTACTTTTTAAATTGTTGTCAGTATATTCTTTTAAAGAAAATTTGTGCTAAACTAAAAGCAATCATTTGCCGGCCATAAAGTTCAACGACTTACACTCATTTTGTTTTCCAATTAGGACCTCAGAGGACTTCGGTAATGTGGTTCTTGGTAATACAGCGGCAAGAATATTGTTTTTATACTAGCAATTTCAGATTGGATTCAGTTGGACAAATTCAAATTTAGAACTGAAGTACTTATCAGTTCCAAGAAGGATTGAATTAACAAAGCTTTTGTTCGTTTAGATGATATAGTTTTTAATATAATGAAACTGATAATTTGTATATCTAACAATCATTTTCTCATAATTTGACGAGGTAAAACATCTATTCCATCACTTATATAAATTGTGCTTTACCACTTTACGCTTTTCAAGATAGTTTTTGCCATTTTTTGGAACTTGTGGAAACCCCCAAGGGCCGTCACTTCACCGGGGTTTGCGACGGGGCGGAGTGTCGGAATCAAACCGACTAAAACCACACGGTGTGCCACTTTGCGTCTGAGACGGGAGGAATCCGGAAACTGCTGTTATTAACTCATCCGGACCAAGATAGTTTTTGCCTCTCTCAACCAGTCTGCTTCTTTGAATAAATTGTCGATTCTCGTATTTCAGGTCCGTTACAACTTCTAACCCTTCAATAAAAACGTACATTCCGACTCTACAAGTCAGCGATGCTCTTCAGAATTCCTCTCTAATTATCTCTTTGCAGGTGATTCCCTGCTCTTTTATGTCTATTTTGACTACCTTGGTGACGTAGTAGTCTCGGATTCTATCCCCGGGTTGGACAAAATGTTTTAATGATCTGCAAATATTTTTTTAGACATTTAGTGTTTTCGATGTATGGATATGTATATTATACATATTTACAAAGAAGTATTAATATCAGTTTTTTATTATTTGTCCCTTATTAGTAATATACGATTCCTGTGTCACGGGGATCTTTACAAACATACATGAAACGGACACAAACTACAATTAAATATTGTTTCTTATGTTTTTTGTCAAATGTACTCATAAGTTGTAATGAGATGAGTAGATCGGAACATGTGAATGTACGATTTTAAGATGTGTATGAGTTAGGACTTTTTTCTCTGCTACGGTGTGATGACGAATCAATGTTCGCGAGTGTTTTTACATATTTTAATTAATCAACGAAGATTGTTTACCCTGACCGCCGGCCCCAATATAATACATATTTACTTTCTTTTTTGTAGGCAGTAAAATGTACAAACCTTACCTAATTTGGGGCTAGATAGCATTGTGTGTCAGATATCCGAAATATTATGTATATATTATAAAAAAAGTATATGGATTTTGTATACTAATAATAGTATTAATGTTAAGGAATCATATTTGAAAACAGGAACTAAATTATTACAGAAATAAAACCCGATTGTGTCATAATCGCATATAAAATATATAAGTTATATATATATTCGCAATCACCGTAATATTTTTTTTATTTGGTACCACACTCGATGTATTCTGAAAAAGAAATTTTTGAGTTTTGTTTTTGACTTCAAAAATCCGTAATTTAGTTTTTTTTTATTTTGAGGTACCCAGTGTCTCTTTCACGATTAAGACGAATCTATTGACACCACTCACATAAAAATACGCGCCGCTAATATGAAGCGCTCATAGCTCAGTTGCACTCGGTGATTGGAAACTATCACCAGGGTAAGCAATGACCACGCGGTCAGTACCTGGACGGTTGACCGCTGATGGTATGTTACCATGAGCTTCTCCGTGATTCGGAGGTCATGTCTTAAAAACATCTAACGGTAAGATTACGTACCCACAAGGTTGTTTTGCCAGTCCCCAACTCGCACTTGGCCAGTGTGGGGACGTATGGTCTTAACCCTCTCCTGAGAAGAGATCCGAGCCAGCAGTGGGACATTATGGGTTGTTGATGATGATGACATAAAATACAACAAGCTGTTTAGGCTTTAGGGCGTTCAAAAGAAATAAACATACATAAAATACATACAAACATAGATTCATACATGCATTCATCCATACACTCGAAAACATAACCCCCCCCACTTTCACAGTCGGATAATAACTGATTTTCCAGGCGAACGCTTGGTTAAAATGAGTAGAAGTTACATTTATAGCGATTGCCCACATTGCACTTACACCAAGTGGCTATCCTGAATGGTTTGAGCGACGTTTACGACCACTTCGTCACGGTCTGGATACACAGTTTGACATTTCAATGTTGCGTGACACTTACAGATAATTACTCATTTAAAAAAATGTTGTCACAGCTACTTTGTTCTTCAAGGACCAAACAACAATTAAGTTTTAAAGTTCAAGCTAATTTGGTAGCACGAAATTATGAGGACACTTCTATGGTACTAAAATTGATTTCTTGTGTTCTTTTATCCCTTATTGACATAGAATAAAGTATATATCAAAAAGGTATATATTAATACCATCAGCAAGTGTGTTTACGCGTAGTTTTCTCAATAACGCAAAATTATCTCTACAGTTTCATTAATAGTGTCTGCACTAGTTGCAGCATTCTTTTATATTCTGTAACTATCTACTGTATAAAAATTCATTGTTAGTACTATAATGTAACAGTCGACCATAAAAGTTCTGAATGTAGCTCGAGTACTTACCAACGAACAGATTTTTGTTTTCAATTTATTGAAGTTGCACAGTTTGGATAGGTAGACATCATTCATCATTGTCTGAGATTTCTACACAAATATACATTTATTCATATGACGCATATATTAAAAACCTAATGTATATACACAAATACACAATTATATACAATACAGTACGAAATATTACAAAAATCGCTTTTGCTTATCATATAGGTTTAGAAATAACCTCGAACTCAGCGTTGTTACTAATACCGATATACTTATGATCACTGTAGGCTAATTTTATAGTCAGAATGCCATATAGCCAATATTACGACAAAGTTCGATGTGATGTTAATCGAATTTTTTGACTGAAAATTTTATTTATGCTGTGTGTGCTTTTTTTTACGCAGCGTTGTGAAACTTGAGGCGCTCATAGCCCAGTTGCACTCGGTGATTAGAAACAATCATCGAGGCTAAGCAACGATGGCGCGGTCAGTACCTGGATGGGTGACCGCTGGTGGCATGTTACCATGAGCGTCTCCGTGATTCGGAGGTCACGTTAAGCAGTCGGTCCCGGTTGTTATCATACGATAACAGTCGTGAAGCTTAGTTGGAGGCCTTCGGGCGGCTTGAAAACATCCAGCGGCAAGATTTACGTAGCCACAAGTATTCTTGCCAGTCCCCAACCCGCACTTGGCCAGCGTGGGGACGTATGGCCTTAACCCTCTCCTGAGAGGAGACCCGAGCCCAGCAGTGGGACATTATGGGTTGTTGTTTGTTTGTTTGTTTTGTTGTGAAACTTATATGTGACAGCATGAATGCTTTTGCACTGAACTACTAATTGATACCGTTTATATCAAGGAGAACTAAGGGACCTAACCTTGGGGAGATGACGCTTCGGCATGCATGGACCGGCTCGACCGGAGTGATACCACGGCCTCACAGAAAACCGGTGAGAAACAGTACTTGCGCAGTGTTTCTCTGAGTGAGCGTGGGGTTCATACCTGAACCCATTTATGGTCTACTCTCCCTCCGTCTTACGAATTTTCGATCAGGTGACATGTCCTGACGCGACTTTAACATTTTTTACTCATAACAAAAAAATGCAAAACGCCGCTAAAGAAGTTTTCACTTCAAACAGAAACTAAAACATAAGAAACAAAAGGTTTCGATATTAATAACTTCGATAAAGCTTGCCTACAGAATGACAGCTACTTAAGTGAGTGGCTTGGTTGGTGTATTGTGTCACTGATATAGACGTTTAAAGCACGAGCCAACCCGATAATTTTCAGCTCTTGCGGCCCAATACAGTGAACACATCTCCGATAATAAAACCCCATTATTGCTAACTGGACATTCCTGTCATTAATCCCCTCTAGTCGATTGATTGATGATAATACTGGTCCGTTATTTTGAACCGCAGCATAGTGTTGAAACTTAAAGCTTCTCTCAACAAAAAGTTCATCTAACGTAAAAAGATTGATGATACGGTTTTCAAATCGGATGGATACCTTTGATATAGTGACTGTTCATCTTTTAAACGTTTGTAAATAAATCACTTACTCAGACTTAAATGTATCGCTTTTACGGGATAGAATACATTTTCTGCGAGCTAGTTATCCTTGCAAAGGAGATTGCGGAGCGGAACCGGTAGAGGTTTAGAACTCTCGCGGTCGGCCAGCTGCGGTAATGGGCCAGACAAAGCAGGTGACTCAGGCGCCGGATTCCTCAAGACCTTCTCTAAGAGGCACAAGAATAGACGGAGAAGTCACTGGACAGCTTTGGTGCGAGCCCTTAAATTCAATAAAATTTTATACATATTACTGAATATATGCAAGGTTGATAAATTGAAATCATCATCATCAACAACCCATAACATCCCACTGCTGGGCTCGGGTGTCCTTTCTGGAAAGGGTTAAGGCCATCCGTCCCCACGCTGACTGAGTGCGGGTTGGGGACTGGCAAGACAAAGTTGTCGCTACGTATTCTAGCCAAAGGTCTTTAACCAAGATTCACGACTGTTATCGACTGCTTAAAGTAACCTCCAAATCACGGAGACGCTCATGGTATCATGCGACCAACGGTCACTCATCTAGGTACTGTTCACGAGGTCGCTACTTACCCTCGATGATTGTTTCTAATCACCGAGTGCAATCAGCCTATGAACACCATACATTTTTTGATAAGAAAAGAGATAACAGACATGTAAAAAATTTTTAGACAATTTAGGTTGGTTAGAGATCCTAATTGCTAAGCTTAAAGTGGATGAGTGATGTGTCCACTTAGATCATGTTAAGAAAAGTTTTGTGTGGTGATAAGCGTGATCACTTCATGTTCTGTAATCGGGGATGATTTAAGTATACCTAATATCGATGTATTTAAAATTACAATTTTAATAATAACAAAATTTTAATACTGTGGGAGAGCCACGCTTCGGCATGAATGGGCCGGCTCGACCGGAGTGATACCACGGCCTCACAGAAAACCGGTGTGAAACAGCGCTTACGCTGTGTTTCATCGAGTGAGTGAGGATACCGGAGGCCCATACCCCAATCCAACGCCCCCTATCCCCCTCACCATCCCCTTTCCCCCCAGGCCGCCATAGTGTGGGTCACCATACTGCATTGTTCTTTTTCGCATTGAGGATGGTGACCACCACTCTTGGATTCTGCTCATGCTTTCCATCAGGCAGGGCAGAGTCATTTTGGCAGCTTAAATATATATAAAAAAAATAAAAAAACATTAGTTTGTTGGTCAGAAATCTGGCTACTACAGTAGAGTGTGCTACTGTCTAATTTGGTATTAGATGCCTGTACGTGAGATGTGTGAGGTTTTTATTGTTAATAATTATTTAAGCTATATCTTCTACGTTTTGTAAATAAAGGTTCCATACCTATGCAAAAGGAACTTAGCAAATGCATCTCTCATCTATTAATTTCAGATACATAGTACAATACACTTGGCACGTAGTTATGAAATATTCGCACTAGTTAATTATTACGATACTGTAGTATACTCCTATATCCGGAAGATAAATAATAATTCACATTCATTTACTGAGTTCAAATTTAGTTTTCAATATATTTCTTCTTAGCTGTGAAGTATATACACAACTAAGAAGAAATAGTATAGTAGTAGACCTAGTATACAAAGCGCTGACATTTACAAATACAATAAATTACTATAATTTTTTATAAATGAAAACATGAGAGTGACTTGGAATTTTGTTGTTGTCATGTTGTCAGTGTTACAAAGTACGACTCGTATCCTACCTAGAAATGGTATTTTTTCTGAATGATAAAAGAATTGATGCTTTTGCTTTGAGTTTATAAATCTGACAATCTACCAAAGCAACACTTACCGCCTATTTCGTTGGTATCAAGACGCAAATAACGGCGTATAACCTGTATATATCAAAGCGTGTTTAAATGTATAAAATATGTATAAAATATGTATAAAATATATTCTTTTTTAAACACAGACAAAATAATGAATATTTTGGCTAACATTCTTAGTTAAAAATCATATTCAAAACATTTCAGATATATATTTAACTGAAATAAATACACCATTATTTGAAAAAAAAACGTAATTAAGCGATATAGAATGAGACGAGACAGATTATATTCACCCTCCCACGCAAGGATATCTTTATGTCTCTAGACATCGGTCAACTATTTCGCGCCTGGACCTCACAAACGGCACCAGCATTATTAAAGAGTATACTTCTTAACCGATGCTTTAAATAGCTGATACTTCTCTGATTTTAAATGTATATGCTATACCTTTTGTTACTTTAGAATGGAGCGGAGCGACAGGTGGGCCTCCTGCGGAGGTGGTGCTAAGACTGCATCCACCATCGTCCACCTCACGTGTGAATGGCTCACTACCTGACATTGGTAAGTTTTTAGCGTCTTTTTTATTTATATATATGGTCTACCAATAGCACACATACAAAAAGCTCTCAATTATATTCTTACAAATATTATTCGGCATGCATGCCTATTACAAGGTTAAGGTAGAATGATTATAACTTGAAACTACTACAACATTAATTTAGTAGAAGTGTAGGCTATATACTTCTCAAAAACAAAAACCAGTCGGAAAAGGAAAACCGTTTAGACCCTTGATTTGCCATAATTTTTGTTAACTATTTTCACAGTCGATTTGTCATTCAGCTCAATATGTCTATAATATACTATTGTAACAGTTTTCAAAATATGTTTGTGATAATGACAAGAGATTTCTTTTGTCATCAATTCGGAATAAAGCTATTTTGCCAGCCGGGTAGGAACAAAACCTACTTTAACATTTTGTTGTATTTAACAGACGGTAGTGGTGTTGTAGTGCGCGCCGAAGAAGCGTTAATAGTTGCTTTCGTCCTGCTTCTATGGGTCGCAGCCATAGCACTGTTCTTCAATCGTTGGGGCAAGATCAGGTGCGTCTATAAACTGTACGTAGTATTATTTTGAATTCATTTCACTGCACATGTAGGCACTAGACGGCTGAGCAAGCAAGAACATTACATCTTCCCTTTTGTAAGCGTAAATTTAAGCGAAAATTCTGAGGAATTTACGCGGCATCTTGTTTGTAAATATTGCTTAAGATCAATTCTGTCATTAAATCATTAAATCTCGTTATAAGGAATATGTATTCTTCAGTGTTTTACTATCACAGTTGACGCCAATCTAAAATGTATTAACGTGACACATATTCATATATTAGAGGTCCGAATTGATGACACAATAAAAAGCAAAAATGTTCTTTCTTGCTGAGCTATAAATTTAAACTTAAAAATATGTTTAAAGTATTGAAAAGACCAAGCAATTACTATCTATCGATATTCGTTTCAAAAGGAAAAGCAATTGCTTAAACAAATCTTGAATATTCCGATGGGTTTTGGTGAACATCGAATCAAATTATATAAAGCAAAGGATTTAACATAAACAATATTTTAGGAGGGCCTTTAATAGAGTTGAAAATTATATCTTCTAGACTAGCATAATTTTATATCTACAAAGAGCTAATATACTAACTAATTATGACATAACAAATTAAATTGTACATATATAGGTGAATATTAGAGAATTCGAGTATATTTTCTTGTTGTAAACAAAGACCTAATTAATGTACATTTTAGAAATGTATTATCTTGGGTCAAAAGTATAGAAAAAACCCGTTATACCTGAGACTTCGAACAGTCTGACAAACATTAAGAGAGGCCTGCGTAAATGATGATTAGTGAACCCTATTCTTCAAAGGCTACATAAAACAGTTATGACACCGTAAACAGCGTCATAATAAAATAGTTTATTAATAAGGCTACATTAAAAGCTTGCAATTAAAGCACCAGTAACAACTTATTTTCTTTTACGACCAGAAATGTTGTGTTTTGCAAGCTTTTAATTAATTAGTTTCATCTGCCCCGATGTTTGTCTGCGATCAAATCTTGCAAGTTAAATTTGATCCAATTTCCGATTTCCAAATGAGCTGAAATTTGCAAAGTCCATTTAGTTCTAATGACAATGCAATCATATATAATCGGTGTTATTATTATCCAAAATGGCAGCCGTAACAAAATGGCGGCTTATATATTTTTTAACAACTCACATAAAATGGGTATCAAATGAAAGGGCTTAAATTTAGTTATTTGTTTAATAGCAAGTAATAAAAGTTTGATTTAAAAAAAAACCTTTTTAAATAAGTCACTTCTTTCATATGTTTCTTAATACTCCTTATCATATAGAATAACCTATTAAACACGTTCCCCATTTTTGTATGCTAAATGGATGATCTCTGACTCAAGGAATTTATCATATTGATGATATGCGTTCCAACTTAAATACCATTTAAAATTCCTTGTTGGAGTATATGGTAATAATTTAGAATGAAATAAAAATTATATATAAATGTTAAATTTGTACTGAAATCATAGCAAAGCTTTAGCCTTTACGATTAAACGTTAAAATTTTGTTATTTATAGAAAAATATAAATTTTTGTATCGATTTGTCTTTTCCCTATTTTGTTTATAGCTAAAATAAATACAGCAAAGAATATCAACGTGAATCCTTAACAAATGTCTCCAAAAGTAAAAGATATTCAAGTTAGGTAGTAAAAAATAAATGTTAATATGCCTAATGTGAATAAATTTAAACAGTGTACAAATATTTGTTGTACAAGAAACCCTGATTTCCTAGAATGCTGGAGCCGTATCAGCCCAAGTTTCAACAACAGCATCGACAGAGTTGCGCCCTCGCTGAAAATTCTGTATCAGTTCCACCCCACGTAAGTAACCATTTATAGATAATGTCGTATTCACTATATTATTTTCAATTATACCCTAAAACGTGACCCTGCACCATCGATATATTGGCAAAGATATCTCAAAACCCTGCTTTTCGGGCTTATTAATATAGTATTAAATTACATCGTTATTTTCCATTACAGCAACCTGCGGAAAGTGAATGCCTAAATTATAATGATATTGTCAGGTATTTCTAGTTCTTCATTAGTCTACACGCAATCCGGGACTAGTTTCTGAACACCGCATCGAATATGTAGCTTGGTAGACCATATTTTTAAGCTAATATTTATAGTTGATGTAATTAAAAAAGTATAGTCTACCAACTTGTTAATAAACTTAGATAAAAGCTTTAGCGTTTCTACAAGATGCTAAAGTTTTTCACTAGCACACTGATTTTCCACTTAGGAGCCAGCTTGTTAAGAAGTTTCTAGTAAATTTAACACTGCTTTGTACAGCACCGAGCATCACTGTCGCGCGGCTGTGTGTCATACGACTGCGGGGCATCATTCTCAGCTTATCAACCATGTGGGTACCTGTCACATAGACCGCGACAGGTAAGGATCATGGCAAATATTATTGTATATTGTAATACACTTCTAATATTATGTGTCTCAACACACCAGCTGATAAAGCGTTGCACGATTTTAAAGTAATTATGATATTTTTCACATATAATGAGTTTGGTGATACTTTATGAAAGTTGTAATATATTGTAGTACTAAAATAACCAAAATAAATAAGCTACATTTTACTTTTTCATTGTTTGTCACTACATATATTTTATAGCGATTATGAATATTATAAACAGTGAACGTTTATTGTCCGGGAAAAAAACTTACAACTCATTGTTGGTTACTGTTAAAAACATATCGAAACAAGAATTTGTGAAGAAATAGAATTCGTGTTATTACAAATAATATACATTGTAATAAAATATGTTGTTACATACAAAAGCAATCAAGACGCGTTGTAGAAAGCTCTGAAAAATTACTGATCGAAAATCATGCCTAAATAAAGTAGAATTAATTACTATATATTTTAATTTTTTTTCGATAAATAACGTGTTAGTTATAGATGAAATCAAGCGTCACCAAATCCATGGTTATTTGAAAAATAGTATAAAATTAAATAAGTTGGTAATCACATAATCACTGCTCTCTTTAAATTTAATAAGGGATACTTATCTACATTAAAATTTATAGAACTCGGTCTTCGTAAGTAGCATGGGTGGTATGGCACTCATACCAGAAAGTCCTCCTCGCCGTTCAAGATCTGCTGCCGACCTTCCAGCACTAGTTCCACCAACAGACCATAATCACTCAACATCCAGATCTTCTAGAGCAGCGAGTCTTCACAGTGCAGTAGACTTAAGAGTAGCGCCTTCACCGAGGACATCAAGAGCTGCAAGTTTACATTCAGCTGTGGATATGCCTCCAGGGTCTGTGCAGGTTCATGTGAGAGGGTCAGTTACAAACTTGAATCGACCGAGGAGTCCTAGACGACTTACAATTACTAATGTTTAAAATTATTTTCTTATTTTTATGGTCTGAAGGTCCAATTGTGAAAATATTGAATTACGTTTCGATTGTTTTTTTCTACTTTTTTCGAGTTCTAGAACCTACTCTTTTGTATAAAATGCTAGATTAGGAGATGTAATTTAGTTTTAATCTCACTTATGAATTAAATGTTTTTCATGATTTAATTGGTAGTTTTGAGTCTACTAAGTAGAAATTGGGAATGAAATTTTATTAACATTATTACTTAAAGATAATTTAATGCTTTCATTGACAAATGCAGTATGTGATTTGAAAGGTACCAATTAATTAATATAGATTTAAGTCCAATAATATCTTACTGTACTTTCTGTAGTTTAGTAAGTAAGTCCACTTCTCTTCTCTACTTCATATCTCTCAATTATAAATACTAAAATGTAGCTCTTTTAAGCGTTATGCGCAAATTGTAGATGTGTGGTGCTATTATAAGTAGCAAAGTCTTAGATGTTAATATAATTGAAAAGCTGCTGTCTTTTGCTTTTCATCTTATTGTCATTTTGAATATCTCTGTTTTATGCATGGGATCGAATGAATCGAACAAGTATTTAAACTAAAATACTAATTTCTCAATTTCTTTTCTGTTATTTTAACATGGATTGTAAATATCTAGTTAACAACTCGACCCTGTCAATTACGTCCTATATATTTATGCTGTAATCCTATGCGACATACTCAGTTTAGATAAGATTAATATTAACAATCTTTACACTATCTTTTAATGTAGTTTTTGTAAAAGAAACATTTCAAATGAGTTACGAAATATTTTAAATGTGTTACCAAAAACAATCGTTACAACTATAAGTCTCAATATTTCCAATTTCCTATACGCGTATCTCTCGAGTAGTCTAAATAAAGTAGAAAGATGTACAAATTGCCAAATATTACTAAATCTTTGTAAATAGTAGCTTTTAATTATAAATTAACTAAATAATATTGTGCTATTTCACTTTCAGGTATCATGCAACTGCTCAGTAATTAAAAAAAATTGTAATATTGGATTTGGCAACAAATAAATACACTTCCTTAATATGTACTCTCTCACTCATAGTAAATTTACGAAAAAATATTCTAAAAGGTATTACAAGCCAACTTAAAAGGCATAATTAGGTTGAAAATAGAGTTCTCAACCATACCATAAATAAACTATTTGAATTTATGTACTACGAACTACCTAAAATTGATGTAATAGAAAAGTAGCCTAAGTGTTATAAAATTATTACTAAATAACACAAATAACCTTTACAATAGCAAACAATCCACACATACAACGTACATCAATTACACAATGCTAATAGACAGGTGCCTACAATGAATTTTGCGGAAACTAAAATAGATTATTCTTTTGATTCCTGTAAAAACAAACATATTTTTTTTATCTTACATTCAAAAAATATGTTAGTGTTCACTGGAAAATTATTTTGCTGTCTGTTAGTAATAATTCATTAGTATTCTAATTTTGGAAGCCGTTTCAAGGTTATTCAGTCCACAATATTAATTTGCAGTAGCGGATATGTTTATAGGTTTCTTTCTACTGATTCTCTATAGCTTCAGAGCAGAGGTTTACTATGAAAATATCATTGAAATATCATAACTAGATGTTTAGGTGAAATTATATTTAATATAACTCCCTTTTAATTAAAATCGATACGAAGAATCTTAAAATATATTGTGCCTGGAGTGTTCGCAAAACTAAATACTATATTCGAAATATGAAATAAATTAATTATTCATCGTGTCACTAATTAATTCAAGGCAAGAAGAATGTAGTTAAGATTTTAAGTAAAAAACCTAGATTACTATTGACATTATTTAAGATTTTCATATTCCGTCCGAAGTCAACGCACCCATTTTGTTTACTTTGTTATTTTACCTGTATTTCTTACAAGGATAACAAATCCAAATTGTCTTTTCATTAAAATGGTTAGCATTGTATCCATTGAAAACATTTCAATTGTTTTAATTATGTTTCACTAATTAAGTTTCCTAATTATGTATATGTCGAAAATAATTTGAAATGAAATAATGTTGTCTGTTAACAATACAACGTGGAATATTATGGAACAAATGACTTTGTATGCGTACTTTGTATTTGAAATAACATAATACACTACTATGTCCATATTACGTCCACAATTTAATTTTGCTAACTCCAATGTATTTTGGTAAAGAGACAATTAGGATAATTAAATACTGTTTTGGTTAATAGAATTCGTCTAAACACAATATTAAACTGCAGTTTAAATATAATTTAATATAATATCATGAAATGTGTTTCACAGTTTTATTGTTTTGATGGAGCAACATTGTAATAGTTAAAAAATAACTAAGATAAAAAAGTAAACGTTACATAAACAACGATTTACGAAGAAATATTCATTGAACTGTTTTACTTCAGTGAATAAGTACAATATGAAAATGACAAAAAAAAACAGCAATATCACACACTTTTGGATTTCACTCATGCTTTCCATCAGGTTCCATCACTTTGGCAGGCTCATATATAAAAATGCACACAGAGCACACCGGTATTGTTTCCTTTTTATCATTACACATATTATTAACATAACACATCATTTCATTTACATTCTTATTTTACCATATGAGAATTTATCACAAATAAATGTAAAATTATAAATATTTGTAAATTGTTATCGTACCAGCTTCGAAGAACTGTATTTTACCTGCATGAAACTATTCAGTAATTGTAATAGTAACTTGTAGTCTTTAATTATGATGATAATTAGCTTACTACCAGTCCAAATTTAAAAAAGAAAAGCCTAATAAAAATACTGTTTCTTTTAATTTAACAACAGTTGTTTTAAAGTAGCTTGACCCAGTCTGTATTCTAAAAACGGAATTTAAACATACTGCTGCTAGAAAGTAAAATCATCCATTTTAAGTGGAGAAAAGAGGAAATATGTGAGGGAGGCTACAGAAGCATTTGTAGTGCACAATGGTACTTTTAACTATTTAACATCAGACGAGGTACGCTTTTTATGGGTGCGAAGTTCGTGTCCATCCGAAAATATGTCAAATGATAATTTGTTCCGTAAATTTGCTGTCGACCGCAAAATCACTTAAATATAAAACACATACACACCACAACACATACTTAAGCTGTGCGTCGCTCGTCATCACTGGCATTCGAAGAATTGCTATAGTTCGAGTTGAAATGCTTGACATTCTAACCTCGGTTGGTAAATTTTCTTATTTCTTTATGCCCGGCTATTTAAACCCAATCGTTTCTTTCAAGAAATCTTAAGCTGATTTTTGCCATACCTTTCCACCAATCTAATTGCCGAAATACTTAAAGAATTTTATCAACTACCCAGTAAATAATTTAAAACGTTAGATTTTAACAAGGTACAATGTAGACCTGACCTTCAATTCATTTACAATTTTATAAGGAGTAACGAAAACTTCACAAAAATATTATAACTTGTATATTTATTTTATGGTGGCAGAGCCACGCTTTGACACGAATGGGTCGGCTCGACTGGAGTAATACCACGGCCTAACAGAAGACTGACATGAAACAGCGCTTGCGCTGTGTTTCATCGGGTGAGTGAGGATACCGGAGGCCAATGCCCCAACCCATTTGGAGCCCCCCCCTCCACCCCCCCCCCCCCTCAGCCTCCAAAGTCCGGCATAGCACTTATGACGTCTCTGTGTATTGCGTGTGTCCACGGGCGGCGGTAATCGCTTACCATCAGGTGATACGTGTGCTCGTTTATACCCGATTCCATAAAAAAATCATAAGGGGTAAGCGAATACATATATAAATACTGTAAGCATATTTCATGTACGGTTACTGTACGATTTTCCGTGGTGTTGTTAAACATTACTGAACCGATTCATAACTTATTTTAAAAAAAAAGTCTAAGAATTAAATTCAGAATATTTAAAATGTAAACTTTAGTACATTGAGCATTATTAGAATTGAATATCAATAACTTTTTTCTATTTCTTATCATCTAAATTATATGAGATTTACATGTAACGATGTCAAAATTTATATGAATAAGAATGATAATAGATTGGTATGTACATGGCCCGCCTGATGTTAAAAAGATAATAATAGCGTGTTTCTTTCTGCAATCATTAGCGGCTGAATTCTCGTGTGTCATTGGCTAATACTTTGTCTAAGATTGCTTTGTCTGAGACTAGCCAATGACTAGCCAATGATTGCAGAAAGAAAAACGCTTGGAATTTGGCTAAGGGGGATGTTTTGTATACCGGCATTTTCGTCATCATCATACATATTATGTTGCCCTCACACGAGACGGTAAATCATTTCTTAATTTTTTACAATAATTTTCCTAGTTTGCATAATTATTATTAATTAGTTTATGTAAATAAGTCTCATAATAACTTTTCATGTCTTTCCCACTTATATTGTGAGCTTTAAAGTTGCATCTATAAAAGCGATCTATGATTTATATATAATCACATCCAACAGTTCTATGATCAATATTTTAAAAAATGGCTACATATGCCGAAAATATTTGAAAAAATAATATTATGGTTTGCGGTATAGTAATTCTATTTTATAAGTTTTGTAACCTCTGCATAGATTTGTGACTTGCGATGTGAGATTTGGTGTCAAGTCTTGTAATATATGTGGTTTGAAATTTGAATTTCATGTGTACTTGCAAAACAGTGCTTTAATGAGGTAAGCGCAATACATACGGATATGTAAAAGTTATTAGTAAAGACATTTCTATTTCTTTAAAGTTTATAAATTCCCTTAAATCCTAAAAATTAATATTAATATTAGGATACAGCATTGACAGGATGTGAAAATATTTTATTAAAAACCTCTTGTGATGAAATATAGTTTTATTTTAAAATCCACCTACACTTTCTTGCATTTATTTTCAGGTAACAACTTTAGAAATCCTTTAAGGAACCCACACCAATACATGAAATAGAAGGTACATGAAGTCTAGACATTTGACAATTAAAACACAATGGCAATAACTGTCAGTACCAATGACTAGAATTGTAATTTCAAATTGAAATCAAATATTTATCTGACATAAATATTTTGTTTCAATTTACTTTACCCTGAAGCTATAAAAAATCAAATAAGTAAGATGATCAAAGTATAAGTAGAGGCAAAATTTCCGTAACTTCTTAATAAAGACTGCCTCGGTGGCGCAGTGGTAGCGCATGCGACTGCTGTCCATGAGGTCTCGGCTTCGAATCCTGGTTCAGACCAAATGTTTGTATGATCTGCAAATATGTGTTTCGGAGTTTGGGTTTTTTCTATGTATAATATGTTTGTATTTACAAAAAAAAAATGTATTCATATCAGTTGTCTAGTACCCATAACACAAGCTTTGCTTAGTTTGGGACTACATGGCGTTGTGTGTTAGATGTCCGAAATATTTATCATTATTTATTTATTTGAGATGTTCCGCAAAAATATTCTATTCGTTGCGATTACGAACTTATATTTTATCGATGTACATCAACTGACGTACATTGTATTATGTTGATTGAAAGAGTATTTTTGCAACTGTAAAGTTTAAACATACCTAAAGTAAAAGCAATAACCGGATAGATTTATCTACGTGCAATTTTGTGTGCTAAGTGTGTACTACATTCTACCAGTTTTTAAAGAAGTTTAAATTGCAGTGTGAATAAAAGCTAACTATATGATTTTCTTAGAGTAGAAAATGTGAATCATACAAAGTGGACATTTATTTCCCACAATACAACCTTCGAAAAAACAAGTCATCTCGACGAAATCGCATTTATATCTGGCGCGGACGTTCCATTTCTTCCATTTGACCTACTGATCTTATTCGCTGCACAGTGACATGCCAAGGTCATGAATCATACAAACGGAGTGTTGTTTTTAATATAATTGTTTCAGAGAATTTTCCGCCATTTGTTTCACATATTACATTATTTAAAAATAATATTTAACTCAAAATTTCATTTCGCTGGAGAATTCTTTTAATGTTTCTTTGTATTTACACCTTATAAAATATGTGATCTCAAATACAAATAGACGTCTGTGTATTTATTGTGAAAGTAAAGTTAAGTATAATACTAATGCCGTCAATAATAGTAACTAAGAGTTAAGAACAGCCGACACCAGCATTAACCAAAGGTTTGGCTGCAGCATCAGGTTAAAGTATACCACTAAACTACTACTACACTAATTTAAAATCAATCGAATATGTGAGATAGTAGTGTGCCTTTGTCAACTCAAAAATGAGCTTTTGTTTTTACAAACTATAGCTAGGGATCATCTCAATCAGTTAAAATGTCATAGAAAAATCAAACTTATTACACCCCGTTGTGTTAAAAGTAAAAAAAAACTATTTTAAATTGCATAGATTTAACCGTGGTGACAAAGTTTCCTAAGTAAATTACGGTTTCCATAGATTAAAATGCTAATGAAGGACGGCGAGTGCACTGGAACAGTTAGTACCAAAAGACTAATTCTCGTAATAAAAATTCGGTCAATAGTATTTTTCTTTAATCTACTACTCCTTGTAAAACTGAACTATTTTAAGATGGTCTATATTATTAACACAGACACACATGCTGCAGATGTTGATGATGATAGTGACAATGATACTGCTCTCAACATAATTATGTCTTACCTCCGGTCGTTTCACAGCCCTCGCTGGGCTCAGATTTATACCTCCCTGGTGATTTTCGATGTCCAATATATCAACCGCAGGCGTTATATAAATCCAATTCAAAATTTATGTGCCATAAATGTACGTGAACCTAGCATTCTATTGTTATTTGCTATATTACATTTGGAAACTAAACGACAGAATGTATGAAACGAAAACTATAAATGTGTTACAATACTCTTGCGGGAAATTTGAAGTCAAAACCAGACAAGGCATTAATAAATAATAATATATTTTAATAAATTAATATATTATTAATTTATTAAAATATTATTTTATTTATTTTCATAAAATAAACTAAGCACAGCTTGTATGATGGGTAATAGACAACTGATACGAATACATAAATATTTTTTTTGTAAATACATACATACTGTACATTGTAGATTACAAATATTTGTTCCGACCCAGGATTCGAACCCGATACCTCATGGAAAGCAGTCGCGTACGCCGCCACTGCCACCGAGGCAGTCAATCATCGTTTATGATAAAAAACATTTACAACATAATAATTTCTCAAAAGATTTTAGATAAGATTAGATAGGGCTTTTTAGACGATATGAATAAAAATCTCTGAAATGGAATGGTAAATAGAGCAGACATCAAAAGAAAGACTTGTATAAAGGTCTATATATAACAGGCCGGCAATTATTATATTACCAGAAATCTTTTAAGGCACGATATAGGGTAACGTTAATAATATATGAAAATATTAACCTCTTTTCATTTCAAGAGGAGATCTAACTCATAGATACATATGTTTAAGACTGTGTAAAAACATTTGCATTGGGAAGACATGCAAATTCAACCATGGTTAATTCCCTTGGGGCGTCCCGTATGAAGTGATCTTGAATAAAGTAGGTCAATGAAACGTAGATGATATTTCTATTTAGTGGTTTATCTTCATTGTGAAATAGCACAGTGTCTGTGAAATCAAACATCTTAGTTTTATTTACAAACCTTTTAATAAACGTTTCGTCGTAGTCTTCCATAAAGGGCAACTCTGTTTTTTTATTGACATTCGTTTTTAGGGCTCCGTACCCAAAGGGTAAAACGAGACCCTATTACTATAACTTCATTGTCCGTCTGTCCGTCCGTCTGTGACCGGGCTATATCTCAAGAACCGTGACTGTTAGACAGTTGAAATTTTCAAAGATGATGTACGGTTGGCCTAGTGTTTTCAGTGGTCGCCACACCGCTTCCTACTGCGCCAAGTGTGTTGTGGGTTCAAATCCTACATGGGACAACACTTTGTGTGATCCATAAATTGTTGTTCTAAGTCTGTGTGTACTTTGTATCCGTTTCATGTATGTTTGTAAAGATCCCCGCGGCACAGGAATTTATATTCCTAATGCGGTAGTTGTCTTTTTCAAAAAAAAAAATCTGTAACATCTGTAATAACAACAAATATTAAAAAATAGAATAAAATAAATATTTACGGGGCCTCCCATACAATAAGCGTGACTTTTTTTGTTCATTATTGCTCGATATTGATAATGGCAAGAAGTAGACGCTTGAAATGTACAGATAATGCTACGGAACCCTACCTGCGCGGGGCCGTTTCGCACTTGGCCGATTTTGCACAATTTATTTGTGTATAGTATTTAATGAAAGCTTTGACACCAAAATAGCATTTCAAATTTTTAAGACCTTGGTTATCGTAAGTTTTGTAGTAATCAAATCCGATGTTTTTCTATGACTACGATGTTTTACACAATGCACAACATTATGCCTTTACAAAGATACTAATTGTCTATTAAATAAATATAAAAAGTTTGAACATTAAACAAAAATTAAACAAATAATAAATATTTCAGACATCTAACACACAACGCCATTTAGTCCCAAGCTAAGCAAAGCTTGTGTTATGGGTACTAAACTATATATATATATATAAATACATATACTTTGTTTTATAAATACATACATATTATACATAAAAAAACACCCATACTCCGAAACAAATATTTGCAGATCATACAAACATTTGGTCTGACCCGGGAATCGAACCCAAGACCTCAAGCACAGCAGTCGCACACGCTACCACTACGCCACCGAGGCTGTTTAGTTAGAACCTGGTAGATTGGAATCCAGTTCTTGGTAAACGTAGCGGAGGACACATACAGGCCTGGTGGAGTATCGACTTGCGCAAGATGGCATGGCAAGAGCTGGATACAAGAAGCCCAAAATCGATCATAGTGGCGTGCAATGGAAGAACACTATGTCTAGCAGTGGACTGCAATAGGCTGATAATGATATTTAATTATAGATGATAATAATAATGGCTGGAAGCAGATGGATGCGAAACGTCCAAGTACGGGATGTTTGAAGCTCCCTAGTAAGGGAGGTGTCTTTTCGACAGTAGACGGCGGTAAGCTAACGATGTGGGCAAAAATCTCTTTTTTACATATGTACTACATTATCTAAAAGTTATATACCGTGTATGGAAGTGAATATAATTCCTAATAAGGCTGAAATATGGACAACTCAAATATATATAAATCATCAGTGTAAATATTTCTTTAATCTTTATATATTTTGCCGCCTCTTTCCAATTTAGTAACAACTGGTGCAAAATTTATTACAAATAATCAATGTTAAGCTTAATTAAAATATAATAATTGTTTTTCAAATCTTTCGTAAACAAAGAAAATAAAACACGAAGAACACAGGAGATTAGAATCTGAGATATTTATGTATTCAATTTCAGTTCCTTTTAATTCCCGCGAAGGCTTCAAGAATTCAAAGTTATTTAAATGAAAAGAAATCATGTCAAATCTTCTTGGCATTATAATCCGCAAAACCGACTTTTTACTTGTGGTAACCCCCTTGGGGCTTCACCCCACCAGGGTATGCGGCGGGGCGGTGTGTCGGAATCGAACCAACTAAAACTACACTGTGTGCCACTCTGCGCTTGAGACGGGAGGAATCCGGGAACCGCTTTCCTACGCCATCCGGAGCCCTACCAGCGCCTGCCCGCACTGAATCGGACACCGTCTCCTGATGTTAAACTCAATTCAGGCCACGTACGGCATACGCGTAACGTCGCCCCCTCGCAGCTGGCCTGTGAATCGTATGGAGGGGAAAACTCGTCCCGCACACCCGCGGCACACTAAGGGCGGCATGAGGGGCTGATAGGCGCACCTCCGCCGTCCGGTTCGCCAGCGGCAGGTCGGGTCCGATTAGAGATCGTCCTCCCGGGACTTCTCCGCCACCTCCTTTTACGAGACGCCTTCCTCGCAGAAGGTCGCGACCGCGGTAAAACTGCTCTCGCCACCTGCCATGGAGCGTATGACGGCCGGCAGCGAGAGATCTCCTCCGATGACTGCAGTGAGGGCCCGCCAGCCTGTGCTGGGCCTAGTCATTATTGCAGTCGCAGTGGTGGCAGGCGGAACTCAGTTCCCTTCATGCGACCGAGTGCAGGTACTTCCCGAAGCAACCGTGCCCGAAAAGCCGGAAAGAAAGGGTCCCGTGCTGCCGCCCTGCTCACTCGAGGATGACCGGCTGGAGAGCCCCCAAGGTGGCGAAGCCAGCACATTGAGCCTCCAGCCGTGACGATTAACGAGCTATAGTGGCCCGACGGGTGGCTTCACGCCATTCGCGTACGTCTTCGGGCGGAGGGCGACAACCACTCTCCGTCCGGAATTCAGTCACCCGTCGATAAACAAATCCCACGCGGGTGTTCCGGCCAATGCACACGCCATCTCGGTCGACACCGTGCGGTATCCTCGCATGGCTCTGACCGCCAATACCCTCTGAGGGCGCCAGAGACGCGAGTTATTCTGGGTGGTCAGAGCCGACACCCACATCAGTGCGCCGTACAGCGCCATAGACCGGACAACCCCCGTAAAGAGGCTTCTCGTTGCGACACTGGCTCCACCCAGATTGGGCAAGAGTCGCCCTAGGGCGGAGGCAGTGTCGACCAGCTTGGGAGCAAGCTGCCGGAAGTGCTCGTCGAAGAGCTACCTACCGTCGAGGATCAGGCCCAGATACTTCATCTGGGCCCGAACCGTTACGAGGACCGAGTTGACCACTATGATCCGGCACAGAGGCGCGGTCCACGACGGGGCCCATGGAACAGCAGGGCCTCCGTCTTATCCAAGGCCACCCGCAAGCCCAGCGCCTCTATGCGTCAGACCACCAGAGAGACACCCCTGGGGGCTAGACACGCTGCCTCCTGGAAGTTCGCCCCCCGAGCTGTGACCAAGGTGTCATCGGAGTAACAGATTACGTCCATCCCGAGCGGGAGATGCTCTCGAAGGACCCAGTCGTACCCAACGTTCCACAGGAGTGATCCCAGGATAAACCCCTGCGGAACGCCGCACGACATAGGTCGTCGCCATCTCAAGGCGCCCTCTCGGTTCCGCAAAACCGACCAAACCTAACCTGCCCCTAAGCCTATTAACACTCTTTTCAATTACTATACCTTTTCAGAACCATAATTATGCTTCAGTTTTCACTAAAACTCGTCTCTTCCATAATTCGGAGAAAACGTAAATCATAATTTGTTTTGGAAGAGAAGAGCATTTTGACGTAAAACTCCTATTAACCCGACTCTGGGTAGACGATTGTATGGGTATATATTGATGGTAGGAGTAGACCAAAGTAGTATCAGACCAAAACCTCCATTCTTAAAACAAGCCTATGTCTAGCTGTGATATATTAAATGCTGTTGATATTAAGCCACCAGGAAAATAGTATCATACTTAACCACGTAATATATCCGTGGTAATAAAGCATTTAGGTTAATAAGCTTACTACAAAACTTATAAATTGTTTATAACAATACCTCACTAGATATATATACCACAAAGAACTAACTATTATACAAACAGTGCACGTCTAAAGGCAAATCTCTCTAAAGCTTAAGAGATTCAATACGACTGGCGCGTTTAGGTCCATTCACAATCTTTAGTGTCTTTAGTGGCTAGTACAAGATGGTCTGAACCACTTTAAAACTTATGAAAAAGATCACTTTCTTTTCTGGAGTGAAATCTCGAATCACTTTGATGAAAACACTTAGATTTTTACCATCATTCTTTAACTGGATGTGATTGGAAATCATATGTTAACACTTTTTTCTAAAATATTTACAGTAATTCTAAACATTATTGTAGTACAATTGTTTGTAGATAAGTTGTTTTTATTGATTGTTAATTCTTCTTTTGTAACTAAAGAAGTTGCAACTAATAAAAACAAACTTACTATCTTGTCTTAATAACCTTATTAACTCTTTATGTTGCAGGTTTATTTTACTTAATTTATTGAATGTTTTAACTAGAATGCAATGTTTTATTGTCATTTTAATATCTCTTAAAACATAAATGGTTGTCATTGACACAATGTAAGCCACTTTGAAGTAGTTTATAATATATATATATGAAATTTGGATCACAGATAAAAATTAGTTTTAATGCGATGAAGAAATTGGCCTGATCAATTGTTGCGATAACTCTGCTTTACGTTTTATTATGCAAATAAATATATATTATAATGTAGTCGGAGTGCAAAGGGATTGATACGGAGTGTCGCCACCTCTATTCATGCTGTGGTTGTCGTAAGATCCAAGTAATGTCGCGAACTCTTTAGGACAACATTACTTCGAAAACCATGAAGGCTAAAACCTCCTACCTAAGAAGAGCTTATGTCCATGTAGGATAAACATCAACTAAATTTCAATCGATTGTATAATTCGTACACAATTTACGCACAATACAAAATTACACTATAAGAATTTTTTTGTAAATATAAAATACTAGCTTTTGCGCACGGCTCCATTCGCGTGTTTGGCGGTTATAGCAGGAAAGAATAGCCTATGTTTATCATCAAGTATCAAACTATATGTTAAATTTCATTGTATTCGGTGCAGCGGTATGACCTTGAAACTAGGACAGACAGGCAGACAGAGTTACTTTCGAATTTATAATATAAGTACAGTACATTATTTCTTGTCGATGTGCATTATTTCTTGGCCAGAAATAATGCACATCGACCTCTAGAAAGAGAAATTCGGCTAATTTCAGTTTTGTAGAGCATCGTTCCTTTCGCACGAAATACTAACAGTCCGTAACTCCACCGCATTTGTCAAACGACTGACAAAACGTAACACATGTCGTGTGCGAAAGGGACAATGCTCTACAAAGCCGAAACTAGTCGAATGTCTCTTTCCAGAGGTCGATGTGCATTATTTCTTGCCCAGTACTGTATGGACTGTTTCAGTGAACTTAAACAGTATTTCACATTTTGAGCATGACACTTCTTACTATACCTAAAATCTCCTTCATCATTTAAAAACAACACAAAAGACATTTCATAGGATATGAGAAGCCATAAAACTTGCGTTTACGTCGCAATAACATCGATACGATTTAGCGATACTATCGAATTGGTGTTGTTACAACGACGTTGTAAATCTCACCTACTTATATGGCATATTAAATTTTATTTGGTATAATAAATACTTTCATAGGACTTTGCTAATATGACTTCTAGCATCCGCCTATAGGGGATGTACATTGCGTAACGGAAACTATGAGATAGGGAGTATTCTAAGTACAAGTGTTCCAATGGACACGAAAAACTGGTTGTGTATGTTTTTTGTTTCTATATCTGTTAACTCTTGGAATATTTTTTAATGAGGAAACATTTTTAAATGCAAGTGAAAAACAACAGTTGCTTTATAACGATAATTACGATTAACTGCTTAATTTTTATACATATTCATTTAAACCCAATAAATGGTTAATTAACATTATTATCAATACAGAGTATTTTCCACATTTTTAAGCATTGATTTTATCAAATGTAAGTTAAATACATAAAAATTTAATGATTATATAAGATACGTCTAGAAAATAAATATGATTAAATTTTGGACGAATAAGACTGATTTCGATTCAGCATTTGATGTTACGCTACTTAATTGATAAACATTTGTAGTATTCATCATTTCTTCGCCTATTCGTTCACTTCTTTTGCGGCGTATGCTGTATACAAAATTGACAATGTAACGATAGTATTTATATGTCCCAACTCCGTCTATTCCCAAGCTAAGCAGAGCTTGAGTTATGGGTACTAGACAACTGATATATATACATAAATAATGTTTGTAAATACATTCATATTATACATAGAAAACGCTCAAATTCAGAAACAAATATTTACAGATCATACAAACGTTGAATACAAGTTGGAAATTGAACCCAGCAGTCACATATGCTGACACTGTGCCACCGAGGCCGTCAAATATACCAGTATGTATTGTATAGCTATTGTAAAACTATAATCACTGTGTATACGTATCTCAATTCAGATGTGCTTATCTCAAGCAGTTATTAGAAATATATATTTCAAAAATCCAAATTATGAAGCTCCACGAGTCAGGTGTATATAAGGTAATAATAATAATAATATTAATATGGACTGGTAATTTTCTAGCGGTTCTTTTACAACGTTAACGTCAAAGAAGGTTTTAATGACATTTTCTTTGAATTATGGAAGAGACGAGTTTTTGTGGAAACTGAAGCATATTAAGGTTCTGAAAAGGTATAGTTATTGAAAAGAGTGCTAAAAGGCTTAGGAGCAGGTTAGGTTTGGTCGGTTTTGCGGAATAAAATATTAGTTTAAAATATTAATTTTAGTTAAATTATAATCCCAAGGAGATTTGACTTCAGGCAGGCCACTGACCATAAAATAATATATAATTGTTAGAAATTTTGTAAGACGAATAAAATGATTGTACTGAAGGACGGACGATTGATTTATCTGTATCAATTTTATTTTACAGTTAAAAATATTACGAAAATATGGATGAATACGACATACTCATACTAGGCTACTCTAATAAATGTATATTAAAAAATTACTCATTAATATAAATAATATATAAATATTTCGGCAACACAGAACGCCATTTAGTCTCAAGCTAAACAGAGCTTGTGTTATGGGATATACCAGATAACTGATATGAATACATATTAACTTTTTTTGGGAATACATAAATATTATATATAAAAAACACCCAAACTCCGAAACGAATATTTGCAGATCATACAAACGATCCGGGGATTAAACCCGAGACCTCAAGCGCAACAGTCGCATACGCTACCATTTTGCCACCGATGCAATATTTTCGCTTATATTTAGTTTCTTTATCCTATGAAGCATTACAACAGTTGATTCAGATAAGTTTAACTGTCTTATTTTGTGTGCTGTAGAGAGTAATTATTTCAGCTAAGTTCCACAGAAAAGAGTATAGGATATTAGTACTCGAGGGATTTTAGTACGGATGCCAAACTTTAATTCTAGACATAAAAACACCCCGTATTTTAAAACCACGATATTAAGTGATTATCATGAAATACATCCCGGTTCAAAACGTATCAGTCAATGTCTAGTTATAAATATATTATTTAAGAAATAAGCTCGATTCATAGAATTTTCAGCCCTCGTCATGACACATTTATCAATCCCTTGTATTGAGAGTTAATAGACTGTCCTTGCTGAAAGGTTGTCCTTGAGCCGTTAGATGACGTATATTATGTAGGGAGTTAGGTTGTTAGAGGATTAAGTTGTGTAGAATATAATGGGATAGATGACTGTCAAATCGAATCAGTATTTCTATATTCATAAGCTGGTGTACAATAAAGAGATTTATTAATATAATTTATCGATTTTTTCCATTTTTTGCTATATTTGATAAAATTGTATCGTAATCGGTATTGAAAATAATGTTAATTACTCGTTTATTAAGTTTAAATGAATATGAGTAAAGAATCAAGCATTTAATCGTAATCATTGTAATAGAGCAATTGTTGTTTGTTGCTTGTATTTTAAAATAATTCCTCATAAAATTTTTCTCAAAGAGCTATATTATTGTTTTATTATTATTTATATACAGTAACAAAAAAATATACTCAGCCAGGTTTTCCTTAATTTCAATACCTCTTTTAATCCATTGTTTTGCAACCTCGTACAAAAATCATATGAAAAGGGAGAAAAATTTTTGCTTGCTACCCTATCCCCTTTTCCAGTACTCAGTTTTACCTGTACCTCAGTTGTACCTTTTAAGTGACGGTGCTGAATGTTATTGTTATATTAGACACGAGCCTATAAATGCGGTATATTTTTTAATAAATACTATAGCGTTTATTAAAATTAAAAATGTAAACTGATAAGGTGGACAAATCATGCTGTCTTTTAAGATGTTTTATTTACATAGGTATTAAGTGGAATGATTTATTATAGAAATAAAAATGTACTCTATTGTTAGTAAAATAACAATGTACACGTTGATTGGCCATATAGCCTCCTTGATTATAAGTTAGTACTTACAATCAGAGGATGAGTACTTACTTGTGTTATGTACTATGTTTCTGTTATTATTGGCCATGATTATGATAAACTGTTATATCTAATACAAACCAAATTAGAATAGAATAGAGCCTCTTAGTCGACCCTCATGAAACCCCCGGCTGAATAAGTGTTCTTAATCCATCACCACATAAACTTATGCATGGTCGTGCTTTATGAATTGATAGGTTGCGTGCGTTTAAGAAAATGCTAAGGAATATATACGGTATTATTTATAGCATCAATTGGTTGGAGATCACGCGAAAAAATGCGGGCAATAGCACACAGGGGCATACTGACAAAAATCATGGATATAAATTTAGTTTTATTAGCGTTCAAGAATCTATAAAAAATAGTACATGTTTTAGTAGTTTTGAATTATGACTCGAATGAGATATACCAAGCGGAGTATCAATAAAAAATCTTGCAAAAACGGGGTAAATATATTCTTTTTGAGAGCTTCCAACACGCGACGGGCAAGAGGGCCATGTTGACGAGGTTGCGTGGTTCGGCTAGTTATGTATATTTACTCATTTAATAAATAGGGCATTTGGAATAACAAATAGTTTTTGTTACCTGCAGACTCTCTTCTATAAATAATTTTGACAGCAGACTTGTGTTGAGTTAAGCTTAAAGACAACTTCGATTCTGTTAATTAGGATGTAATAAAATTAAGTTCGTGCCTAAGCATGAAATTAGACGGTATTTATGAACTTCGCTCTAAACGAGTAAATTGGTAACAAAAGGGTTTTAGATTAACACGCTTGAAGACGATTCTTTAATCTATTTTGTTTAATAAGTTACTGGGTATGTTTTAAACATGGATGGTATTTTTTGGAATAAAATCAAAATTATTTTTGGTATAAAAACGAAACAAAGGTTAAGTAAAAATTTATACTGTAAATAAGAAAATTTAGGAGCAGAGAAGTGATCTAAATAAGAAAATTAATATTTATATTTTTCACTTTTTAGTTGTGTTCGTAAGCCAATCATATAGATTCATAATAATCAATAGAATCATAATAATCTTGTAAATAATGACGGCTAGGAAAATGAAGATGAGTTGTGTTCATATTCGTATTTGTTCATATATATATAAATAGAACAAAAATGTATTTAGTGTTTGTAAAAAACATGACACATTTTTGTTTTGTTTTTCTTTGATTTATTTATTTGACTTTAAGTGACATATAAGTCTTCCTCCGACATTTTAATTTATTATATAATAAGATTCAGAAGTGGAATTACTTTAAAAAAACAAATTCACAACAAAGAAACCATTTTTATTTCATAATTCAAGTTGAAAACAACAATTAACAATATTTCTTAGAGTTAACAACTTAAAATGCATTGAAAAAAATGTTACACAATTATTTAAACACTTAATCACTTTAATAAATAATCAACCTCAAAAGGCTTACGTACCTTCCGACTAGCTAATGATTCGCACGTCCTTCCAGTCCGAGAGCAGAGAAGCAAAAAAACCCAAATATCTCCGGCGCCGCGCTTTTATAGGCGACGTGAGGGTAGGTAGCTTCATAAAAGACGATTCTCCTTACAATATTATAATTATTAAGGTAAAGATTTCGTAAACACACGAGTGTTTCGTAAGAACGTACAACATTGTTGTAACATTTGATTTAACCGTTGCATATATTTTTCAAATAACGCCTAAAATCTTTCACTTATATTAAGAAAAACTTTGACAAAAAGAATAATCAAAGAGATGGGAAAGGTGTTTGTGTGAAGTTTTATTATGTTTTTGAACAAATAAAGGCTTATTTCTTAATATAAAAGAAGCTTTACAAAAATTGTGTAGTTATGCATAATGTTTATTTATCAGCCAATGATTTCTACTCTTAATATAGTGCGTTCTGGGCTGTATTCATGCCGGGTTTATGGGCTATTAATAAAGCCAATTATTTTTACTCCCTCGCCGCCTGCTGACCATTTGGCTATCATAAAAGCTGGAGTTACGTTTAATCTGACACTCTATTCAGAGGTCCAGCTTGTAATAAATAAAATGATAACGAAAGTAACTAAAGAAATTGTGGATATTTCTATTAGATTCGAACATAATATCAAAAATTACTACGACTGAATAGTATCTCAAAAAAATACAGACTCAAGCTCAGTTTGGGACTCAGTTTCTGTACCTTAAACTTCGAGATACTATTATGTATTTGTAGTGTAATATGTAGATTTTAACTTTTATTGTGCAGCGAAGCGAAGGAGTTGTATTCACTAATATATCTCATACAGTAATTCTAATTGTCTATTTTCACTACACATGCACACGACGTTTATATACAGTGTAATTTATGAAACAGTTTAGAGTTCTATCCTAATTTTTAACACACTTTTTATTATTGTTGTTAGTATCTAGTCGGTAAAGATCTGTGTCCGTGCGCACTACTGCCGACCTACCTTCCGTTAAATAATTGTGTCGGTGTACACCCTTAAGAAGAGATTTGACGTTGAATAGATTTGGTTATATTTACATTATTTACTTTATAAAATAAAAATTGAATTAAAAAAACCTAAGTGGTACTAACGATTATTCAAGTTATTTACATAAAGAATATAAACAGTTTTAAGCAGATATAAATTTGACAATATTTTAGGGATTAATAAAAATAAATTTAAATGTAAGTGTGTTAGATATGCTACATACATATTTTAGCTATATGAATCACTGACCTTGTATTTATATAATATTGTTGTCGCTAATTTATACAATTTATTTTTTTTCATATTTACAAAAGGAGGCAAACAGGCAGGTAGGCATGTCACCTGATGCCGATATGGACTTCCGATATCCTCCCTCACTCGGTAATACACAGCGCAAGCGCAGTTTCACGCCGGTTTTCTGTGAGGCCGAGGAAACACTCCAGTCAAGCCGACCCATTAAGCTCGGCCTTCCCCGGCTGAGTAACATAACGCCGGATTTCTGGTAAGTTGTGTAAGATACTGTTCAAAGAGTCGATATTTGCGTAAGCATTGCTCCATACAGTTTACGTATACTTAACAGGGTATGCATATGTAATGTATATGAAAAATCATTTATAAAAGTTTGCCTAAGTAACAAACATTCCAATCTATTTACGACGTTTTGTGTCATTTTAAATCAATCAACCAAAAATCTCACTTGATAAGTTTTCAATTGACAAAATTAATAAATTTTTTTTTAGATAATTATAGTAGAACCAAATCAATAAGAAAAATCACTTCCATTTCTTGAACAGTGAAAATAAAAGGCGGAAAGTAAAATTCTTCTCACTTGAATGGCCTGAGCATCCTTCTACGACACATTGCCTTCTCAGGATCGAGTTTATGGACCAATAAACCCTAAACAGTGTGATTGGCTTCGCTTTGGAGTCCTTTATAAAAAGGACCCTCATTACTTTGTCCCACAAAACTTCCTACTCAGACAAATGACGGCTGCGACNGAGCTGTCATGACGCAGTGGGACTAACAGACGCTATAAGATTGGATTCTTCATTGAAGTTTTGTTGAATTAGGTCTTTTTGTAAAATCACCTTTGACTTAAGAAGGCTTACTCGTTTTGACAATATAATATGAAAGATTTGAAATGTTAACCTTTGCAACCTACAAAATTAGAAAAACGTAGATCCTATGTATCAAGGATTAGCAAACAGCTTTATTAGCTGACTGGTGGCTATTGTGTGTCAAAAATGGGAACATACAATAAAGTTTTAAAGTTTCCATACATGAAACTTAAATAATGAAATAGCTTTTGTAATATTGTAATAGGCCATTCGTATACGGAAATGCCTTTTAGATCTCGCATCCGTGAAATATTATTACCTCAAGAGACCCGTTAAGATAACCGTATCATAAGAGATTCGAAATGGTTGCAGTATTTTTTACTAATTTCATCTGTCTGTCTGTTTGTACCGGCCAATCTCTAGAACAGCTGGACCGATTTTAACAGGACTTTCAATGGTATTTTTGATGGAATAGTGGACATATATATATATATATATATATATATATATATATATATATATCTATAGGAGTATTAGTATATATATATATATATATCATTAAGAGGAAAGATTTGCTGTCGGTTTGTTAACATTGAATAGCCTCTGAAATTACTTCTTTCTCTATTAAAAAATCTTTCTCTATTAGAAAGCTAAATTATCCCCGAGTAACAACAATAACATAGGCTATATTACGTTTGCAAAAACGTTAGGGCGTATGAAAACTTGGAGACTTGGTCCAGTGTTCTAAGGTTGGAAAGATTGCTAAGAGCATGTTAAAATTTATAATACTTATTATCCACCCGAATAAAGCCGGGGCGGGTTGCTAGTAAATAATATGTTAATTAAGTATATGAAAAACATTAATGATGATTTTTCTCAAATTTGATAGCCAATCAGAAGAGATATCTTCGAAGTAATTAAAATTAAGAACTTTTGTGTTAACAATTATGTTAAAATTAAATAAACAAACAGGGCAAGAAAAATAAAACCATTTAAAAATGCCAAGAAATTGAAAGCCTCTACCTTTTAATACCTTCGTTACAAATAGATTTGTTGTACCTTATATTATAGTTATGTAAGAAAATATAATTATTTATATAATGAAATCTAAAAATATATATTTTATAGATATATTTTTTATTTTAACCATAATTTCCAATTCAAAAACGGCTATTTTCATGGGGACAAACCAATTCAGTAAGCCCTTGTAAAATACTAATTCCGCACACGCGCCCACTACTGTAACTCCTGTTCACCAGAATCAACAGCAGTGACTCATGAACACACAGAGTTATGACACCCGAAAAGCCCCAGAAAAAATTAAGCTGTCTTTTTTTATGTATAAGCTGCCAAAATGACTCTGCCCTGCCTGATGGAAAGCATGAGCAGAATCCAAGAGTGGTGGTCACCATCCTCAATGCGAAAAGGAACAATCCAGCATGGTGAACCACACTATGGCGGCCTAACGGCGGTCTTGGAACCCGAAACGAAATTAATCAGAAGAAAACTGGAGGAGTTGGAAATATAAATAGTCAACCTGCCTACTTAGCAAAGCGCGAGACAAAATGAAGTCGAAATAGGCAGTCGCCTTCTTCAAACCTAGAATCACCACAAATAAAAAATATTATAGGTCGTAAGTGAGTTAAATCTAATTACTATGTACTAGTATGTATGGTAGAATCTCCTTAATGCATAGAAATTCACCGCAATTGACACAAGATCCACATAGCATACCGCTAGAATATGGAATATCATAAAATTGTCTGACCAGGTAAATTAATTGAACAATTAAATTAGGTCATTCATGTCACTTCCCAATTAACCGACATATCGGTAAATCAGATACTAGTTCTTTATTAACATGACAGGGATCGCTGTCATTGTCAAGTATCTTGTAAATTATTTTTAAACGGAGTTTGTATGATGACGTTTACAAAATTGAATTTTTGATAAATATTATGGAGTGCCTACGGTAACAAATATTAAGTATATTTTTAAATTATATGTTTTGTACTTTTAGGTAATTTATAGCATGATCAAACTTTAAATAACTAAGTATAAGTTGAAAGCAATCAAATAGGTATAAAGCGATTTTATTGACATGGAGGTACTTTTCAAATTTCATAATAAAAAGCTAACTAATCTAAAAACTGTAGTTATAGTTTCCCTTTTCTAAAAAGTAGTTTTTTGTTCCTAAAATAACTTTATATTATGTAGGGGGTTTTGTGTCTGAATACTATATTTTTAAAACAGTTCATAAGCAAAAATTGTTTTTTTTTTGCCAAAACTCTAACCGATTTTTCACATGTCTTGCTGCTAGAGCTTTATGAAAGATGGCCGACTCCATGAAATATAATCTAGAAAAAATTGTTTATATATTACTACACTTAATAGCAACCCCTGTCATATGAACAATAAACTTCTAAACTAATGTGGGTCTAAAAAATGAGCAACTGTTGTTTTAGTAGCAAATTACCATTACCTAATATCAGCGTTCGGATACCCGGTAACAAAGGTCAACCAACGATGTTCTTATAATTCTCACCAAATGTTATAACAGCATCTAGATCATTTTAGGGGTGTAGAGTTTTGTAATAATCTATAGGTTAATATTTTAAGCTCGGGAAAATTTGCTGCCGACATCCACAGGCCATATATTTTGTTCATACTCTCTTTTAACGAGTGCATATTTACACTGTTTTATATTGTACGGTGTGGTTATTAATATGAGAATATTGTTTTAATTTGCATTTCACAAACCAAGTGAAGTTTTAATAACTCATATATATGACAATACCGAGTTGTGTAAGTTTGAGTGCGGTACAATGTACAACAATTCAACTGTATGTTTGCGGTATTGTACGAGCTATCAAAAGTTTTAACAATTTGTATGTTGGGAATTTAGTTACATGGGCATGTTTAATATTCATAACGCTTAAGGTGACAATTGATAAGAGCTGAGCAGAGTACTCATAATCAAAAAAGGAGGGCATTTATCTAACGCTTTTGTGGAATAGTTTTGTAAGCATATTTTTTGAAAACAGGCAAATTTGTGATGTAAAGTGGTTCTACCTCAATCTGAATCACCACTCGTGAAATACATTTTAACAATTACCTAAGTAAACAAAAATGTACACAATGGTATCTAGTGATCGAGTATTACAACAAAATAGTCAACTCCTAGGAAATAAATGTGTGCCTGTAATTTGTTGGAGTCCAGCTTAGGGGTAAAATAAGTAAGTAATTCCAGTAGATACTAAAGTAATTAATTTCTCCATAATGTTTGATGGGATATCTTTGAAAAATAATCCTAGTTTTATTTGTTTAGCAATTTAAACGATCATAACCCAATTGCACTCGGTGATTAGAAACAATCAACGAGGGTAAGTAATGACGGCGCGGTCAGTACCTGGATGGGTGACCGCTGGTGGCATGTTACCATGAGCGTCTCCGTGATTTGGAGGTCACGTTATGCAGTTGGTCCCGGTTATTATCATAGGATAACAGTCATGAAGCTTAGTTGGAGGCCTTGGGGCGGCTCAAAAACATCCACTGGCAAGATTACGTAGCCACAACGTTGTCTTGCCAGTCATCAACCCGCACTTGGCCAGCGTGGGGACGTATGGCTTTAACCCTCTCTTGAGAGGAGACCCGAGCCCAGCAGTGGGAGATTATGGGTTGTTGATTGAATTTAAACGATCGTTCATTTTAATAATAGTTATTTTATTGTATATAAGTTCGTGACCACCTGTTATCAAACACATCCATGCTAATATTATAAATTCGAAAGTAACTTCCTCTGTCTGTTTGTTACGGCTAAGCTGCTAAACTTACACGCGGGCGAAGCCGTGGATGTAAGCTAGTGGTAATAAACGTGTATTTCTATTTTATAGCTTCTCGACCACCAGAGCTAACTTGGCCTAACATTTTATCTTCTTAGTTCATTGTTCACGCTACTAAAGTTTTCATTGTTTTTATATAAAAAGAGACTAAATAGAGAATAATATATATATTTTTGATACTTGATAACTGAACAAAAAAAGGTCTTCACTTGCTCATAAAGAGAACACTACCATCCATACCATCAGGCGATACATCTGCTCGTTTGCCCAGTATTCCATCAAAAAACCAGTGAAAGTTCTGTTAATATCGGTCCAGCTGTTCTAGAGATTAGCTGGTATAAGCAGACAGACAGACGAAATTAATAAAAAATGTTATTTTGGCATAACTACTGTATTTACTAATATAATATTATGGACAGTTACTTCAATTTTATCTATTTACACAGACTTAAGCTTGGAAGCATATTAAAAAAAAATCAAAAGGATTGTGTGGTTTTATGAAACCACGGTAAAAGTGAAACTTTTTTTCACATGCAAATAAATAAATCTAATAAAGCAAATAAATAACAACATTTACATTAAACACTGACAAAAACAAACAAATTAGCGTGGAGCACTGGCACAAAAGAGTAATAGTCTATACCCTACACGGTCAGCTGATGGAACTATAGACTCCGCCATATTGGCCTCGGCTGCTCTGACGAGCGCCTTTCACTTTATCCCTATTCCGCGGCCGACCGTCACGCGACATGCGATACACAGACCAAAAAATATGAGACGATGTAATAAAAGTTTCACTTTAAAAAATGCATGCAGTCTAGTTTCGTTGACCCGATTCGGTGAGAATTTTTACAGCCAGTACGAAGTACGGGATTACCATAAATACTGCATCCATTTCGAATTTCTCATGATACGGTTATCTTAACGGGTCTCTTGAGGTAATAATATTTAACGGATGCGAGATCTAAAAGACATTTCCGTATACGAATGGCCTATTTCAGTATTACAAAAACTATTTCATTATTTAAGTTTCATGTATGGAAACTTTAAAACTTTATTGTATGTTCCCATTTTTGACACACAATAGCCAACATAACCCACCAGTCAGCTAATAAAGCTTTTTGCTAATCCTTGTCTTAATTAGAAAAACGTAGATCCTGTGTACGGGTCTACGTTTTTCTAATTAAGTAGGCTAAGGCAAAGGTTAAAATTTCATATCTTTCATATTATATTAAAACGATTAAGCGCTCTAAGTTAAAGGCTATTGTTCAAAAATACCTAATTCAACAAGACTTCAATGAAGAATCCAATCTATAGCGTTTGTTAGTCCTACTGCGTCATGACAGCTCTTTGATGAAAGTTCCGGTGGTAAAGGACGTCGCTTTGTTACAGGAATATAAAGCTGTAATATTATAAATTGTCCGGGTTGAGCTGCATGATTTATTGAACAAATTTATCTTCACCAAAATAATTCTTATTTTAAACCGAAATTTTCAAACAAAATATAACGCGTATTGAAAATATTTACAGTGGCGTCTAAATGTAAAATCAACACCAGAAACTGAAGAGTGTTGATTTTACATTTAGACCTAGACCTATTATTATTATCTTAAATAGGTAAGTAAGACTAAAATAGTAAATCCCACCAGTAATATAAATACGAAATTTTGGAAAATGACAGTTTGGATGTAAGGATTTTTGTTCCTCTTTGGAATTGGAACACGGAACAGATTTGGATAAAACTTTATAGTAATAAATATTAAATTTGACCTTAATTTAACGATAAGTTTGACGTAAGACGGAAAAGTTCCTGCCATCTGATAACTGTGTGAATCTTGACGTGCGCTTGCCAAACCGTTGGGAGTTAGACAACAATAATATACGGTGGGATTGTTGGTCTTAAATAGTTATAAATAAAAGCCTGCTACAATATTTATCTATCTTTACTGAGGAAGTCAGTTTAAATAGTAAGCTACGAACACAGTTATACACAATTTAACATTTTCATTACAGAGACGTTTTAGTTTAACACCAAAACAGTAAAAAGCAATAAAAATGACAATCAAAGCAATCATTTGCCAACTCTCTCTTGGCTATATTTCATGTAATTTTATCTAACTTAACGCATCTTTAGACGTGTCTATAGCACAATTAGAATAATAGCGTGTTTAGTCGAGACTCGGCAAAACACAGACTTTACAACTTAAATACATTGATTTCAGGTTTCGTGTCACCCTTATTTATGCAATAACTTTAAGCGATCTCGTGTAACGCTTGGTTGAGTGCCGAAGTAATTTGTATTTTAAATATTCATGTTTAATCTTTACTACTTGAAAAAAGTAAAAACTAAAAGTAAATTGTTTAATACCTGCATACTACCTGTTTTGACGTACGGATGCCAATCATGGGTGTTAAATGATGAAATACTAAGCAAACTAGCAACTTGTCAATATGCAATGGAAAGGAGTATGCTAAATATTAGAAAGTCTGACAGATTAAAAAACTTCATCATCAGAAATAAAACAAAAACTATAGATGTAACAGTGAAAATTAAAAGACTTAAATGGAGATGGGCTGGTCACATGATACGAGGACGCGACAAATGGAGCAAAAGGGTTACACAGTGGTATCCCAGGGAGGGCAAGAGGAAGAGAGGTAGACCGCAAAAAAGATGGGATGACGACATTAGACAAGTGGCTGGAGTCACGTGGAACAGAGTGACACAGGAAAGGAAAGAATGGAAAAGGTTGGAGGAGGCCTTTGTCGATTGGCAAACAGATCTAGGAAAGATAACCAAGCAACAGATGTTAGTTTAAGTAGTTTATCTAGTTTAAGAGTCCAGTGTTATTATATTATAAGAGAAACGCATTGTAATTAAGTAAGAGATCTGAATAAAAGGCTATATTATTATTATTATTATAATCTTTACTACTTTCGTTTACTTTTTCACGATCTAATCGTGGTGTATTGCTAAGATTTAAACGAAAGTTATCAAGTTACTAAAGAAAACAGTATAGCAGTAATATGTTACAGAAGTATTTGGATACCATTACTTCAACTTTACTTTTACTTATTTTACAAACACGCGTAGATCAAAATATATGCTACGGCTTACATAATGCCCGTACTCTCTTTTAAAATCACATCACCTGGAAACTTTATTTGTTCTGTTTATGTTGTTCTGGGCACCTTCACAATTTTAAAATTTATCTTTAACCGACTTCCAAAAAGGAGGAAGTTCTCAATTCATAGGAATCTTTTTTATTCAAATACAGTTTTAGAAGTTTGTATTGCAAGGCAACATAGACTACTTTGGTATATGTTTTGTTATATCTGTGAAAATTGACAAGCTTTATCGCTAGTATAATGATTCGTAATAAAATCCTAGTTAGGATTTAAAATATTTACAATATATTCATACCAGTGTAGTCCGCTTTACTCAGCTTAAATGAATATTTGTTAGAGATCTACCGTGGCTATAATTCTGTCATACACTAGTGTCAGTTCTGTCATAAGCTTTGACCTATTTATATCAAACCTTTGTATTATATAATTTACAAAACTTGAATTAGGAAAGAATATCTCTAGTCTAATCTCTCTCTAACTATCGTTGTGTGAGATACTTTAATGGCATATAATGAAATAACACAATGTTAGAGAGATCGTTTTTTGTTTTTGCGAAAGACGGTCCTCATTTCATGTCAGCCATATTTTTTATATTTTTTATCATTAATTCCATCACGACGAAGACTTGAAGACTTGGAATTGAAGACATTAAATACTTGACATTGGCAGAAATAGCTGATCCGGCTGGTTGCCATATCATCAAAAGAAGAAGAATACAATGTTAAAATATGTTATAACTTAAAATGTTTAATTACAATTTTTTAATAGATCTGTGTACTTCTTATACAAATTAATTTGGGGCGTACCTCGAGGTATCATATATCATAATTTTAACCTTATTCGTTAAATTATTTACTTGTTAATGAAATATTCCTTAATAATAATAAAAAAAGGTATATGTGTGTTATAATATGTAGTCAGGTAGGTATTTTACATATATTTCACCGATAGCTAGAGATTGCATGTGAGTACAATAGGCCGGATCTAAAAATATTCCATCAGGAAGATCGATAGCGTAACACTAGCTCACATGAGAATGCTTTTAATGCTTTGACATTTTAGGGAGATAAAAGTATCGCTGAGACCACAATATAATTTTTAGTATATAATAAAGAAAATAATGCTCGACATATCAAAAATACTATTACTTGGAACACTCAAATAGGCATTCTTGTTATGTTATTATAACGTAATTGGGACGTAGGTTGCTCCCGTAACCCGGCTCATGAACCTATTCTGTATTGTCTGAAGCTAATGGATCCTGTAGTTCCTAGCGTGTGTGAAGATTACACTGTCGTACATCATGATCGGTCGAGGATATTTTACCAATGGTAGAAGTAACCACCAAAAGTAAATGTATATAATGTTAATATTTTATCGATTACAAAATAACGGTGTTTGTTAAAAAATACTTGTTAATGCTGTGTAATATATCTGTTCCTTTGCAATAGCCACTCTACCCTGATGACATTTTTATGAGTTACTGCAGTTGGAGGCCGGCCGGGTCTGGAGTCATTGTTTAAGTTCTCTCGACCACGTTTTAATTCACAAAACCAATAAGTAATTGTTGCTAATGCAGGAGCAGACTCCCCAAATGCAGGTTGTAAATTTTCTCGAACTTTATAATCGTAGAAAATCATAGCACGAAAAGATTCTCGTGAGACGTCCATTGTTGTAAACAAAAGAAGAGTGACAGATAATCTTCAAATATATTATAAAAAACTACACATAGGTAGCTAGTGATTTTCACAAAAGAGGTTTGTGTTAAACGCAGTCGAACGAGTTGCTTTGAGGCTAATTTCAACATTAACCTCCTTTGTGAAAATCACTGGCCACGTTTGGGTAGTTTTTTTTATTATGTTTAAAGATTATCTCCCAGCTTGTAACAATAGCTGCCTCACGATAAGCTTTCCGTGATAAGATTTTCTATGACTATAAACAAGGTTTAAACTTCTAACTATTTTTCATTTCACTGATTTATATTTTTTCACCTATTTAGAAATGAAATCAGTCTTTAGTGTTCTTTTTGTATACCAGCTCAGTCTATAAGAAGGGTTCTGTTCATCATATTCAAAACAAAAAAACAACAACCCATAATGCCCCACTGGTGGGCTCGGGTCTCCTCTCAGGAGAGGGTTAAGGCCATACGTCCCCACGCTGGCCAAGTGCGGGTTGGGGACTGGCAAGAATACGTTGTGGCTACGTAAAATCTTGCCGTTGGATGTTTTTAAGCCGCCCGAAGGCCTCCAACTAAGCTTCACGACTGTTATCGTATGATAACAACCGGGACCGACTGCTTAACGTGACCTCCGAATCACGGAGACGTTCATGGTAATATGCCACCAGCGGTCACCCATCCAGGTACTGACCGCGCCATCGTTGCTTACCCTCGATGATTGTTTCTAATCACCGAGTGCAACTGGGCTATGAGCGCCCATCATGTTCATCAGTTGCCAATTCTGACGCCTTATGAGGCTATTCGAATAGTCTTTATAATAATTGCTTTACATTATAGAAATCATACCACTAAAGAGATTAATACTTAAGTTGTTACCTGGTACATAGCATGTCACTATTTCGAGTGTAGTAAAAAAAAATTCCACAGGAATTCAAAAAATGATTTGGGAATATATGCAGATACTTTGTGTTGTTGTAATGTATATTCCCATGAATAAACAACATACCTTAGTTTTTTTACAATTAATTTTGATCCTTCAAGTTGAATGCAATTATGAATTACAATGGTAGGCCTCTTTCAAAAATTTCAGGCGACTGTAATCGTAACAGGGAAGCATATGCATAAAATAAAGTATTTTACAAACTTTCCAATTTTAGATCCATTTTTAAAAACCGTATTTAGGTACTTTGGTTTTCAGAACAAGCAGTTGCATGAAACAACAATCAAATGAATGAAAGTCGCACCAAAAATTAAAATTTCCCTCGAAACATCATCGCTCTGTTAAAAACGTAATTAAACCCAACGATATCATGGTATAAAAATAATAAAAGCTTCCCATCTTCAACGTCCCGAGAGCTAATTAAGCAATTAACTTTTTTCGCTTATCCAGCGTTCTGAATCCAAGCGAATTTCACTTCCAATGCCACAGGCATTAAGTATGAGAGCAAAATATTGCTGTTAAAATTTTCCTTAATTTAATTGTTTGGCTTATATCCCAGAAAATGACATTTACATTTGGATATGATTTAGTTAGACGAAATTTATATACGCACATGTATATTATAAGGTAGCTCATTACATTTACATATACAATATGTAAAAGTTACTATTAATTGACCTTATGTATTATTATTATTATGAGGTATGGCCTTAACCCTCTCCTGAGAGGAGACCCGAGCCCAGCAGTGGGACGTTATGGGTTGTTGATTGATTGACTATTAATTGACCGCATGGTAGTCCTAGTGGTTTAAGTGGTCACTACGCCGCTTTCTACAGCGCCAAGTGTTGTGGGTTCAAATCCCACATGGAATAACACTTTGTGATCCTCAAGTTATTGTTCTGAGTATGGGTGTTCTTTGTGTCCATTCCATGTATGTTTGTGAAGTCCCCCACGGTACAAGATGTATATACCTAATGGGCGAGTTGACTTTGAAATAAAATACAGTTCGGAAAATGATGATTTATGATTCGCCTGTGCCAATCCCTTCGTAGCGTGACTGATTTAATATAGAATACAGGATACGGTAAGGATATTGGATGAATACGATATTCCGACACGACCCCATAACCTCTTCACATTGTCACACACCCATTATACCAGATACGTGCGTATTTCAATGAAAACACGTTATCATAGTAAGTGGCACTTCCAATCACAGATATATTAAAAGATTGAGTACAAAAAATTAAAGGTCAAAAATTATCAGGTCAAAAAAACACTAAAGTCAACATACATAAGGTCCAATATAAATACACAACAAGAAATGCTAGGCAACTAGATCATTAAATCTTAAACATTTTCATCATGCAAATAGTTTGCAACAATGTAAGTATGCCACTTAGCTACTACTTTGCAACTAAGTTTCTGTTCGACGATAGTTTTGAAATTGTTTTGTAGTATAGCTTGGGCAGTTTGTAGTAACACTACTTAGTTTTCTGTGTACTCGTTACCTACTATTAAAAAATCTTTAGAGTATATGTAGGATAATATTGTTTCATTTCAAATATCCACACAATCAATATATTATTATACATCCTTATTAGAATTGTTACTAATGTTTTCCTAAAATATACTAACTATCTTTTCTCCGCGGTTCAAAGTATCATCATGACTAATTTCGTTAAAATCAGTGCACATATTTATGCCTGAAAGCGTAACAGGCAGATAGGTTGATATTCAGACAGTTACTTACGAATTTATTTAAAGCTCTTTAATATGTCGACAGCATTTCCTCTACTCAAAAGTTTCTAAACACAATACCATACCTTTAGATTATATTAATACGTCTAGATAGAGCTAAGCGATACAATAGAACAAAAATAAATTATACAACTTATCGATATTTGTGTGCGTTTAAACGCGTGACATGCCTCGACAATCCTCCACAAACACATGCGTGAATACGGGCTGCTTGGCTTGTGTTGCGTAAAGTTGTGATAGCTTGTTGTCGACCCGAGTCGGTGTCGGTTTTTGAACACAGATCAAAGGAAGCGTTGTAAAGGATTGTAGCTTATGAGCGACTGCTAAGTCCTCACAGGCGTGTAAACATAAACATCGCCTTATGTCATTCAGATTTCCTAGTGTGTGTGCATTATATGATACCAGTTGTTGATTTTTCGTTAAAATAGGGAAAGAATTGCAATGGTATTGAATAAATTATCTATTTAAAAACAAACATGAAAACAAAATGTGATACAACTAAATAACATATCTAGTGTGTTTCATTATTTATTATATTAGCAGTCGTACTAGACAGTAACTTTGGTCAGGTAGCGTTAAACGATTTTCAAACCAGTTAAAATATGTAAGATTTATTTGACATATCTAATTGACAAACCTTCTTGACCGACATTTAAAACAGAAGGTACAAATAAATTTGTTTACATTACTTTTTGTTAATGAACCGGTTTTAATTGTTTTTCCTGTGTTAGATTTGGTACAGCTTCAAGGTGGTGTCATAGTACTTTCAAGAGCAATCGACCTTGGCCTTTTATTTTTACTGGTGAAATTAGATTTATAATTATTTTGATTTTTAACCAACTTCTGTTAAGAAGAAATTCTCAATTCGATTGTTCTTTTTTGTGTTTGTTAAAAATTTCTTACTGGATGTACTGGGTTACATGGTTTTTTTTTATGTTTGACAGCTGGTATTTGGCTTGTGGTTCCATTTAAATTTGAATGAGATCTGGCTACTAGTTTTAATGTTACTCCTAAGAGTTTTCTCAATTCTTATCTGGTGATTATAACATTCGATGATGTTCTTAGTATCTCTACGAGTGAAATTAACAAAAAAACTATACGATCATTTATTTAGAACAAAATCTTAGTATTGCGTGGTGGTCCTTTTCTATTTAACCTACTTCAGAAAAGGAGGAACCCAAATTTAGTAATTGGAATTTGACCCACTTATCGGTTTACGATTGAACCGCAGTGTATTAAAAAAGTACATGAAATTTGTGTTCAGTATATCAAAAACCCCTTACACGATACCCATAGGGACTTATTGGAAACAAAAATGATTTGAAATTCATAGCGCTAATTAACTACCGATATTTACATCTCCGCCGGCATCATTTTTATGAGGGAGTTTTTTTTTTGCTTTATAAATTAGCAACACACGCATTGAACACAAAATGGGGATAACAATAATTATTTATTTCAGAAATTATTCATTAACTCTATTTACTGTAATGGATACAAATCAATGGTACCTACCGATGATTAATAACTTCTTTGTTGATTTAGACTGTTGTTTATAATTTCTGCACACTTTATCGCACAAATCGTTAATTTTATCAATATAAAATATGAGAGCCACGTGTGCGTATACACTGACAGAACGTTTGATACTAAACGCGGGAAAAGCATTTAACCGCCAAGGCTTAGTGCCCCTTTCTTTTTATTACAATATCTAAGCAAAATCTATAAGAAAATATTCAGAAATTATGTTTATAGAGTACTTGTTGCGTATGATTTTTTCATAGGAAATGTGTTGGCAGTTGGCCAGCTTTGATGATATTGCTGTAGAAGTAAGAAATTACCAGTAATTTCTATCCAAGCAAAACTAACCCACAAATTGATCATTACTAACGATAAAATTAAATATTTAAGAGTAACTATGAGCGGAACATTTATTTGCCAACAATTCTAGTTAGAAATGGAATCGAAATATTTTCACTAGCTACAACTATGCACTTCTAGATTTGCTTACTATGTTAAGTCTATACCTATGTCTAGAAGCATACGTGTTTCGGTTATATAAATATGATGACTATGCTGAGTAAATTACTATATACTAATGACTAATTTTCAATAGTTTTCTCGTACTTTTAGGGTTCCGTACCTCAAAAAGAAAAAGACGGAACCCTTATATCATCACTTTGTTATCACACGTGGAACTATCAAGCTGACATTCATATCAAATAATCAAGTTCGTCCCTTAGAGCTGCGAAAAAATCAAACTTCTAAGCCAATGCTCGACACTCGCAAGGGAATAAAAACCTACAGGAAACTTCCCGTGAATTTAGAATCTTGAAATTTGGTACGAAGGAAGAAAAAGTACGGTAAAATTACGAAAAGCTTAATTTTTGGTTACATCATATAATATACCTACAGATTTCTACGGAGCCCTCGGTACGCGAGTCCGACTCGCAATTGGCCGGTTTTTATAAATATACTCACTGATATAACGTCTCAAGTTAATACAAAGCAGAAAACCTTTAACTAAAGCTCTTTTCGATTTCAATAGTTTCATGTTACGACTCATCTGGAAGGTCGAACAGGCTCCTTATTACACTGTAACACAATATTTCACGGCGTTCAAGGGGGAGGTAACATGGCAGATTTTCCTCTCCATATTACTGAAAATATAAGACCGTACAAGGCGTCCATTAGTGAAACCAAACAAAAAGTGTTCTCTTCGTAAGAAATTCGGATTTGGAAATATAATTTCCCCTAGACATAATTAGACTAGATGGCGTTGTGTGTTAGATGTCCGAAATATTTTATTTATTTATTTAATAACGTTTTAAAGGTTTTTTTACTAGGAATAGATATTATTTCTGTATTTTAAAAAAAGACGTTAAAAATTATTTTCGAGATATACATAACTAAATTTTAGGTTAAATCACTTCAAGATATAAACTGACATCATCTTCTAAGCCTTTATTATTCCCAAGGTTAATTGGTATCGGCTATACCTTGGGAATAATAGAGTGTGTGAACGACTGGCATCAGACCTCCGACTCCTCCTCTGATCTGATTTCGAAGGTTGAACTAATTAATTGGCAGTATATTTGAGGGCCCTGACTTCCCAATAACGATTGTCACAGGTGTTCATGACACGAGATGACATGGCGAGACCGATAGCTTAACGTGCTCTCCTAGGCACAGGCAAAAAACCCCATCAAATTCAACACTCCGGGCTGCTGTTAAGAATTTCTTGTAAAAAACCCAACAGCAGACCGACCCGAGAATCGAACCTGAAAGAGACCTTTTGATTTGCAATCGCTAACGCTAGCCACAATACCAACAAGGCTGTAAAAGATGTTAACTAACAAAGGTGCTCAATCATTTAAAAAGTTAATAAGAGGTACTTCCAGCGAAATCTTTATAAGCTTTCCACTTTCTACGAAGTTTACTTTTAGACATTGCCTTATTAACCTAGTAAAAGAATCTAAGTGAATGTAAGACATGCGATCACATGCACATTTAATAAAATTTATTGTACTTATTGTGTAATCTTTGCATCCTCTGGCCACACACCAGAACACGGGATTTGGGGTATTTTTATAGAGGTTTCAATCCTCGAGTTCGGGCGGTTAAGCCAAGATCCACGGCGTCAGTCAAGTTTGCCATGTTGTGTAGACAAAAATTCCAAATAAATCCTCCTTCGGTTCAGACAAGGGATCCAAGAAACTCATCCATTGAATCCACCGGGAGATCAAAATGAAAGTATGGACGATAATTCCATATGGATCCCCCAGAGGTTCTAAGCAGGGGATCTCAAGCACAGCAGTCATATACACTCGAAATCTATTAATTTCATGTAAGCTTTTATCTGCGATATGGCTAGCATATATTTCGGTTATTGTGTTGATTATTTAAACTGATTAAAATAAAACAAACACTGCATGCTAAGAGCACTTTACCATGATATATAAGAAGAAACTGTATCCGAATAGGTTCAGCCATTTTTTTTATGTGGAATCGCGGGCAAACGATCAGACGTATCGCCTGATGTTAAGCGATTACTGCCGCCCATGGATAACTGCAACACCAGAGGCGTCACAAGTGCGTTGCCGGCCTTTGGGGGATAGGGAGGAGAATGGGGAATCACTCACTCGGTAAAATACAGAGCAAGCACTATTTCACACCGGTTTTCTGTGAGGCCGTGGTATCACTCCGGTTGAGCCGGCCCATTCATGCCGAAGCGAGATAGGCGCATAAACAAAAAGAGAAAGAGACAAAGAATTCCAAAAACTATTGTTTTAGTTATGGTAACTTCATAAAGATCCCCTTCATTAGTTTCTCTTCAATATCCTTAATGTACATACATTTACCTCTTACAATTTTATTATGTATCGCCCCTGAAATACAAATATTTTGATCACATTTAAATTTTTATTTTTATGTTCGTTATTTACCGATGTAGGTTTAAACCCTCAGTTTCAGCGCGCAATGTTTACAATCGAGATTAAATCAAAAACATTCGAGGCACACTTTCGAGTACTACCTTAAATGTAAATTTGGGCCTTAGTGCTCTGAAAGCTAAAAGGCAAACAATATGTAATTTTATTTTTCCTTCAAATAAAAACGGATAATGACGTCCCATACAGGGCGTAAGTGGATTGCGTTTCGTACGTGTGCTTCCCGAATCGGGTAATAAAGTACCCATACAGTTTTTGTTACAAATAACTTTGAGTCAAAATTACTTTAAGAACTTAACCTTACCATTTTGCCATAAGTAAATAAGCGCGAAGGTTTGTTTCTGTTCATTTTAAACCCAAACAAATACGACGACGAGTTATTCCTAAACACAAAACAGACGATCGTTTTCATCATAAAATTATACTAAAATTATAAAAATTCACTTTGATTAGAGCGAGTGCAGGTGATTGCGGGTGATTAGGGCAGGTATGGAGAGCGAGTAGTGTCCAAGTATGTCAATGTGTGACGAACATCGAGAAGCGTGCTTGCAATTTTAAGAAGTGCTGAAAAAAGTATTTATTAAACGCGGTAGTGTCTGAAATATGATAGCTGAATTTGCAAGACTAAGAAAAATATGGGTTCGAAAATAAATTAATAGAAGACCCATCCATGGCGCAGTCTATCAACTTCTTAATAAATTGGCTACTGAAGATACGAGGGAATATTATTTTAAATACAAAAAAAAGAAACCGGCGACACTAAAATACAAAACTGCCTGTCCAGATGTGTTTAGTGGCAGGCACGATGCAAGTGAAGGGGAAGAGAGGGCGAATAGGAAAACGCTTCTAATTACATTACTACGCAGCCAACGCATCATTTGCACTAATCTGTCGCTGTCCACACTTATTTTCTCCTAATCATTAATCACTTTCACTAATCAAAGTGAATACCGGCCTTATAGTATCTTAAATATAAACTACTTTTAAGGAACCACCTATATCCCGTAGTGGTCTTTTAAAAAAGCAAAAGCCTCTTGATGCTGTTAAACTTTTTAATTAAAACAAACTAACGTTGAACCATACCTAATGCCACATCTCATTCATATTCTCGATAACAATCATAAACCGTTATTCAATGTTAATCACATATGGCATATATTTATTATTAATACCTATCTATAGGTAATTATAGAAGTCAGTTATTTTTCATTGATATCTGTAATTAAATAATAACACATGAACCCTAAGTACTCGTGCGCTAGGAACTCAATCAGGCACTCCTTAGATGGAGCTAATGATTTAATGAAAGCTACGGGAATGACAGGTTTTGAAAAATATATTTTTCATTTTCTGTTTATTTCTCTTTTATCGTTTTTCCTTGACAATAAAATAGCCACCGAACGTAACACTAAAATTAACTAATTTGCTTATAACTATATTCTTAAAATAAAAACTTGCTTATTGATCATTCGCTGTTTATTAAACAGTCACATAGACTGTTAATCAAAGCCTTAATTCTGGAGGTGAGGTAAGGTAGCGTGAATCAAAAATTAACCAGTGATATTCAAAAATGTAGGTACCATTATTAAATCAATATTATAAAGTAATTCATCTTACATGGGCATGTCGTTAATGCCGCAGAAAGGCCCGGCTTGAGAGGCGTCATGGGTCCCTCTCATACCGGCTGACGCAGGTGATCACTGGAAAAGGATGCTTCGGAGATCACCTGTGTCTTATCCGCAAGTATATGGTACTCTGGCTGAAAAAAAGAGAATCCATATTATAATATAATAAGCAGTATTCAACCTTACAGATTAATACAGAATATAGTTAATAGTTTAGTGCCAGCTCAACCATGTAAAGAAGCCTTTGGCATTATGCCAGTAACTAATAACATTAGCTTGTTCGATCCATTGCGATTGTGGACCATTGTGATTGCGGTCATCTATTTCAATTGAAAGAAAACTCTATATTGAAACACCCGCGATTAGTAGTAGTCAATATTAATTGAACAAAATAAAACCAAAATAAAATTATATATATTTATTTATTTATACTTTATGCACAATAGTGGTGACAAAGGTGGATTTAATGCTGTAGGCATTTTCTGCCAGTCGACCTTAGGGTGATGCAGAGCCAACACAAGGTAGATGCACTAAACTAAACATAAGTTGATATCATCTCAATAATAAATAATTAAATCAGAAGTAGTAATTATATTAATACATATAACGAACACGTATTTAAATACATATATTTACATATATATAAATACAAATATATGTAATATTAATAATAAATAAACAATATCAATACCTCCTTTCCAAGGAAGAGACTTATATCCAACAGTAGCCTACTGTTGATGAATCACATATATTGTAAAAGCTGTTTTTACTATAAACGCTGAATAAGAGCATATATTGATTAGGTAAAATACACGTTGCGTGATTTCTCTTTTGGTTTATGGGCGTTGCTCATCCTATAAATTCTATATAGATGGTCCTTTCCATATGTTCAAATAGCAGTAACAAAAAGTTTTCCTGTCAATTGATCACGCCATTTGGCACGAACAACTAGAACGAACTAAAGACTTAAAATAAATTTCAATGAAAGAGAAACCAAATCCTACTGTGAAATTATGTTTTTTGATGAAATCAATTGATATTAATATGAATAAGCACATTTTTTTTACAATTGCGTATCTATAATATCAAATTTACTTAAAATTTTTCGTAAGTTGTCAGTTCATATTTTAGTTAAAGTTTTTTAAAAATACGGAATACACAATTTTCCAGTAGTGAAACCAGATTGTGTTTAGGACTTGTATAATTAAATAAACTTCCAGTTGCAGTTGTTTTCCAGTGACGTTCGTATATTAGTTACAACAGAGTTCGATGACCATATAGTATCAGAGGTGGAAGAAAAATGGTCTCCGTAGTGCGGTCATGGTGCAATCATGATTGGGGGATGATGTGAAACATTTCATATGCAGAAAATATTAACTAAAATGAGAATATGGAACATATTACGAATTCGTGGAAAGTTATTTTGTGCTAAAGGAAAAAAGTTGTACGGGTCAGCCATTCACATATGAAGTAATAAAAAAATAATTGGTTAAACACAAATTGTTCAATTTGTAGTCCGTAGCGTGCTTACACCAGTATGACCCCCGACTGAATAATATATATACCTAAATTAAGTAATACATATATTACCTAAATAAAATTGACGGACAAAATAAATAATATATCAACTATAGTTTTCCAATAAACGAGACAAGTGCTTTCCTTCTATAAATAATGTTCCAGCTGACACAGTATGGAAAAAACATTTAGTCCACAAAAATAAAAAAAATTGTATCTCGTTACCGAATTATTATTATATTTTATAGCCTCTTTATTTCCATAATGATCAAATTATAAAAAAACATATGTATCAGAAATCATTAGTACACATAACAAGTGCATGCAAGAATTAAATAATATGTTAAAATTACTCAAATCGCTTATAAATAACATGAGAAAAAAATTAAAATTAGAAATATAAAATAGTATCCAACAAATAAATCTAGTATAATTTAAGCTTATACATTTAAATTCTAGTTTATATAATTCAATATGTACTCCTCAACGGGTAAAGGCCTCCTCCATTTTGTTCCAAGTCTGTCCTTTGCTTTTGTAAACCAGTTTTCACCGGCTTTTCTTACTATTTCGTCTACCCATTTTTGCCTCAGTCTGCCTCTCTTCCTTTTGTTTCTTTGTCCTTGCCAGGTAATTACTCTCAGTGTCCATTTTTCCTTATCCATACGTGCAATATGACCCGCCCATTTCCATTTTAGCCTTCGAGAGTGTTTTAAAGCATCTATTAGTTTTGTTGTTTTTTTTTATTTACATGTTTCATTTTCTGTGTTTTCTTTGTATGTTTAGTATACTCCTTTCCATCGCTCTTTGGCACACTTGTATTTTGAATTTAATATTATTATTTTATATCTACTTCCTCATGAAGCCATAGATCGAACTAAGTGGCGTGAAATTGGAGAGGCCTATGTCCAGAAGTGGACTGCGATAGGCTGATGATGATGATGATGATGATTTTATATCCACATCTGGCAGCCATACGTTAGAGAGGGTAGCATACATGAGTCCATATTTTTTTTCTTTCTTTTCTGGATGCGAGAAGCCATAGATCGAACTAACTTGTCTTGTCTCTCTTGGAAAGAGAGTTAACAGTATTTTCATAATAATCTTTCCTCGCCCGAAGCTCGTTGACCAATACGGGCATTAAAATCACCTAATATTATTTTGTGATTCTTATATTGACTGTGTGCATTCTCAAGTTGATTGTAGAAGATATCAATATCTTGGTTGCTTGCGTCAATAGTTGGAGCATGTACTTGCACAATAGTAAGTTTTGTGTTACCGAAATTAAGTTTCAAAACTCAGAAGCGCTCGGATACTCCAATAAAACTTCAATGTTTAGCTTATATTTCTGTTTTATGAGAAATCCTACCACATACTGACCTTGAGTTTCTACGAAATAGCAGAAAATATGCTCGTCTTCTTTTATCATTCTATATCCCATGCTTCTTTTTTCAAGCCCTATAATATCGTATTTTATTTTAGAAATTCCTTTTCTAAAATCTTTTAAATTTTTCGTCTGACAGTAGAGATTTAACATTGCAAGTACAGACGTAAATATTATTATGTAAAATGGAGGATTGTAGTCATTATCACCCGCTGTGAGAAGAGGGGCTGCTTTTATTTGTTTTTTGGTGGGGAGTGCATCTCAGTCGAACTCGACTCGGAAGTTTTCTTCTGTGTGTTGTACATGTTGGAGGTGATATTATTGGTTTTATTCTTCTGCGGTATCTGTTTAACATTGTTTTCAGTATTCACGATGATTTGGTGATCGGGGGTTATTGACAGATTCCGTTTTTGTTTACGTGTGTCTCCTACGGAATTTTTACTTTTGGGGCTGCCTGGTAATCATCATCATCAGCCTATCGCAGTCCACTGCTGGACATAGGCCTCTCCAATTTCATGCCACTTAGTTCGATTCTTGGCTTCAATGCCGGGTAATGTGGTAACATTACCCGGCATTGTGTTATATTGCGCACAAAATGTTATATTGCGCTATGATAATATAGTATTATTATCATAGCGCAATATAACATTTTTTTCCAAGTATACGTTGTTTTTCTATTTTTTCTCGTAGTTCCTTGCGCTTCATCAGAACTTCTTTTGGAAAATCTTCTTTAATGTTAATCTAAAGTGAGATCTTTAATATTACTTTCTTTTTTAAAATTTCAATTTTCCTTCCAACTGTTGTAAATGTTACCAATATAAGTCTTGTCTTAGTTCCTCTAATGCCAAGTCGTCTCACGATTTCTATTTTAGATGGTGCTACTGAAATCTTCAAGTTATTTTTTATGCAACGTTATAATATATTTGGTAGCTCTTCTTATCTATTTTCTGTATCCTCGATGCCATAGAATATCAGGTTTTTTCTTTCTAGATTGTTTTTCTAGGTAATCAATTTTTTCTGTTATTGTATTATTTTTGTCTCTAGGATATTCGTTTTGTTTTCTATAGTTGCAAATTTTTGATTGATGTTGTCATTTATAGATTTGGTAATATTCTGTTACATCTCTTTATTTCTTGTTTTTGGTTATTCAATTCGTTTTGAATATCTTTTAGAACCTTCATAAGATTTGCCATATTTTAATACTTGTAGTGTCCTTTATTGGTAAATACCAGTACCAGAATATAACTGCAAAATCGTCCTTGCGTTATTGATTTTTGCGCTTACGCAAGTTGTTGCGTTATTGGTTCTACCCAACGTCACAAGATGACATCAACATCAATTAATAAATAAATGATAAATAAATATTTCGGACATCTAACACACAACGCCATCTAGTCCCAAACTATGCTTAGTTTGGGACTAGATGGCGTTGTGTGTGCAGGTTGTAGTATGAGTAGTAGACAACTGATATAAATACATATATACTTTTTTATTGTAAATACATACACACATATCATACATAGAAAATACACAAACTCCGAAACAAATATTTGCAAATCATAAAAACATTAGATCCGACTCGGGAATCGAACCCGAGGCCTCAAAAGCAGCAGTCGCATACGCTACCGTTGCGCCACCTTTATGTTGGTGTACTAATGCACGGTATCTAACAGTATCATTCATACTTATACATTCATACATTCATAGATCATATCATAGGTGGGTAGATATATAGTAGGAATATAAATAGTAATTCACTTTTAATGATCTTATTACTTCTTTTTCACAAATGTCGCAAGGATTTATCTTCAGAAATCTTCTTTCGTTGCCGAATGATGAAGTGTAATTTAAAAAGGCAAAGACTATTAACTTGTAGTTACTAATGTGTGTAATATGAAAACAAAGACTTTATAAGCAATTATAAGAAATATCGTTTCTGGTAACCAAATAATGAAGTGTAATTTGAAAAGGTAAAGACCATTATCTTATAGTTACTCATAACAGTGATTAGTTTAATCACGCGCCTTATCAGTCAAGTCGATCAAAAACGTCTGTTACATTTCGCACTAACCGTGATTTAAGTTCACGCGATTTCAATTACATTATAACTTCCAGTTAAGTTAAGTTAAATAAGTTTTGGTGGTAAATGCGAGTAAACTAAACTGTAAGTCATGGTTGGTGTCACAGGTCGTATGTAGTAACTCATACTAAAACAATGACGCTATAACTATGTTGTAATGTCCCTTCCTTCATGGTCTTTTGATTAATAAACTTGATACCTTGGTTGGGGCTCTTGCACTAATATTGTACTAATCATTGAATATGAATATATACTTTGTTATAGAGAAACTTTACTAGAGGATATGGCTAGGAGCGAAGTAAACAGTGAATTGATGCGTGATAGAGGAGAATAGAGGAAGAAAACTTATTGTACCGACCCCAAATAAAGTTGGGTATAGATGGTGAGCGGGAGATGATGATGAATAGATACTTTGTTATAGTAAATTGAAAAGTAACAAATTCTCTCTCAAATCTTTGCTATTTTAGTAAACAGCGAGACGGACCAAGTGGAGGCCCAAGGATGCAGAAGAATCATTAGGCTGCCATGTTTTGTGTTACGATGCTGCATTGTCTGCATTCGGAATGAGGATGGTGACCACCATTCTTGGATCCTCCTAATGATTTCCATCAGGCAAAGTATTAATTTGGCAGGCCGATAATTGTACTGAAAATTTATAGCTACAGAATAAATACAACCTCTGCTTACATGAAAGCTAATCTGTTTTGCAAAGACGGCTAATTTCAATACAAACCTTCTTTGTGAAAATCACTGGCCATATAGTTTTTTTAAATATGTTTAAAGATTATCTGTCACTCTTCTTTTGTTTGCAATAATAAACGTCTCGCGCGAAGCTTTTCGTGCTACGATTATAACGAGGGTTATACTTCAAGGAATCTCAAGAAAATTCACAAGCTGCTTTTGCGGAGTCTGCTCCTGCGTTAACAACAATTATTTATTAGTTTTATGAATTTAAATGTTATCGAGAGAATTTAAATGATGACCTCGGACCCGGAATACCACCAACTGCAGTAACACATGAAAATGTCATCAGGGTAGAGTGGTGAGTAGATTGCAAGCGAAGGATCACAGGCAGTTTCCACTATCCTGCATGAACATCTTGAAGTCAGGATGCTTGTTCGCGCTGGATACCTCATCCTCTCACTTATGAGCAAAAATACCGTCGTGTTGGTTGGTGCAAATTCATGTTAGAAAAGATCGAAGGAGGAACTTCGCAAAACGTATCCTACATTCTTACAACTAACAAATCATAGATATTTCTCTACAATCCTGTCACGAAGCAGCAATTCGCGCAATGGGCATTGAAGAGGACGATTTGTCCACAAAAGTTCTTCCCGGTCGGAGTGTTAATAAAAAAATTATAGTGTTTTTTTCGACGCAATAGACCAGTAGTAGTAATTCTTTAGAAGACCATACAATAGATTTAATGTACTGAATAATTAATTGCATGGTTGACATAGTGGTTTAAGCGTTCTCCACAGAGCCTTCTACTGTCCTAGTACTGTGGGTTCAAATCTGGGTGTCACTGTGTCTATTTCATGTATCTTTGTAAAGTCGCCCGCGGTACAGGATGTATACTCCTAATGAGGGAGATGACTTTAATTTTTTATTGGGAACCAAATTAGGACATATAAAATTGTAGAAAGATTAACTCCTTAACAGATCCTCAGCTGTTCTCAGCGGAAACTAATATTTTGAATAATGAAACAACTAAATATACTTGTCCATTATACATACATCATAATAATGACTTAGAAGGAAAACCAAACCTCTTACCATCTTAAATAGAAACATATAACGGAAAGAATATAAAATATGCCACGAAAGGAAAAAAACATAAGCCCAACATCAATTAAACCGAAAAGAATCTTCAGCGTAAGGAAAAGATGGAATACGATAGTAACAAACCATATTATTTGCAGTAGGCGAAAGTTGTTTTAAACATATTGAAGTTTCTTAATTCTGTCAAATAGGTAATGCAATTCTATGCTTGATTTTGAAATAAATAATAATAATCAAGTAATTTAAAAAATATCGAAACAAATAAACGCGTGACAGTAAAAGCCTAGCTAGATTTAAATAGGTTATGGTTTTTTTGTCTCGGTCTTTGGCTCTAAAAATATAGTTGTGTATGTATATTAAATGTATGTATATATTGACATCAGTATCATATATGTGTGTGTGCCTATTACAAGTCAGAAAAATGAAACTTAACTGAATAAGAATAACTAACGGAACGGTGTAACTTATTTCTACGCAAACACCTGTTAAACCTGTCCCTCCACCTTTAATTACAATGTGTCTAGCTTTGTTTAATTTTAAGTTTAAAACCTGTCTAGGTAAAATGTACATTTCCTAGGGAGTCAGTGGCCTTGAAAACAAGCTTAATTCTAAAGATACCTTTTTTAGGTGTGGAAACCCTCTTGGGCTTTCACCCCACCGGGGTTTGCGGCGGGGCGGTGAGCTGAAAAACCACGTGCTGTGCACCTGAGACGGGAACGATCCGAGAACCGCTTTCTTACGCCATCCGGACCCCTCCCAATGCCTGCCCGCACTGAAGCGGGCACCATCTGCTGTTAAAAACTCACGCGTAACGTCGTCACCTCGCGCCTCCTCCTCCAGCGTATGCTGTGCCGAGTCCTCACTGCTGACGCAGTGGTGGAAGGCGGGGCTCAATTCCTTCCTGGCGACCGAGTGCAGGTACTTTCCGAAGCAACCGTGCCCGGAAAGCACCTGCGTCAGTCGGAAGGAAAGAGTCCCGTACTGCCGCCCTGCCCACTCGAATACTATAGGTACCTTTTTTTTTTTTTTTTTTTTT
>PKRV01001635.1:686613-948013 GCA_003709505.1 Hyphantria cunea | reverse complement strand
CTTCGTGTGGGACTCCTGACTGACACCAGCCAGACTACCCACTAAACCACCACGGTGTGCCACTCTGCGCCTGAGAAGGGAGGGATCCAGGAACCGCTTTCTTACGCCATCCGGACCCCTCCCAGCGCCAGCCCGCACTGAAGCGGGCTCCGTCTCCGATGTTAAAACTCTCAAGGTGGGCGACGCACGGCACACGCATTACGTCGCCCCCCCTCGCGGGTGGCCTCTAAGCGGATGGGGGGGAAAACCCGTCCCGCCCATCCGCGGCCACACTCAGGGCGGCATGAGGCGCTGGTAGGCGCGCCTCCGCCGCCCGGTTCGCCGGCGGCGGATCGGGTCCGAGTGGAGATCGTCCTCCCGGGCCTTCTCCGCCGCCTCCTTCCGCGAGATGACTTCCTCGCAGAAGGTCGCGACCGCGGTAAATACTATAGGTACCTGACTTAACGTCGGACTTAACGAATGTAAATGAATAAATACCTGCCCAGGTGTTAGTATAAACAGTTCACTTCTATTGCTTTTGTGTATTTTTTTAGATTTTTAATATATCAGTTACTTTCGTGAAGTGTATATTGTGGTATAATGTTGTGTCGCGGGCGAGTGATATCAATGTATCGAGATATATCAGTACGTTTGGTCTATTATTCTTAGAACAGGATAATGCGTGTAAGTTTGTGTACTGTGTGTGTGTGTGTTTGATACTGTATACCTAGTTTTAGACAAATACACATGTCATTACGGTATATTTAAAACCTGGGAAGAAACTAACGCCTAAGATACAGGCTCGGCCTAGTTTAGACGTTAGTGACCATAGCTATATTGCAGACACCCAGACCAAGAATATGTCATAAGTATTATAGGTACTTAAAAATCAAATGTATTGTCGTAGTGTGTTATATCAATAAAGTTGTTATTATTGTTTACTTTTTAATGAGTTTTCACATTACCCAAATGAGTGTGATTAATATTAATTGTTAATCATTAATTAATTATAGTCGTTTACATGAATCATTAGCTCACTACAAAGGTTCACTATAAAATTGCTGCAAATCTTTCATAGTGTTCATTGCTCCATCAACATTGGCTATAAGCAGTCTAGTTTGTATTCAATAATAGTTTTGTTTTTTTATCAAAATGAGCGTAGAAGTAATGGTCTTTAAAAAATGTTGTTTTTGCCTATCACTAAGATATGGTTTGATCGTTTGGGGGATTTTTAAGATGGTAAGTGTTTTTCAATTGTCTTGATATCTTAAATAGCTACCTTTGAAGTAAGATTGCCTTGCTAAAAACAAATTCTTCATAATATAGAATAATTTTTGAAATATTTATTATATTTAAAGTACATTTTTCTTTATTTCTGATAAGTATATTACTTCGATTTTATATGGTATTATCAAGAAATCTTGAAAATGGATGTTTTTCTATATATATATATAAATGTATATATTACTTATTAACATTAATTTTGTTTTTTTTTTAGATAGCCAAATCTTTATGGCTTGGTTACTATAGCTATTTCCTAAATGAATTAATTAACCTGGAGGCCGAACAGATGGAAACCATTTCCACAAAGGATTTAACATTATCCTGTATGATAATATCAAGCATTGTTACAGATATTATTTTACATGCCATTCTCATAGTCGGAGCTCTCAAGGTCAGTTTAAACTAATCTTCTTATATCACGCCATAAGCTATGCCAAGCCCATGCTTCTTTGAAACAATTGATTCATAATATGTATGGCATGGTTGGTCTAGTGGTTTATGCCGTCCGGATGGCGTAAGAAAGCGGTCCCCGGATCCCTCCCGTCTCAGGCGCAGAGTGGCACACCGTGGTGGTTTAGTGGGTAGTCTGGCGAGTCAGTCAGGAGTCCCACACAAAGCGAACCCCCCGTGCGTAAAGGCATTCCATCACGTCCAAAAAAAAAAAAGTGGTTTATGCCGTCGCCGCGCCGCATTCTACTGCGCGAGTGGGTTCAATTGTTGTTCTCAGTCTAGATGTTCTTTGTGTTTGTTTCATGTATGTTTATAAAGTCCCTCCGCGATACATTACATTTATTCCTAAAGTGGGAATTATCTTTTCAAACGAATAGAACTGAACGGCATTTAGCTGTGGTTCAAGAGCTTATAACATTAGTAGCTGAAAATTGCCACGCTTCGCTGTGATATCATTGATAAGAAATGAGCAAAAAAAAGTTGACGCGAACAATAGATTAAAACAATCTATGATGCGTTTTGTACATCATTTCAATATTTGGATCCATTCCATGCAATAATTTTTGAGTTTTTTAAAAGTAGACAAGTTTCCTTTCTCCTCGTCTAAACTCATAATAGTACCATATTATCATATAATAGTATATCTATTTTATTCATTTTTATTTCTTTTGGTTTCAGAAATATATTTTGCTACTAAAATATTACTATTTTTACGCTTTAACTTTGGTGGTAATTTCAATTATATTAGGGATTGTAAAAATGGATTCGATGCTCAAAAATTTGGAAAAAGATGACACCGAGAATCTTTGGATTCCAACTATCATGAAAGTAACTTTTATGGCAATTTATTTACGTAAGTATTAATAACACGTTTTCTACACAATTCCTCTGTGTATATGTATATAGTTAAAACAAAATCACAAAGCAGTCATGAGGACTGCCGAGAAGTGAAAACTCAAAACTATAGGTATCTTTACAAATAGTTCTTTAAGGTCCACTGAAATGCACCTATTTGCTCTTTAAATAAAATGCGCGATAAAAAATTAAGAAACATAGAGTTTATGAAAAGCGATCAGTGATGATGATGCGAGCTCCTTAATTTTTGTTCATCCAAAAGTTTCTAAAGATGTTTTCACATCAGTTAATTATTTTTTTTTACTTTTTCAGTTGTCCAAGCATACATCGTACTGATTGTGAGAAGTGAAATTGTCCGGCTTGCCAATATGGGTTCCTTAGAGTTTGCTCAATCACACTCTGCAGTAACATTGCAGTGTGACGATGAACTTATCCAAAATAAGAGGTCAACAGTAATCAATCAAGAGAAAAACGACGTCCTAGTTTTAAGTAACTTATTGTAATGTTTAATTTATTTTAAATTATTTGTATAATATATAAATAAATATCATGTATATTACAGTACTAATAGTAATTAAGGGTATATTCGATTACTGGTCTAACTCCCTGAGAGCAATACTCGTTTAAAAAACAGGTTCAATTTATCCCTGATCTCGCAAATACCATATTCCCGAAGTAAGATATGAAACATACAATGTAAATGTGTGTATTACTATAATACGCCCAGCAGATTTCATTTCAAATATACTATTTCTAAAAAAATTCTTAAAATAAAAGTACTTAAGTTATTTTCATAAAATCAGTTATCTGCCAGGGAAAGTTCCGTTAAAATAGGTGCATCCGTTCCAAAGATTAGCCGGAACAAACTGACAGACATAGATAGACAAAATATTTAAAACGGCGAATATTCTTTTTGTGGCAATTGTGAGATCAAGAACTGAATTTGGAAACAAATGTTTATTACGAGTCAACTTGCTGGTGTCTAAGGTCGGTGACATTGTCAAATCAGTGCGTACCATCGATTATTAGATCTACTTCTTCTTCTTTTGATGATATGGCAATCAGCCGGATCAGCTATTTCTACCAATGTCAAGTATTTCGAGTCTTCAATTCTAAGTCTTCGAGTCTTCAAGTCTTCGTCGTGATGGAGTTAATGATAAAAATTATAAAAAATGTGGATGACATGAAATGGGGACCGTCTTTCGAAAAAACAAAAAACGATCCTTATTAGATCTAGACTGTATGTTTATACACTACTGCTTTGAATTTGCAAATAGGATTGTTTGCTGATTGTAAAGCTATACTTTATACCCGAATACGGTGAAGTCTAGAGAAAGAGTATTTATTCTTGACACTATTATGTATGTAGTATATTTTAGATTATAAATGATAATAATAAGTGAATGATAATAATAATGAGTGTATAATTTGTCATAAATTAATTACTTTTACCACAGGAAATGCGATTTCCTATTTATATACCTAGTTTATTCTTTGGGTGAAGCTGTTGGGTGAAGAGTTAATGTACATCTGAATAAATCAGGCACGTTGATGACGCAAGTAATTGGATGATATCAAAGAGTAATACTGATTACTAACAGTTGCAAAAAAACAATTACATTTTTTTAAGCAATTATGAGTATTGAAGTATTGCTCGTATATACTTAGTTAAAATTTTAAAAAAGTATTTCATTCTCAATACTAAAAGTTAATAAGAATTTAAAAGACTATAACCCGACCACAATTTGGTTTTCACAACACTTAGTCAAGCTATAAATAATTTGATGAGACCTAATCTATGAGACTCACTGACATTTCTGAACTGATAATTTAAAAAGAAGAGGGTGGTAAAATCATAACAAGTTCTTAAGCGGTACGCAAGAGAGGTCAAAGAAAAATGTTGTTTACAAAAGAGATCTTTTATACAATTGAATATTTTACCAATCAAAATGACCGTATTTATGCTTAGAGCTTAGAGTATACAACGTGGAGCATTATCCTACTTCAGTAATCGTTTTAGCTATGTGGGGTGTTAGCTATGAAGGAGTATAATGTAAGCCATATCTTTGTGAAAAAAGTATCAAACATCGACACTAGAGTATCAAAATACCATTTTTGAGAAGGTAGTTAATCTTCTTAGCAATACCATGTTCAATAACCAAGAATGGTCCGTTCAGCGAGATTCGGCGCCGAGTCATAAAGCTCGATCCACCCAATCTTGATTAAAAAACCAACTATTGCGATGGGACTTTCACTGTCAGATAGCTGACGATATAAGGATTAAATTAACCTACTTTTTTTACGCTAGCTTTGCACTAATTTGTTTTACCGCGCGTTACCCGTTTTGATTGTTGTACCCCAAGTAACGTAAAAGTAAGTTTATACTAATGTTGCAAAAAGGTAAAGTTTGTGAGGTCGTATGGGGTACTCTTTGGAGAGTACTTTTATCAATAGAGTGACGTAGCCTATACATTGACAAGTTGTTATAGGGCAACAACTAGTGAACTATAATTTAATTAATAAAGGATCTATATAATTGAAAACATTCTGATAAAAGGCATTATTCTTATATAAAGTATATTAAAATATATTAGGGAAAACTAACATACCTTCATCTTATTAATTTCTTGATAGCAAAACACTCATTTCTAGATGATTAAATTCTTATAGAACTAGAATGGCATTGGATCTCGGCGGCATCCAGTCAGTCTTTTGTTGGAGCTTTACAGTGGAATGTTTATCTAACGAATTTTCGAGACCTCTTATAATAGAATAGCTTTATTTGTAATGAATACTTACAAAAAAAATAGGAATGGTATTTAGTCACATTTAATGTTTCATATGACATCACACAATATTTATAAAGTAGTAAATAAATTTTAATCCTTTACCTTTAAACAAACAATTCATGTAAAATATATATATATATTTATAAATATAATCTGAATATCAGATACGGCTCCAACGATTTTTATGACATAGTAAGTATTATGGAAATCAAACTGCTAAATAACATACTTATGTATTTCTAAATACATACATTTCAGAGATCAATTACACCCAGACAAAGAACAAATGATCGTATTCATCACGTCAAATCACGTCATCAAATATTTGTCCTAAGTGGGAGTCATACCCACAATCTCTATATTTCAACAGCCCAATCAATTCAAAATTAAATTATGATAGCGGAATGGCAGACAGTGGCGACGTAACATTCGCATTCTTTACACTCAGATTGTTTTTGTTTTTAAGCATAAGACGGCTAAAATGACTCTTCTCTGCCCGATGGAAAATATGAGCTGAATCCAAGAGTGGTGATCACCATGTCCATTGCGAATGCAGACAATGCCAGTATGCCAGATCCTTCTGCATCATTCGGCCTCCATTCTCGCACCCACCAACGATCGAAAGCTGTCATTTTAGGTTGATCTTCTGCGCGAGGGTAGTACTGCCCCGATCGAGTCGGCCCGTTCGTGCTGACAGCGTGGTTCTACTGCCTCGTAAAATATGAAGATATTTTTTATTTCATTTTATTTCGTAAAAGTAGGTACTAAATTAAGAGATCGTTTCTTAAGCCAATTTGTTTGAAGAAGGTTCTTGCGTTTTAAGAAAACATAATATTTAGCATATTTTTCCTCGCCGATCTCCGTTGATATTTCTAGTAAATATGACATGTTAAATAATTATTTTAATATGTTCGTAATCTAAAAATAAAACGCTCGTTGGAATCAAGACCAATCAACTTCTTATAAAAATATGTCTGTAACATTTCTACCCAAATTTATTCTCTGAGTATATCAGGAGGAGAACCAAGGATTATTATCTATCCCTACAATAACCAAACCCTTATTATAGCATGTTTATATATATAATAAATGTATGTTTTTACGCATAAATATCATGTGTATGTGTATTGATGTGTATAATATATTCTACTGTAGGTATATCAACGGGTATAATTACTACTATTGCTTTTTTTATTTTTATTATATTCGTTTCTCTTCTGATTCTTAAGTATGACTATGACCTTACAATTATATACTATCCTCTTCTCTTCACTCAGAGTTTGCTGGAAGAAAACTTAATTTTGGGTTAAGCACGTCTTTGTATTTCTTTTATACTTAAATGTTCTATGTGTACAATAAAGAATAAATACACATACAATGCAAAATTTTAAGATGACATATAAAAATCATCCATGGAATGAATTCTTAATTCTTTAATTTAAATCGAAAGTAACGATATTAATACAAAAATGTAAACAACCAGCGCATGTGTTTCCCTCCCACTATGATCCCGGGTCCTTTAAGCGGGGTGTGGAAAAGCATCTCACTAAGCCGCCATAGTGTGGGACGCCATACTGCATTGTCTGCTTTCGCAATGAGTGTGGTGGCTCCCACCGTTGGAGTCTGCTTGAACTTACCATCAGGCTGAGCAGAGTCACTTTGGCGTGTAATTTATAAAAAAAAACAAATTTAGTAAGAATTGAGATTCGATTAAAGATAACTGTATTTATTAAAAACATCTAATTGTAGTAACTCTATAAAGTAGCTACAACACTATAAAGTAGTAAAAAAATAACTCCTATAACCAAGATTAGTTAGGACTTGTGACATTTTTCAAGGCTGTATTTTGTAGGCACCACATCGGTCACGCACAGGAAATAACAATGCCTCACTTCCGGTATACCTACAGATTTACTATAGAACTACAACAAAGCTCTAAAATAGTTATTTATATTCGTCCGATTGTAAACTTGGCGCTTTCATACGAGTATTATGTTAAAGGATTTGGATTTCATGGAAAACATTTTGTGGGTAGAGACAAATTTTATTAATTGACCGAGTGTCGGTTGACGTATTTGAAATACGGGTAGTTATTACAGAAACAAACTATGTAACTAATAGTTTTTTATATGTTACGCATAATTGTGTGATGAATCATATAAGATATCAACTATGAGGACCAGACTACACTCATGTCGTTTTATAATCTATAATTTTTTTATTGAAACCTTGTGGAATTTAAATTATTCAAAAATACTTAATTATTTTTTCCTTAAATAGTTTTCTTTTCGAAATATTTAGTTTCTATCTGTGGAGACTTGTTAGCGGCTTATTGTTGCTATTTTTATAATATATGTTAAGTGTATTGCTGTAAGTTTCCTTAAGATTAATAAATAAATAAATAAATGTGTAATGCAGTAATTGAGGTATATTGGTATCATAGGATTGATCATAACAGTGCAATTATTAAATTGGTATCTAGGTTAATTATCTGTCTGAAAGTAGTAAAATATAAGTAATGACACATTAATACTTCTGATGCTGCAAGGAGCTGTAGACAAAAACCAGACAATTCTGAGTTTACTAGTTAATTAAATTATTAAGGATTATTTTATTGAAGAAAACAACTACAGAACAATATTGTTTTGGGCCTCTATTAGCGCTTTCTAATAAGACAAACGCTAAAAATATATTTTTATGGATCCTAGAAAATGTGCAGTTGATGCAAGCCACAGTGCCAGAAAATAAAAAAAAGTAAATTAGTTAAAAAAATATTATAATAAAAATATTTTTAAGCAAAAACAAACAAAGGCTTTCCACAAATGCGAAACCAAGTGCGAAAATCACCTCTTACAACTTTTTGTTTTCTAATCTCAGAAATTTATGCAACTAGAAAAATCAAAGAAAAGTTTGATACGAAGAGTTATTTACAAAATATTTCTACGTCCATGAAAAACAACTATCATTCATACATGAATAATGTTTCACAAAAATTATATTCAAATAGTATTTGCTGAAAGCGCAAAGTATCGTCATTTATAACCCGGACAGCTTGATGCAGCGATTGATGATTCGATATCAAAATCCAACCACAAGATCCCTTCTTATCTGTCAACCCCAAAACGCTTAAAGTGGGAACGCTAAAATGTCGCGACATCTGAAAACCGATTTCCATCTAGGGACAGTGTGAGCGAATATTTCGGATGCTTTTTACGGTTGAGATATTCTGTCCGTCATGTTTTTAGGTCACCGCTGCTATAGGAACGTTGTTTTGTGTTTGTAATAAAACTTCAATGTCTCTGGTGTGGCTTGCCGTATAATAATAATATCATGGACATCTTACACACATCGTCACCTGGTTCCAAACTAAACAAAGCTTGTACTATGAGTACTAGATAACTAACAAAAATACATACTGAAATGATTCATTTTGTTAATAAATACATATTATACATAGAAAACCCCTTAACTCCCAAATAACTATTTGTAGATAATACAAACATATGGTCTTCATCACATCATGCCATCAATGCCACCAAGGCAAAATCTTTTAAAATTCAAAGAGCAAGCGCTCTTACCCGTTATTATAATAATTAGGTGCAATATTATGTTTATTATTGTTTTAGTCCCCAACCCGCACTTGGCCAGTGCGGGGACGCGTGGCCTTAACCCTCTCCTGAGAGTAGACCCGAGCCCAGCAGTGGGACATTATGAGTTGTTGGTGATTGATGATTGTTGTAGTTAGAAAAGGAAAATTTGAAATAGACCCTATGCCAAGTCTTCTGAACCCTCTAATAAAATTGGCCTGAACACTTTTTTTTCTTAAGAGAGTCTTTTTTTTCTACTGTTGATAGAATGTTTATTTAAATTTATTACTATTATTGAAGCGATTACAAAATCAAACAAGACAAAACAAAAACAAAATCAATCCCTATAATAACAAAAACAGATAATGAAACTCACCAAATTCCTGATATTACATCAACAACTGATATTACAACACCAAATTAATGAATAAATATTATAATAAAAGCTCCTTGTTTAATGCTCTTGAGGGCCGCGAAGACATCGGTTCTTACATGTAATTTAAAATTGTCTCCTAAAATAAAAATCGACTGAATATGATTTTCTTGTAGCTGTTTGATTCTCTCACAGACCCATATGTAGTCTATTTTGTATAATATTTCGAATAAAACGGTTACATACATATACCACTTAAAAAGGAGCACAAAAAATATTTAGCACGTTTGTCTTAATCTGAAAGCGTTGGTAAATAATAGTCTTAGATAATGTATATAAAAGTCTAATTTAATAGCGATATTTTTAAAATATTTACTTGTTTTAAACTTGCCTATTTTAAATTTTATTTCGAAATAATGAATCCAAATACTTGTTGTTTCCATAAATTGAAACACAAAAAGTCTTTTGCTCTTAATATCCGGACTATGCATTAATAAAAAGCTTAAAAAAAACTCAAATGCCCGCCCATTCTTTTGTTTTAAATGTTTTTTTTTCTTTATTGAAAATCAAAGTGAAGACCAAAGAGTTTCCATTCCGTTTTAAACCTTTTACGTCCGTTTTTGTTCTTTTTGTGAATTTAGGTGAAGACAAAGTGTTCCTTTTTCCTATAAAAACCTTTTTTTTAATATTTACAGGAATATCTTTATGCCGTGTAAGAAGGACAAAATTTACGATTATATATGGATTTTTTCGAAAGACGGTTCCCATTTCATCTCATCCACATTTTTTATATTTTATTTATTATTAATTTCATCACGACGAAGACTTGAAGACTCAAGATTTATTATTTGAAGATCTTATACCCTAGACATTAGCAAAAATAGCTGATTAGCTGGTTGCCATCCCATCAAAAGAAGAAGATTATAAGAATTGCTTATTGTTTATAAATAAATTTAACTGAATACTTTGGTAAAAACATATCCCTTTTATATTTTTTTTGTTTTTATCTAGGCTTCTCATTGTGGAATAAAATTACCTATCAATACATATTTTTCGGAGTATTAAAAAAAAAATGTTACTTTTTTGAATTACTTTTATATGGTTATTTTACAGACTGCTCATAACTGTTTTAGTCAGTTGGTTCTGGTCGTAGCTCATCAGCGTCGTGGTTTTAGAGTTTATTATGACAATATAAACTTTCATAATTAGTGCCAGATGAAACAGTGAGTACAATCGTAACTTTCATCCAATTTTACCATCACTTGAACCCTAAAATCTTCAGTAAAAGAGTTAAATATTTTTTACCCGACTACGGTCAAGCTAAAGGAGGGTTATGATTATGATAGTCTACGTTTATATGTGTGTATGTTCATCTGCTCCCTCATAGTTCCTAAATTGCTCATTAGAACTGGACAAATGAGATATCGTTAGAAACGTCTTCATCATCCGCTGGTTATAGGCTATATGACGTGTCACTTAATCTAATGTGACGCCCTCTAGTGGTCATAAAGCACTGAGTTAAAAAAATTAAGGTAAATATGCCTTCTTTGGTATCATCGGAAATGGCGTTACTTGTACATATCAAAAATATATAAAATATATTATTAATATTTGCTAGTCACTTTGTACGTATTTATTTGATAATTATGATATTTCTATGGTATTTTAAATACACTTTCGTAAATACCAAGAGTTGCCTGATATTTAATGGGAACAACACAATTGCACTGGGGGTAACTAAGTCGAGTGAATAAAACTACAACTTGTCACTTGTTCTAAAATATTGTATTGTTTCCCTGAGCTGGTTCCCTGGTTCTTTATAATACTGGGCTGATGACAACAATAACGCGATTCAGAAAGAATGCGCAACGCCCTCTATCGACATTTAAATAAAACTATCGTTTATTCACTTTGCGGTTCAACACACTTTACAAAGAAATTAATATTAAAACGGCACCAAAACATTTTATATAAAGAAGTAAAAACTAAAACCCAACTACGACAAAAAATGAGGCTGAAAAAGTATAAAACTAGTTAGAAAAGTCGTAATTACACGTTATATAGAAACATACCATAACACTTTAACAACGCGTGACTCTTGCACCGACCCAGTCTGCATATTTACTGTAATGGTTGACGAAATCCTTAATTGAATTCTAATCAATTTACTGATATCTCAAAACAGGTACTCACGGACACTGGAAAGTCTAGCAATATCATACTACCAACACTAAATGGCTTAATAGAAACTATTACCAATATATTGCATAATCAATTATTTATATAGCCTATGACGCCACGCCGTAATTACGAATATACTGACCCAATTAAAATCAGTTCAGTAGTTTAGGAGTAGTGCGACATACAAATATACATTCATAGACTGCTGAAATTGTTACCCTTCTTTTTGGCTTTGCCGTATTTGGGTAAAAAACATTGAAACACGCCATGTAACCTTTTTGTATGTATAAAAGGTTTTATTAATTCTACACACATGGGGGTCAAAAATACACAAGTCTAGATTCATAGATTTTTTTATAATTCAACCGTTATGTAAACCTACTTTATTCTACCAAAAACTGCTTACCAAGACACCATTAGCGATGAGCCGAAACTACCCTCAGCAACGATCTCCAACAAAAACGCATTCAATGACAACGCCATTTAAAAGACTTATCATTAAGATGACAAGATATACCAGGGCCGAACTTGTTTTTATTAAGAAATCTTGTTACAACTTATGAACCAAACTCTTTTAGTTACTACAGGGGACTATCGCCGAGTCCAAGACCACTTGCCAAAGGTTTTATTATGATATTTTGATGCACTTTTCAGATGAACTTTTGCTACTTCCGATGCAAAAGCGTGGTGTGAAATACTTCTTAATAGATTTTGCATTTCAAGTAACAATTTTTTTGCGTAGTGCGGTGAGTAATTTCTTTCTTCATGGAATTAGGAACGAACGAGCAGACATTTTTCCGGATGGTAAGCGATTACCGCCGCCCACGAACACTCGCAACGCAAGGGGCGTCACCGGCGTTGCCAGTCTTTAGGGGACGGGGGAGCGAGATGAGGGAAGGCGTTGGGGTATGGGTTTCCGGTATACTCACTCACCCGATGAAACAATGCACAGGCACTGTTTCACATTGGTTTTCTGTAAGGCCGTGGTATGAATCCGGTCGAGCCAGCCCATTCATGCCGAAGCGTGGCTCTCCCACGGTATAAATTGCATGTTGGCAATTGAATGAATGGAAAATAAATAAACCTATAATATGCTATTATTATCTACATCCATTTTTATTTTCAATTCCATTGCCTCACCCTAACGGTTACTGTAAGTGACTGCCGATCAAGAAGTCTCAGGTTCGTTCCCGGGTTTGCTAATAGCAGTCCGGAGTTTTTAAGGTGGTGTTTCGTTAAGCCGTCGGTACCGGTTATTATGAATACCTATGACAATCGTTAATGGGAAGTTAGTGCCCTCAAATATAGTAACAACTAATTCAACCTTCGAATTCAGTTTATCCCCAGGATTGCGGAGGTACGAAGCCAGTGTAAAAATAAATGTTGGGAATAATAAAGTCTAGGAAGGTGATGATTCAAAAGGTGGATTAACTTTCTGCCGGTCAGGCGCAATTTTAAACAGTAAGTAAGAACATCTTGAAAAAATAAATTGCTTATATATTGTAAAGTAAAAAGGTGAACATTATACTGCACACGATATATTAAAATTAATAATACTTTATTATTTTTATCAGTAAATCCATCCCTGTTCTCTACTACATAATAGTCTGAATACTTAGCTATGATGAGCCTCAACTGAGTAACTGAGGGAGGCTTTGTCAACCGTTGTGACTGACTAAGAGAGACTTTATCAAAATATTATTCAAAGTACAAGTTAAATTATAATTCCATTGTCCAACGCTATCGTCGACCTCTAATGAACTGCTAAATTTAAATGTATAATTTTATAAATTAAGTTGATGACGAAACTTCAGTTGGGCATTAGGTTAGATACCTACCATTGTATAGAGTGATAATAAACAAACAGGTTACCTGATGGTAAGTGTATGTCACCTCCCCTGTAGTTCTTCAAAATTTCAATCTGTAGCGTTCAAATCCTGCTTTCATTACACCTATTTTAAAGAATTTTGGTCATGTGGACGATCTAACAACTTTTTGGATTGAAATTTACTGATTGACCACTTGTATTGAAACTGTCATATAAACATGATACGATACATGTATTTTCGAAATAATCTTTTTACGATCTTTCATTTGATATAGCTGAGGTATGAAAAGGAAAACCCACTCCCCCTTTCTTCCCACTAGTGGCCGCCTTTTTGAAAATTTATATAGCCTCGCTTACTACCGCGGTTTTGATGAATCCAACAACACCTTAAATATCAAAAACCGTCCAGCCGTTTGAACTGTAGGGCGTTCCAAAGAAATAGACATATATTCCCACATACATACACAAAACATAATAAACAATACCTTCCTTCTGACGCAGTTGGGTAAAGAACAGCTTTAACCTTAATAAAAAAAAGTGAAGCGCGCTATACTGAATCCAACATTGTTATTTACCATGTATATTTTTGTAAATTAACTGTCGATATTTCAAACACTGCCATTGCTAAGGAACTCGTGCGTAACTCGGTCACCCAGACAATTAAGGAGAACTGGATGATCGATCTCGAATTAATCAAAGCCTCAAATGTTTTATACGTTGCTAGCATGTAACCTAGATAGAACAAACCCCACATCGAGAAGCCAATTTCTTCAAAGTTTCTCAAAACAGTCAATTCAGAACTTTAGTTTTGGAACGCATTTTTTTTTTGGTCTTAATCAATTACAGGAACGAAGAAAACCCTCATTATATACACAAGAAGGGTATTTAGCCTTTAACCATAATTTAAAAGGGATTAATCCGTGAAAATCCAATCAATTAAGTTAATCCAAGTTACTAATTAAACGAAGCTTGTAGAACTCTTAGAAGCGGTCGTGATCAAGTGGGCATCATTAGGGACCAGCCTCGACACACACGCTTCTTGGTCAATGTATTTTTATAGTTTGTGGATAAGTGATACTGCTAATACTTGCAGCAAGAACTATAAAAGCTAGAACTAGGTAAGCTAGAATTCACCAACATGGATTGCCTGTTTTTTATAATTCGTATTTTTTATTATTTGCTTTTGTTGTCTACTATTAAATTTATACATTAGCAACCTACAAAAATATACACGTAAAAATATTTAATGCGTACTCCGGTAGGCTGTTAAGGCTCTCATTACTTTCTGGAGTATAAGTTTTTTTTTGTTTCACAAACAGTAATCTGTATAAAATCAAATTAAACTCATATCAAGCTCTCATTCACGTTCAAATATTAAATTTACCGGTTAAATTAGAGAGAATCTGTGGTTTACTATGCAGACTTCCTGAATCCACATTGTTCAAAGTGGCCCTTTGTTTGTAGTGGAGAGTGCTCGTCTGCACCCTGTCGCCTGGGCCCAACAATGGCGACAAACAATAAAGACATACGGTCGGCATGAACTGCCAACTATGTTGTAAATGTTACTAAAGGAGTTAGAAGTGAAATCAACTGTGCTTAAAATTATGTAAATTATACCAAATTTTGTTTGTGCTAAAATAGTAACATAGAATTCATGTTTTGAAACGTTCTAAATTATTCGCTACAATGTATGATATTTCTTTTCGCATTTATCGCCGGACAAACTTCTTGACACTTCTGTCTTCTTTCAGTCACTTTCATCTGGATTGTCATCTCATTGACATACCACCAACACCAAGCGGCATCATCGTTTCCCCAATGCCTTTTTTTACGTGTGGAAACCTCCTCTGGCCTTCACCCTGCGGTTTGCGGCGGGGCGGTGTGTCGGAATCGAAACGACTAAAACCACACGGTATGCCACTCTGCGCCTGAGACGGGAGAGATCCGGGAACCGCTTTCTTACACCATCCGGATCGTTTCCCCAATGCCTAGCACACGGCAATTTAATAAACTAATGTAGTCAGTTCAACGCTGATTTAAAGATGCGATTGTGGAAATTTAAGAATCAATTCTATCCATTACTTCGTTGGCAGACTCCTATATCAATATGTGTCTACTTAAAGCAAACCATCTAACGTCAGCGAAATCTTGGAAGTGCATTTCGCAATTTTGCTAATAAACGTGAATAATAAAGTCATATTTGAACACGTGAACCAGTTAACTAATGACTGCCAATAATATTAGAAATCTAAATGAAATATCCTTACAACGTTTAGTTTTGTATTATGGGAACATGTTCAAAGGGTTTATTTCTGTACATCTGAAACAAATTTAACTTTAGAAATGTTGTTGAACTAAAATTGGGATTAGTTATATAAAATAAAATCTAAATCTGTTCGCTTATGTACCACAGTTTAGTTCATCAAATTACTATTACTATATACTATTCTCAAGAGACTAGTCGCTGAACCCAGATAGGGTCCGGCTAGTAGGTAAACTGGCTATAATTGATTGTTAGTTTATCGTTTCCTAGCTATAGGGAATCATGAGTTTGCAGTGAATGTACTAAACCGTTTGGATTTACAATACCTACATACCAGTCTTTACATAATAGGATATCGAAGCGACCAGAGTGTAGTGGTTTAAGTAATTAAGTAATTATAGGATTAAATATTAATTCAAAATTTATCTTGTCATGTCAAAAATGGCATAAAAATAATAATATAGGAATACGAATATCGATGGTCAAGGTTATACGTTCCCAACCCGCACTCGGCCAGAGTGGGGACGTATGGTCTTAACCCTCTCCTGAGAGGAGACCCCAGCCCAGCAGGATTTTTTATGGAATAGGGGGCAAACGAGCAGACGTATCGCTTGATGGTAAGCAATTTCCGCCACCCATGGACAACAGCAACACCATAGGCGTCACAAGTGCGTTGCCAGCCCTTTGGGAGATAGGGAAAGGGGTTAGAGTATATGGCCCTCCGGTTTTCTCACTCACTCCGTAAAACACAGCGTAAGCGCTGTCTCACACTGCTTTTTTGTGAGGCCGTAATATCACTAAGGTCGAGCCGGCCCATTCGTGCCCAAGCGTGGCTCTCACACGGTAAGTAAGACAAACGGTAGAAGTAGTGGGACATTATAGGTATGATCAACATCATGAACATCCATGAATTAATTTTGCAGGATTGCGTCTTTGATCTATATGTCCAATTTCCCTATGTAAATATGAGTTAGAGTTTAACTATTTATTGTGAAATAAAATATGTAAAAACTTATGTAAACCATAACAAAATACTGACTTGCATTTCGACAAGTCAAGCTCAAAGTTAATAAAGCTGAAATCCTGAATATTGGCTTACTTAAATAACAAAGACTCGAAAGAAGATTGTTGTGTAAATCATAAATTTAATGAATTAGGAAATTATCTTGGAACAAATTCCACCGTAAGCTCACATTGAAGCTTAAAATCAACTAAGTGAATTGCGAAACAGGGTGTATATTTAAGTAAAGACCTTAATTTCATTATTTTTCGATAATAGCACTGTATCAACAGATTAAGCCACATAATCTTAATTATTAGTGTCAATTACAGAGGTACCTTCTGATTTGAATTACTTGGCGTTTGTGATTCTTTTTAATAATGTTTAAAAAAATATAGCTGTTTTATATAAATCGCAATAATGGCATTGATAATGTAATACTTTTTTGCAACTTTAACTGACTTTAGAGACTTTACGCTAAGTAAGAAACACAACTCGACTTACTTCCGAACTAGAAATCAATATATTTACAATATTCCTTGTATGTATTCCGATAACCGTTGGGGTAAACGAGTTCTTGAGTGGTGACCGCGTCTCGGCAAACGTAGTGTAGGACGTCCACAGGCCAGGTTGAGCGATTATTTGCGCAAGACGGCTGGCAGGAGCTGGATGCGAGAAGCCATAGATCGAACTAAGTGGCGTGAAATTGGAGACGTCTATGTCCAGCAGTGGACTGCGATAGGCTGATGATGATGATAATGTATGTAATCTATTAACATTGTTTTAAGATAATTTCTTAGTTAACAACCTTGAAAAACTCACTATGTCCAACTAGTCTTTATAGTTAGTCTACTCATAAAGTATTTATTTACTAACCGACTTCAAAAAAGAAGGAGGTTCTCGAAATTCGATTGTACTTTTTTGGGTACCTCAAATTAATACATTACATAGAATTGAAACGTGGGTACAAATATGAGGGTACACATTACACAAGCCTTTAAAATGTGGAGAATGTCAACTGCTAAGAATGTACACAGGAGACTAATTACTAACAAGACCCGTCTAGGTACTTAAGTAATCTGTTAGTTAGCTCAAAAGGGCAATATCAGTAATCTCAGACCAGCCATTGTGTGCTGACATCAAAGCTAATCTGGCGAACGTCGGCCACTAACAAGACTTAATTAAGCGCATGTAGTTTTGGGAAAGAATTGATTAGATAGAATTATTGTAGGCCTAGGAACGTGTGTCATTTGTGTTATGAACTGATCATCTTTCATCTTTTTTCAGTGTTAGGTAGGCCAGCTATCGAGGCTATAGGCATATATTATTACGCTATGACCATAAGAAGAAAGAGTATGAAGAAAAGAAAAGAGAATCGATGAAAAAAATGGCGAAAAAATATTCCTTTTGAGCTACGGTTTCAGTTTGGCTATAATAATGTATGAAAGAATTGTTCTCCTTTAAAAAGTTAAAAAAAGACCATGACAATGTAATATGTATTATAAGGTTGGCTCTCTATAACTTCTTTTATGATAACAGCTGCTTTTATAACATCACGCTACAGACGATAGGAGACGAAGACGTGGTTGCGTGTGTCATAATTTTATATAGCCGTTCGATTGTGGATTGTCTTGGTATTATCTATTAGTCGCAACCAATATACGTACACAACGTGTTTAATCTATTCACAGGGACAACTTCGTATAGTCAAACCTATTATCCTGTATCTAAATAAATTGTTTTGTGTTTATATTCCTTTGATACCTTGTGCGAGCAGGTGTGAGTTTTTGGCCCTTCTTACCTTTTAACTAAATTAATATTTCTCTAATAGTCATCATAGTCCAAATGAAAACCATAGCTTTTTTTATATATTGATTTATATTTAAAGGTTGCTTAGGAAATTTGCTTAGCATATATAAATTTTCTTTTCATATAAGCAAAATAGAAAAAGAAAATTTATATCGAACTAGTTTATGCCCGCGGCTCCGCCCGCGTATACGTCGGTTATCGCGGCAAATAGTAACCTATGTGTTATTCTGATGTATCAGCTATATTTCTGTAAAGTTTCATCCAAATCCGTTCAGCAGTTTGTGCAGTGAAAATAGTAACAAGCATCCTCACAAACTTTCACATTTATAATATTAGTATAGACCGTTTGTTACGGCAATCTTACTGATAGAAATTTGTGAACAAAAAGAATGAAACATAATGGTGCACATTTGAACAAATTTTCAACAGTCTTTGTAACATACTGTTCCCTCGATATTTGTTAGTAGGCAATGCATTTTTATTTCGTTTCACCAGCCGGTGTACAAAGCCGCAGTATTGCTTTACATTTTATTTGCTACACACAGCAGTAAATTGTGAATAAACATGCGATGAGATAAAATATATTTTCGCATGGTTTAGGTATACCTTTTATTTTCATTTCTGAAAGAAAATATTCTTTGTTTGAATCCACATTTCGTCGAAGTTGCACTTGACTATTCTAAAGTGCTTAAAAGTAACTTTTCTATAGAAAGCTATGAAATATATTTGAGTAATAAGAAGCTATATAGTATGATTATGTAATTTAAGTTTCAAGGAATGACGTCATATCAGGATATGATGTCATTTCTTCGGGAAGAAGTAGCATTCGTGGTATGTGATGGTATATGTGATATATATTATACCTATATACTTGCATATGTAAAAAAACATACTCTTGATTATTACATATGAAGAGAATTAAACGTAAAAACTCACGTGAAAAAGACCTGCCGATGTTAATTAATAAAATTTGAATATTTTAAATGTTTTACAGTTACAAATGAACGAATAAATATTCCATTCAATCTAAATGAACTGTCACTTGAACAGTTTGTTGTTCGTAATATAAATAAATAAAAATTTAAAAATATATTTGATCGGCCGGAATCGTTCACTTTTTTCTCCTTTTGATGATTTTCTTTTCAATATGCTATTGTTTGACGTCGACTCCGCTCACTTGAATGTTAATTTTGTTTACTTCGATTCTATTAGTATTTATTTTATTTGATAGTTTTTATGTTTACCTTAGGAACCAGAACTTCTATGTTCTTGAAAGCATCACAAGCAATTAAATCACTCACTTCAGATTGAACTAAGGCAGCATTATGTCCTATAGTCATATTAATTTAATTATATATAAATTAGAGAACAATCCGAGGAATTTGTAACCTAGCACAGTAAGCGTTATAAATCCTTAAATGACTTAACGTGGCATATTCATGAAAGTTAAACTAGTTAAAATATATGCTATGTTAATTAAGAGTACATTTGGGACCCTTTGTACACATTTCTGTGAGTTTACGGTAAAATTAAATTAACACGGGTGAATAATCCCGTACACTTTAACGACTGCTGAGGGTATACTAAAAATACCAGACCAGTGTCCAGGTGGATGATTACAACCTGAATTAATTGAATGTATTTTCTTCCTATTAACATTTCTTAGCAAAATAATTATATTATTCATTAATGCGTATGTTTCATTATGTATATTTTTCATGTCTATGGGAGTTTTTTATGGCAAGCCTTGACCCTGGCCGAGCGTCTCAATGGAAAAATATCATGGCCTACACAGAAAAACCGTAATAAGCAATTATTTCATTTATTTATTTACCAAATTTATGTACAAAAGCGGTATTAATGGCACAGGCTCTATACCAGTGTACCGTCGAGTGGTGCGGAAATGAATGAGAAAGTCTACTACGCTTTAGTTACGATGTCCAAAATAAACAAAAACAAACAACAAACAAAAACCCATAATGTCCCACTGCTGGGCTCGGGTCTCCTCTCAGGAGAGGGTTAAGGCCATTCTTCCCCACGCTGGCCAAGTGCGGGTTGGGGACTGGCAAGAATACGTTGTGGCTACGTAAATCTTGCCGTTGGATGTTTTTAAGCCGCCCGAAGGCCTCCAACTAAGCTTCACGACTGTTATCGTATGATAACAACCGGGACCGACTGCTTAACGTGACCTCCGAATCACGGAGACGCTCATGGTAACATGCCACCAGCGGTCACCCATCCAGGTACTGACCGCGCCATCGTTGCTTACCCTCGATGATTGTTTCTAATCACCGAGTGCAACTGGGCTATGAGCGCCACAAAATAAACAAGGAGGAACCAAAACTTGAGAAATATATATTCATAGAAACGAACGAGAAACGCACCCATACATACCAAAATATATTGATTATCAAATTCGTGAGGTGTACGAAGCTTAATATTTATATGGAGGCGAAGTGTAGAAAATTAAAAAAGAATGATTTATAGTCGAACGACCACTAGGCGACCACTAGTAAAAGTAAATACGAATACAACTCTAAAAGTTAGGGATGTAGACACCTAGGCTTAGATTAACAGAAACAGATTTATATTATTGTTTCCGTAATTACATTTTGTATATCTTTACACAAGAATACCTTTGAGATTGAAATGGGTCTACGCTACGAAATTCCAAAGTTCGCCCTCGGGGATACCTCGAACCTGTGTATTTTCAGATTATAAAGTTTTTATTAAATACATTTTTGTTTATTAAATATATTTACCTGTTATCGTCGTAACAGGACTATTCTATCCTGTTTAACATTTAAGGTTGATTATTTCTAAAATTACAGTAATTTGTTAGTTAATTATATCAATCAAGCTTTTATAATTAAAAGGAATTTCTCGTAATTTGATAAGTAAATTTGGCTCGTTTAATCAACTCCGCATTTGATTAAACTGATTACGATATTACTCAGATACTTTGGAGTTTACGGTTGTATCAACTTGGGTTTATCTTAGGACTTCTTGTTTCCTTAATCATGAGAACCGCTAATGAAATATTGTTGTGGAATAGCTTTGAAATTTGAGACGAGGAATTCAATTAAGTTCAGTCAGGAATAAAAGTAAGACAGGGTTTGAGCCTTAAAGATTATAAGTAGACTTAGACATTTTCAAAGTGTATATCATTTACACTACATCGAAACGGTTTACTTATAATTTATACATGGCTTAAGAAGACATGCGTTCCCGTTTTTAGAGTCACTTCTTCGGAGGATTAAGAGAAGAATCAATAGGTAGAACTCTAATAGCTTATAAATAAAACAAGGAAAGACTTACTTAAAGGGAAGAGTTTCGGTGAGGCCCTGTTAACGCTCCAGTCAAGTCTAACAATTTGTATAGAATATTTGTTCTTCCATAGTAAAGTACTTCTGTTGTTCCAAACAAAAAAACTCTTCAGTTTTTTATATTAGTATTAATTATATCGATGCAGCAAACGTGGTTTGCGTTAATGTGTTGAAATATGATTCTAACCTTTTTAATTCAATATGAAAATAATTCTTTGTATTATTGAGTTTCGTGACTTTATAGGGGTGCTACGCTATTCCAAAAGTTGTCCTTAAAATTTCGATACTTATCCATGATATTAAAAAGTCAATGAACGCCCTAATCTTCAATCTTTAGTGTTTAGTTGTTCGGTATAACATGAATTTAAATGAAAAGTCTACCCTACCGTATGCCTTTTATAATAGTGAATAATTGTCTAAAGCAATTATGCGATGGTCTTTTCATTTAAAGAATAAACTAACCCCGGTAGTTTAGTTTAGTATATTGTATATTAAATAAAATATACTGGTTTTTTTTAAATAATAGAGCTTGTTCATTACTACTTCATCGCATGGGCCGGCTCGACCGGCCACGGCCTCATAGAATACCGGTGTTAAACAGTACCTGCGCTGTGTTTCACCGAGTGCGTGTGGATACCGGAGGCCTATACCTCAAGCCCTTCACCCATCCTTCTCCGCATCCCCCAAAGACCGGTAATGCACTTGTAACGCCTCTGGTGTTGCGGGTGTCCATGTCTTACCATCAGGTGATACGTTTGCTCGTTTACACCATTACTTAAAGAAAAATCTTATTACTTAAGTACTTATTGAAATGCCACTGAAAACCCTCAAACTAAAGATATACCTACAGCTCCATGTTATGTATATTAGACTAGGACCGCAGTGGCTTTCGCTGTATAGAACAATAAATAACGCAGTTACAAGTGAATGCATTTTGGCGGCTTTGTCTGAATTTATGAGTATAGTTTGCATAATTTGCCGCCTACTGTGTCAAATGTAGTAAGTCAGATATACTTAATATCTATGATAATTCAGTCCGAATAAGATATTTAAAGTCCTTAGCTGCACCCTACCCCGTTGCGAATTGACAGATTGTAAAACTGTATTGAATTAAAATGAGATACAAAACTGACAACAAAGGTTTTTGAGCAGAGATTAAACTTAAAAAAATGTCTGTTAAATAAGTGTCAATATTTTTAAAACTATTCATACGGTATTCATGTGGTATACTGCACTAAAATTTCCAAAACTTTATTACATCTTTCAACGAGCATGATCAACGCCCGCCGGGTGGTTTTTAGTGAAATCAATACAAACCTGGCTCCTCAGTTCCAAGAAGCCGGAGATCCACCCCACTAATAACAAAAAAGGTCAAAATAGGCGGTAATCTTTAAAATTTAAACGTGAATATGACCACAAACATCTTATAAACTATTTGTATCAAAAATTTGAACAGTATTTCGTTATCATTCTTAATGTGACGTAAGAAAATATTTTTCTTTCAGCTCACCTAAACGCTTTTCTTTATTTAACGCCGCAAATTTATGTTACACTGTCTGTCTTGGTAAAAATAGTGGCAGAAATAGAACCACTGGGGAATAACACAAAGTACGGAGCAAACAGAAACAGTGTAAACATTTAACTTAGTTTCCGAAATTTCCACTTCCTTTTTGTTTTTACATTCCATAAGTAGGAGGGATAGGATAGAGAGGTGTAGACAATAAAAAAATTAAATGCTTGTAATACTTTCGGTTCATGATTTTGTCAGTTGATAGTGTTACGGTAATTACGTCTAGAAAAAAAGTAAAAAAGAACGCACAGCAGATGTTTAAACATAGTTTTTATTTTAACAGCACATTATGATTTACATTTTTATCTTTGGACGCTTGTTCCACAAATTAATTACCTTTATTTAAAATATTCTCAAAATTGTTATACGCTTTTTTATTTATACACAGATTATACACAGAATTATTGTTAAATCGCACACTCCGTTATTTAAATTCAATAGAGTAAAACCGATGCACACGAATATATAAAAAATATACTGTTGGCATTGCACTACAATGTTACGTACATCAAATATAGTATATTTTACTTTATGTACGTGGCAGTATACTACGGGGGCAAGGGTTGGGGCATGGGCCTCCGGTATCCTTACTCACTCGGTGAAATACAGCGCAGGCGCTGTTTCACACCAGTTTTCTGAGAAGCCGTGGTATCACTCCAGTCGAGCCGGCCCATGCATGCCGAAGTGATCTTCCCCTTTCAGATAGAATCGACCCCGTGTGTCAAATGTTTCATTTTTGTACTTTGGTATGTACTTTATAAGATCAATTGTAATAATTAACTCATTTTACTTTGGCACTGCAAATATGTAGTTATTACAGTTATGTTATAACTACATATATATTGTTGCTTTCTTTCTAAAATTTCAACAATTGGAACTGTCTCCAATGAAACTCTTGCAAAATATTTACCAAAATGTATCAATAGTATCATAAGTGGTTATACCTACCAAAGTCTAATAAACACTTCGCTGCGATATTCAAATTCAAATTCATTTATTCAATTAAGACACTAGGGGACGTTAAATTGAAGCTACAGATAAAAATCATAGATCGACACAAACAGACACCACAGATGTACTCTATTCTCAAGGTGAATTGGGTGAAAACAGCTGAATCTATTGTCTATCTGTGTCGATCCATAATTTCCAGTTTTCAAAATGCGTAGGGCCTTATAAGAAAAATACTGGCAAAGAAACTCATGGCCGCTCTTTTTAAAAGTCAGATTTTTAGGTACAATAGTAATAGTATTACATGAATAGTTTACTATGTGCAAGCTGTTGCCACCTGAATTTCGTTATAGTAAATGCTTCAAAAGCTAACGTACTAACAAAAAAAAACAAAAAACACTCAGTGATACCATTAAGGGTCTGAACCTGAACATAGAAACATTCAAGGTGCACAGCTATTTACATTCAGTTGCAAAATCTACTGTTAAAAATAATTCCCAATTGGATTAAGAGGCTAAAGTTACAGTTAAACGAACTAAATTAATAGTATTGGCTGAATCATCGAAGATAAGCCCTAGATGATTCACCAGACTGTTGGTTCAAACTCAAATACCTGCTTCGTCCCAATGTATTCAAAATGGTATATATGTATATATTTCGTACAAGAAAAATCTTGAGAATATACAGAGAACAAGGGAATTTTTTATCACAATATGTAATAAGTATGCATACAGTCAGAGCACTGAAGCGCCTATAAACTTCGTACAAAACTCGACGTGATGTAATAAAATGACACATGCAACGTATTTTTACAGAAACTCTTCGCGACAAGACTATTCATCTCGGTAACTAAGAGGGTGACTATGGACAGTCTCATTTGAGGAATTTAATCATGATTTGGTCATACTTTAGTACGAATTTAAAGACTCCAGCGAAAATTATTTTTAGCTATTGCTTTGCTGGTCATCAAAGTTTTCTTATATCTGATTGCAGAGAGAAGAACTCAAACTATGACATCGCTTTTTTAAATTCCATGTTTCCATGGCCGGAATTTCAATTTTGAAGAAAAAATGCCGTTCTAAATAGGGAAAATAAAATATTTAACCACACAGGCACAATTTATCGTAATGTAGTCCTATCAAAGTAAATTATTTTTTTAAAGTTACAATCAACATTTTTTTAGCTTCTGCCGTAAGGGTCCAGTAAAATCAAGAAGGACAACCCGTAGAAATTATTACGATACACGTTTTTCTTTTTATAACATCGGGCTATACAAAATTACTCAAATTAAATTCTTTGAAACAATACTTGATATTCCATAATCGTCTCCGACAAAACGTGTAACTAATCATCTTTCAAAACATAATAAAGCCTTATAAAAATAGAACTATACCAAAAAATGAATTTTAAATAAACATAATAAGCAGTCAGCCAAAGCTAAACATAAAATGGATTATAATATTCCCTTATAACTTCATACTCAAAGCTGTACTACTGGAGGTAAGTTGATATGGCAGTCCTAATTGCATGCTCCATTACATGAGATGCACATACCGGTGACTCTAGCGTCTTTGAGCTATTGCAGCATCAATCCCGTTCAGGGTTAACATCTGAGGTCTTTAATGTGAGAAACCCTAGCTTTCTAGCTTTAGTTTCTTTAAACAATTTATTTAGCTGTCGTTCCAGCTGACAACGAGAACATTTTTTTTCTCTTTTTTTAAAGAGACAACTCCTGGATTAGGAATACAAATATATCCTGAAACAGACGCAAAGAACACCCAGACAACAATTAGCAGATCATACAAAGTGCCCCGTGTGGGGTTGAACCCACAACACTTGGCGCAGTAGTAAGCGGCATGGTGACCGCTTAAACCACTAGGCCAGCCGTATATTTATAAGGAAGGGAACCAGCGTAAATGATGTAAATTGCCCATAGCTTGCACAAAATTGGGGGAAGAACAGAATGACGATTATCTTGAAGATGAAATTGAGTCTTTCATGTATAGTTGATACATGAAAGAAAGGATGAATAAAACAATGATTCATTCATCTAATCTTATCCATTCAAGAGTTTTCCATAAAAAAACATTTCACTTTTCTATAGTACAAACTTTCTGAAGTTTTACAAAAGAAAATACATAATTTTCTTTCCTGTATTTATTTAGGATGGCAATTTCTTTTGTTCACCGGTCCTTCCAAAAGCCCATTTTGATAACTAAATAATGTAAATTCTTTTCTAGAAAAATAATGTAATTCTAAAGATGTTTTAGTTAAGTTAATTTACTTTCTGGTCTAAATTTAATTTATATTAGGGTTCCTTCTAATGTAATTCAAGAAAATTTCACTCATTTAGATCTCGGAAACTAGGCCGCATAAATACGAGTGTATATATATATATGGACTTAAAAATAATAAACTATATCAGTGATGAAATGGAGAATATTGTCCTACATTATTTGTCTTTTAAGGTTTTCCTACATGTAAAAGCATACATTTACAGTGCTAGACCATTATAGAGTAAAAATGCTGAAATTTGCAGACGTATAATATTTATAGATCATAGGGTTAAGGTAGCAATAGTGAACATTCCGAATGGCGTAAGTAAGCGGTTCCCGGACCCCTCCCGTCTCAGGCGCAGAGTGGTACACCGTGTGGTTTGAGTCGGTTCGATTCCAACACACTGCCCCGCTGCAAACCCTGGTGGGGTGAAGGACCAAGGGGTTTAAACACGTAAAAAAAAGCAATGGTGAACATATCACGTAACTAAAAATTTAGACATTTTTCATGTAAATTAAATGAAAAATTCTATACCTTAGTTTCTTTTTTAAAAAATACTGATACTATTTATTTTATAGTCTCAATAATAAAGGTATATTATATGAGCAATAACCATTTAATCTTAGCATATTGCTACTTGAGAATTAGTAACAGCTTTAAGAAAACTGTTATAGATTCTTTATTTCTATAAGAATCAAAGAATATTCACGCCAAACATTGAAAACTTTTACTCCCAAAATACCCACTTGAGGGCAACAAGATTTAACAAAATGTGAGTAATTAAGACGCCTCTTTCCTTCATACCCTTCCCATTTAGGCGTAAATATATGTAACTACTAATTGCAGTCTATATATTTACCGATTAAATTTTAAATAGGAATGAAAAAATTTAAGGGAATTTTAACCATTCCTTATTTATCCCTGGATAATAAACATATGCCTCAGTCTGACACTCCTTCTCTATTTAAACCTTACCCTGTTCAACCATGTCGCAAAAAACGTTAGATAAGGTCCACAGTTCATAAATTTTATGCCTCGAAAGGCTATGGTTACACCACATGGGTCAGTTCTCGTGGAAATACTTTTTGTGTGCCGGGGCTATAAAGCATTATCTTTCGCAAAGTCGGTCAGCTTAATCCTACCGATAAAGTTGGGGGCCAAATCGAGCAATTCATGCCTTTTTCTATAACACATTTTCTCGGACCTGTGTGGGTGCTGAACGCTTCCATCTCTCACAATATGTCTTGGATTTTCTTTCACAATCAGTGATGACTTTCAACTTTGACATATTTTTAAGGAATATTCGGACATTAAATGTTTAGAAGTGTAAAATCAAATATATGTTTTTTTTTAATAATATGGGGTAATTGAGTAGACCTGATCGCCTGATGGTAAGCGATTACCGCCGCCCATGGACAGCAACAGATGCATCACAAGTGCGCTGCCGGCATTTGTTGGATGGGAGGGTGGAAGGGGTAAGGAGTTGGAGTATGGGCCTCACAGGGCGCAAGTGCTGTTTCACACCGGTTATCTGTGAGGCCGTGGTATCACTCCGGTCGAGCCAGCCTATTCGTGCCTAAGCATGGCTCTCAAACGTTAACGATTGCCAAAGATATTCATATGATAACCGGGACCGAATTAGCGAATCAATTTAATTTACAAAATGTTAACCTGCCCGGTTACCACTGAGCCACAAACCCTAACAATTAAAAATCTTTATAACAACATAAATATAAGTTTTATTTCATTAAGTTACATCAAAGTGTTTAATTGTTCATAATTACACCACTTATTGTAATCACTTACTAAAAACTTCAAAGAGATTTGATACATTTCCAAGAATTTCAATATAGTGTTGAGTGTTTTTTGGAATCTTTCTAATTTTCAGCAAAGAATACCCACATATGAAGCATTTAATAATTTGCCTAGTGTTTATAAGGTGTTGGCGTTTTACTAAATTCGCGTTAATTCATTCTTCATATAAATCCTCATCACTTATCGGTCTTTCATGATAATAATTAACATCGCATGTGCAAAAAAAATTTCGAATTAATTTTATGGACTGTATTTTCTTTAGGATAGAATATCCATAAAACCCCAACAGTATCACATGGGTTATTTCTCCAATATGATACTAAACATGATAGTACCAATACTAATCACAATACAGCGGTTTAAAGTAACAAAATATAACGCGGGTTTTATTAGAGCAGGTTCTCGTAATAATTGTAGCCCGAAACTTGCCTACAAATCCTTTACAAATAGCTTCTAAAACATACTATACTCCTCACAGATTGATGTGGTAAACATGCAACCAGAATCCACGCAGGAACTACATATCTATTGCAGCAGTGACGTAAACAAAATAGGAAACTTTAACTACTACTGACCGATATTCACGCAACATAAATGTGCATTTCAACTAGATATTAATCTCAATAAACCCTATTATATATACTGAATGGAACGACACAACATTACTCTAAGGTATCTATAAAATGTTCTAGCGATTCAACATTTTCCACGGTGTTTATTCGGTAGATTTGTTCCATTACACCACATTTGTTGCGGCAAATAAAAACATATAACCAAAAAAAGATTGCGTGATTTTTTCTTTGGGAAAAATGGAGAATCGAAATAGAGGATGAGTTTGGTGTTTTGTGATTTAGCGATGCGCGATATATTTTTTCGGTTCATATGTTTTACCATTCGTAATGGAATGTTTTCATGAAACTGGTCATTTCCGGGTGGATGTTATTTTTTAGTATAGATCATGTTTTCTCTGGAAACTAAGATACAGTAAAAAAATTGATCCACAATAATGAAAAGGTGGCAACTTGAACTGGAAGGCACTATGGACAACTTAGTTTTAATATTGTTGTAGGTACTTGTTAATGATATAAAATGAGCTAAATTGCAGCTCAACGGAGGATAGCTGGAATAAAAAGTGGCTAATCTAGTCGAGTGGCAAATATATCTACTAGTTCATATAGGTTAACTTGGTAAACAAACGTAGAAACGTACGCAGTCCTACGCTTGCGTAGGCCTAAGCCTGAGCTTACGCCTGTGCTTATAGACACATTTGCTACATCACTTCTCGTAATTTTATGGCGGAACGGACCTCACAAATTAAGTTTTGCTCTTTGTAGTGCTTTGAGGACTCTTGTTTGTTGCATCAAAACATATTCGTATCCAGTAGGATATAAATATGTTTATTTATTTATTTATTTACTAACACTTAATGAACATGTTGTACAAAGGCGGACTTAACGCCTTGAGGCGTTCTCTCCCAGTCGACCTTCAGGTGATGTAGAAATAAGATCTGTTAGGTGCAAAGAGATTAAACGTTGTAAATAAGAGATAAACCTCTTATAAATATAAATCATATATATGAATTTACGGCTGCATATACTATATTAATACTCATATACATATGAATTGAACATACATATATATAATACTATACATAGGTATATGGTACACACGTGTTAAGAATCTGTTTGTGATGACAATTCATACCAAAGAAGATCACGCGACTTGAACGTAAGACGGTTTGTAGACATCCATGACATGATAAAACATGTTTAGGTAGTAACCTAAACCCTGAGGGTTATGGTTTTCAGTGTTTATATGAGAATTTTTCTAGCATGATTTTCTTTACCGTTTCTAAAGTGAAACCTTTATTATTAAATTTTTTGGTCTGTGTATCGCATGTCGCGTGACGGTCGGCCGCGGAGTAGGGATAAAGTGAAAGACGCTTGTCAGAGCAGCCGAGGCCAATATGGCGGCGTCTATAGTTCCATCCGCTGACCGTGTCGTGTATAGACTATTACTCATTTGTGCCAGTGCTTCACTGGAGTATGAGGGGGATGGGGAGGGGGAAAGGGGGAGGGATTGGAGCATGGGCCTCCGGTATCCTCACTCACTCAATGAAATACAGCGTAAGTGCTGTTTCACACCGGCTTTAAGTGAGGCCGTGGTATCACTCCGGTCGAGCCAGCCCATTCATGCCGAAGCGTGGCTCTCCCACGGTAAGAAAGTTTTCAAAAAGCTTGATATATTTTGGCTTGAGAAATGTCATTAGATTATTCTTTATTGTGAAAGTTCTACTAGGTATATGAAAATTATTAAAATCAAAACGATCTGGTTATTTTTATTGTAAATATGTCCACTTATATATTATGGCTTACTATTTACTCAATAAACCACCAGGCCTCCTCTTTCTCTACAGGACAATTCGTGCCGGCCTTGGAAGTCACCGCTCCAGAGTAGTAGGCATACGTTTTCTTGCTCATCGCTTCGGTTCTTCCTTTCTGTACCTAGCGGTCAAAACCTGGAACTCACTACCAGCGCACATTCTTCACATCTCACTAGGCTGACATAAAGTAGGTTACCACACTGCATTGTCCTTATTCGCCTTGAGGATAGTGACCACCACTCTTTGATTATGCTCATGCTTTCCATCAAGCAGGGCAGAGTCATTTCGACAGCTAACAAACGAAAACATTTTAAAAATCGAACTAGACTATACTTTCCATCCCATAATTTTATTTCCCTCTTATGGTTGTCTGTAAGAATATTACCTCCGAACGGTAAGGCCGCCACTTTTTATACCTTAGTATTAAGTAAACTTAATAATTAATAAGGTGTATAATATAGCTATTACTATACATTGGGTAATTTCTGTGTGGCTAAACACCTAAACGGCTGAACCAATTTTAACATTTTTTTGTATTTATGCCTGAGGATACGAGAGTGGTTTGGATTCACAGTAAAAAAAACAGAGTAAATCGGTAATTGGTAATTGATTCGACTCACGGCCTTACCTGCGGGTGAAGTTATAGCGCGGGTAACGCAATAAATATGTAATTTTAATTCTTGTTATATTCGTTCATTTTCTTTAAATTTTCCCCGTCTTTCAAATAAGATTACTATCTCCATTTGTAATACGCCAGATTACTCCATTACACGACACAGTAAACACTAATATTTCTACGCAACCTACCATTTATATCATATAACTATACTGCACCGTTACAGACCCTATAAAGCACATAATCCATTTCAGATAACAATGCCCACAGAATGTCTGCGCGTTATGTATCCCTACATAAATATTCCATATGGTAGGAAATTTTCGTATGTATAAATATATATAAACGTGTGATTTTTTATTTATTTATTATTATACATCGTGCACTCTAGGTACATTGGCGGACTTAATACCTGAGGCATTCTCTACCAGTCAACCTTTGGGTGATGCGGAGAAAATAAGCAGTGGGTGCATTTTGTCGGAAATTACTTCTGAAATATATTTTTTTATGAATTGTTAACTCTAATTTTTTCATCATAAATCTTGCTGATAGCCTCAACTTTGTAAGCAGGACAACAAAGTGTGTGTGTTAACTCCGACACACAAGTATTGACGTCATGAGTGCCATGAAATTCTCGACGCTTACGTCATTTGGGTCGCGAGAAAACTGTCCTTTATAATAAGTATTCTAACGCTATCTGTTTCAATAGTTTGTTAGAGTACATACTAATAATGAAGCACTGCAGCATAACGCCTCCCGTTTATATAATGCTCTATTTTAGTTTTCTTAAAAAAAATATACTTCCAATATTGAGATGAGCACGATTATTACTATTATGTCCAGGCGTAATTCACGTATAATATCACTTACATCGGTTCATCACACTCAATGTATAATAACAATAAAAATACTAATGTTTGTCTATTAACTACAGTGCTGATTCTTCCTAATGTTGGATTAGACAGCCGTGCATGAGATGTATCAAATTATTAGCTATTATAGTTACACAAGCTGAGACAATATATAATTGTAAAGCAAGCGTGTGTGTGTGACCTATTTAATTGGGTGAATTATAATTATGTTTAATACACTATCTCCCGTACCCATCGCATCCATTACCGCAGAGTACGGCTGCAATCTGATTGGTTATCCACTCGCATTAATTCACGCATGTGCATTAAATTATTATGCATTATATCTCCCTTTACCCTACTCCTACGTAAATTGCGTCTTATCTGTCGGGGAATTAGAAGATATTAATGATTTATGTGTAGAGAAGACGCTGCAGTGTTTTGCGCCATTTAAGTAATTTGTATTTTTAAGTGGTTATAAACTGATCTAATAACATTATTTTTATATTGGATTATTTTCTTCGTAGAAGTGTTGATAGATATGTTGATATATAGATATGACTCCCTCATTGGCGCAATGGTAGCGTTATCGAGTGTTTTACATTAGATTTCTGTTTCGTTTCCCGGATCTGTTAGTTAGTGCCCAATAGTCGGTACGATCTGAAAACATTTGTTTCAGATTTTGGATGTTTTCTATTTTATATATAATATGTACGTAGTAAGAAACAAAAAGTATTTAAGTTTTTTATCAGTCAATCTAGCTGTCGTAATACAAATTCTACTCAGTTCGTAGATAGATGGCATTGTGCTAGTTGTTAGAAATATTTATTTATCTATACTAATATTATAAAGAGAAAACATTGATTGTTTGCTTTGATTAGGCTCCGAAATTAATAGACCGATTTGAAAAATTATTTTACCATTAGAAAGCTAAATCATCCCCGATTTGCAAATGTAATATAAAATATATTTCATTTACAAAAAAGCTAGGGATCCGTATGAAAACTTCGAGGTTTGGTCAAGTGTTCTAAGCTTGAAGAGTTTGCTAAGAGCGTGTTAAAATTTACAATATTTAATTTTTTGGATCTAACCGTGTGACGCTGGGGCGGGTTGCTAATTCATTTATATAAACACATTCTAGTTATAAACAAGAGTTTTGGCAAAGCGTGAGCGTCTTGCCACTCTCGAGTTGAAGGTGACCATGAGCGACGGCAGTAAGTAGGTAACTTTTCATCAGATGAATTTCTGGTTAAAACTTGTTTGTTTCATCATTTAGACAATGATGCTTTAAAACGTATATATCAGACGGTATTTAAGTATCATGCCAGACTAGTACCCCTACACTAACGTTTTAAAAGTATATTAGTATAGTGTGAGCCACCATTCGCAATGAGTATGGTAACCACTACTCTTGAATTCTGATCATGCTTTCCATCTGACAGTGTTAAGTCACTTTGTCACAAAACCTCACCACTTTCTGCGCCTAGACTAGTTCCAAACTTTGTGTCCGTTTCATGTATGTTTGTAAAGTCTCCCGCGACACAGGACTGTATATTACTAATGCGGAAGTTGTCTTTAAAAAAAATAAAAATAAATAAATACTCAGCGTGGTGGACTCACACAAACTGGTGAGGTTTTGTTTTGTGGTCAAATTCCACATGGGACTACACATTATGTTATCGAAAAATTGATATTCTGAGTCTAGATGTTCTTGGTGTCCGTTCCTTGGAAATATATACAGTCCCCTGCAACACAGAATTACGACTTAGTACAGGAATTATTTCTTTTGGATTCCGTACTAGACCCTACTATTAACACTCCGCTATCCGTCCGCCTATCACCAGATTGTTTCTCATTACCCTTTATCGTTAGACTGATGAAATTTTCACAGATGATGTATTTCTGTCTAAAAACGGTATAAAATCAATATTTAAGGCCATGCAACAAATATGACGTTTTTGACAGTTTTTGCTTGATATTAATTTTGGCAACAGGTAGACGCTCAAATGTATAGAAAATGGTACGAAATCCTTCCTGAGTACGATTTAAAAAAAACATTTTTAAGTATATTCGTAAACGAAACTCATTTTTTTATTTACGTATTATGACTAATCAAAACACAAAAAACAATATATAGAATAAAAATAATAGTATGCTTATAAAGCAACTCTAACTTAAAGAGTAAAAAAATAGTGAGTGCAAGCACTTAGCTAGAAGCCAATATTTTAAGCAGGCAGGCGATATATCTTGTCCATAAGTACAATAGTAATTAAGACTCGCATCACGTTTTATATTACTTATTCGTACATACAACGAACTTTATACGTGTCTTGTTTGGTAGCAATTAAAACGTAAAACAGTAATTTGTTTTAATTTTTGTCAATGTCATACATCATACATTCGAAAAGTAAAAAAGACCTATCTTTAAAATGGGCTATGATCAGATGACTAACGCTGGACATCGTCAATTCAAGAGTAACAAACCGAAAATCAAAAACTCACTTAAAATCTAAACCACACTCTAAGTTTAAAAAATTGACTAAAATTAGATATTTAACACTTAAAATAAACTTTACCTAAATGCATATATATTGAAATTAGCAACCCGCCCTTGTTTGCACGGGTTCATTACGGAAAATGTGCCGCAAATTTTTTCCGTCCTCTTCAACAAATCATCATCATCAGCCTATCACAGTCCACTGCTGGACATAGGCCTATCCAATTTCACGCCACTTAGTTCGATCTATGGCTTCTCGCATCCAGCTCCTGCCAGCCGTCTTGCGCAAATCATCGCTCCACTTGGCCTGTGGACGTCCTACACTACGTTTGCCGAGACGCGGTCTCCACTCAAGAACTCGTTTACCCCAACGGTTATCGGTTCTTCGGCAAATGTGGCCAGCCCACTGCCACTTCAGCTTGCTAATCCTGTGGGCTACGTCGATGACCCTGGTTCTTTGTCGGATCACCTTGTTTCTGATGCGATCCCTTAGAGAAACGCCGAGCATAGCCCTCTCCATAGCACGCTGAGCGACTTTGAACTTATAGACCAGTCGAACCGTAAGTGTCCACGTTTCGGCTCCATATGTAAATAACAAATATCGTCATATTTTAGCCAATATACACAAAATTTTAACAAATTATAAAATCTTCCTAAAGAATCACTCTATCCATTACCATACTCATACATAAAACACAAGCACTCCTATCGAGCCTGTCCACCTGTGTCAAAGCGTAAAGCATTACCAAGCATCTTTTTTCACCTTTTTTTCAACGATATACAATCTTAAACTAAGGAAAGGTTTTACTATGGATAATAAAGAAATGAAATATTTTTTTAAATAATATACATGTATTTTATAGATACAAATTTTGCAAACTCCAAAACAAACATATGCACAATCATTTCGTCCTCAAGCAGAGCAGCCGCAAATGCTGTGCCACCTAGGAAGCCCAAGGTTAAGTGTAACACAGTTAACTGTAGTAAAACCAATTCTTTCTTATAAAAATACAGTAACTGTACCGACAACATTGGTTACTACATTTAGTTGCAGAATTAATGACTTTATAGTTTAGCGTGGTATACGGAAACGACAAAGGTCAATATTTTAACGTCAACTCAAATGCAGGCTGTTCTAAATTGCAGCTTTTTCAGTGTAATAAATTCTAAAAGAAAAACGATCTCTGAAAATGTTTAAAACAGCTGACAGAACTAATAAATAATTTATATAAACTGGTTCTGGTTGTAGTTTAACAAATTCTAACATTATTATTATATTACTTTAACAAATCATGACAAGTTAAATAAATTTGAGATGAGCAGAATAGTATTATGTATGTGTATTATTAGATTACTTTAACAAATCATTACAAGTTAAATAAATTTGAGATGAGCAGAATAGTATTATGTATGTGTAAGAGCCATAGTTTCATATAAATGAATCGGCTGGACAAGAGTGATAAGAGAACTTCTTAAAAATATATATAAGTAAAGTAAAAATACGAAATTTAAGAAAATAACAAATTTATTAAAGTGTTTATAAGTTTGAGAATCATATGCAAGGGCATACTTGCTCGCATTTACTTTTATTAAATACCGTTCTTTGCCTGACAAACACAGCTCTCGTACTATTTAGGGAATTCCAATTTGGACCGAAGTATTTCAAGGACTGGACTTCGTAGCACTGCTATGGTCCGACATAGTATCTGCTACGTGACGGGAGCCGTTATACACCGTAGTGTAGGTGATAACTTAGTAACGTAGAGCTTTGGTACGTAATATGTGCTACATAAGGTGATACATCACCTTATGTAGCACATATTAAGCTTAAGCATTTCTGTTTGCTTGTGCCGCCGATTTCTGGAACGGCTGGTCTGATTCTGACAGGACTTTTAGCAAATAACTGATGACTAGAAGTAACTTAGTACTTTTACTTTAGACTGCCTTCGCGGTTATTGTTGTATTTTTACGACAATAACCGCTGCTGAACTCACCACCGCGGGATGCAGCTAGTGTGTAATAACTTTAAAACCTTTTTAAACCAAATTTCAAATAAAACATACATACAAATAACTTGCAACTGATTAGGTATTACTATTTATAATATGAATAATAGGTTATGTGACACTTTAGTCAAATTAGTCACTTTTTATCATCTGTCAAAACGATAACTTTGTATGAAAAATGTACTAAATACAAACTTGTGACGTCACTGCTTTAGACTACTCAATTGGGCAATATATTTCACTGTTTATTTGATTAAAATTTGTAATAGAAATGAAAAGCTGTAATAATTATATTTTCGGAAATGTTTTGTAACATTCTTTTTAATAAAGGAGACATCGGTATTTATTTACGATACACTCATCTACCCAATTCTACTTGCCAAATAACTTTTACGTTGACTTTAAGAACAAAACTACGTGATCCAATAACTTTGTCTTTATAGAGATTACTGTGATATAAATAACCAAACTTTCTATTCACTATTCAGGTTTATTCACTATACAGGTGAACACAAACGTCTCCGTACGATACACGAATCAATTCCGAAGAACAAGCGAGACGGGGCGTCCTTCAGCCCTTTATATTTAATTCACGGAATACCCTACTTCATTAAGAACCCTTTACGAACTTGATACTGTCCGAGTTGCAGGAAATTAAACTTTAATGTATTCGAGATACCTCAAAAGAGAAGCAACGGCAACAACCGGGTCGGCATAAGTACAACATATACACAGATTTATATCGAGCAGATAGTTGTATTCGGAGTAGTGCATTTTAAAAGTTAGGCCTCTATGACTCCTGAACAATCAAAGTTATCTAACCTGTTACAGTTTTCCTTCGAAGCTCATCATAAATACCATCATGAAATTCTTCAGATTTTGCGAGTCGATCTTTGTAACAACAAAATTCGTTTTAAATTTGAATATGGCGAAAACAGATACTTAAATCAATAAACCGTTGTTGCAATCACTCAATATTTTTAAAACAACTTTTTTTTTATACAGCTCCCGGATATATAGGAATATAAATTCCTGTGTCGCGGGGATCTTTACAAACATACATGAAACGGACACAAAGTACACCCAGACTTAGAACAATAATTTATGGATCTCACAAAGTGTTGTCCCATGTAGGATTTGAACCCACAACACTTGGCGCAGTAGGAAAAAGTGTGGCGACCACTGAAACCAGTAGGCCAACCGTGTAGTCAAACTATCTAATGATACCCCATACTATGGGGTCGACGCGAGATAAAAAATGATCTCCACTTTACGTGTACGTATTTTTTCCTGATTTTATTTTAGTACTTTGACGACGCGGTAAATACACATATACGTGCAAAGTTTCATCTTTCTAACATTAACCGTTGGGAAGGTAACCCGATGACGGACAAACGGATATAACGAAATTATAAAGGTTCTGAGACGACAACCGACATGATGACATGCCTGGAAACTCAAAAAAAGAAGTTAAAAGTCTGTTCGATAATTTTAAGTTTGTCATGAGCAACAATGAGACACGAGAATTATAAGTAATAAATGTGTGAATTCACTTTAAATACGAAATGTTGAATTTAATCTCTGGGCGTAGAATTCCTACACAAACAGGTCGTTTGCGTCGAGATAATAGTAGAAAATAACTGTTGTTGTTTAGAAAATAGCTATACAAAATTAAATTATCAATTGCAGGATAAACGACTTCATTTCATATCATTTACGCTTTACTTCTATATCTGTATCTTCTTAACGCTGACGTAATAATCCGACAGTCCCCAGTCGGTAGTTTTGCGCAATTACCTGTACCGACTACTAATTTACTATTTACTAATTTGCCGTACCCAATATTGTAAATAGGGTACCGCTCTTACTAATTTACCTAAGTACTATGGCGAACATTATCTTATGTACAAATGTAAACAAGTCATTATAATAGGTACGCCATGTTGTAAAATTAAATTGACTTTAGTAAGCAATATTGTCTTCGTCGTTGTATAATGCTTAATTAGAAACTACTTCAGATATTGGTTCTGGAAGGTCCTTTACGTGTGCTGTGATCGTTTTTTATGTGATTCATTGGGTAGACTAATTTAGAAAGAACAATATTGGTATCCATTTACAATCATAGCTCGACATGTAGTCTTTAAAATATCATTACATCATGTCATCATGTCTACTACTGGAAATAAGAAAGCCTTATGCTTAATAGGAAAAAAGGATAATTCCTTAGAAAAGAGCCTAGGCTTTTGAAATATATAAGTGAAGAAACTTAGTGCCATGACTAGTGTATAGGTATGTAATATGCAGGTCATCTACAAACTGTAGATAGCCCGAGGTACGCCAGGTTTCTAAGGATTTCTTTTCGAGGCTGCACCTGGTTCCCCGGCCCCTAGACGAAACCCGAAACGGTGTCCGGTATTTAGTCGGTTAGAGTCCGACTCCAGTCCACCAGATCGGTGGTATCAGAGGGGATTTCCGCAGAAAAAAAAGTAAGTAGGTAAAATGCGATTAACATGATAACATGTTTTAAGCTCTGCTTAAAGTGGGGTTTTCAGAATAGTTCACTAAAATTGAGTGAGACTTAGTGCTTTGTGGGTATAAAGTTTGAAATAAAATATAAACTCCATTTTTCAATAAATAACACGACGGAACGTGAGATTATAACTAGTCTTAACTGAATTGATTTTATTAATAACATATATCACGTTGATTTTTGTACATTACCATTGTTAAGGACATATTTTTTTGGAAATTACATCAAAACAAAAAGAAGGCGTAAACAAATATCTTTGAGTGATCTCTTCTCACATGATTTTTCTTCGTGATATAAAATATTACAAGGGGCAAAATACGTTGCCGTACATTTACTACCCTAAATATTATCTGAAAAATGCAAACGAACACATTACCAAGAAACAGCAAAAGCTTTGGTATATATTGCTACTTTTTGGTGAAATCCCGGCTTACTGTTACCTCATGAATGTAAGCAATAAATAATTTATCTATACACTTGCTACAAAAAACTTAATTCTTCTTCTTTACCAATTTTGACGCGAGTTTAATTTTCGTTTGCTCTCTTCCTCCTTATACCATAAAAATAACTCAAAAATAAGAAGGTAACGCTTATAAAACTTGAATATGAATATTAAAGTTGAGATGAAGAATGTTAATAGAGTCAATATCAAAGCAAGTTACAATATTAAAGATTTTACCGAAATTGTATTAAGTATTTGTACTTGATTAACTTAATTTGTAAATTAAATGTATACCTAAATCATTACTTATTTAAACCGACTTTTCACCAGCTTAATAAACACACAGGAAACTTCGTCTATTTGCTTAGGAACATATACGTAATAAATTATTGAAACTGAAATTCGGAACATATAAATTGTTCCAAGTAAATACATTATGAAATCCTGCTAAATTAAGTAGGCCATTATTTATAATGATGTCAAATATTCTCACTAGACGGCTATATAACAGACCTCATTAAAAGGTTTTTCGCATAAATTTTCTCCCTTAATCTTGGAAACGGGGCTTTTCCCGAAACGACCCATTATTTCCATGTATGGTCCATTTACCAATAAATTAAATGTTTCGTTTGAAATGTTTGCCTGGTTTAATTTTGTATGGAATTTCCTTATTTTTTTAAAGCAGCCTCACACTTTTTTGAAAAGGATGCAAAAACACTGAGAGCCAGAACATTAATTTGTGGATCACACAAAGTGTTGTCCCATGTTAGGATCAGACGCACAATACTTCAGCGCAGTAGGAAGTGGCGAGACAACCACTTATACCACTATACTATTCGTGGACTCAAAGACAGTCAGATATGGTATAATATGGACACCTGGGACTTAAGATTTACAAATATTTTTGGAGTCTTTGAGTGCACGCTAAATCCGACGGGAACACACCGATTTTCTGTTAAATCACTCTGTTCGAGCCGGTCCATATATACCGTAACATGCCTCTTCTACCGTTCATCAGCCCGTTACAGTCTATTGCTGGATGACCTCTCGTAAGGCACGCCACAGAGCCTGGTCTGCTGCTTTTTGCATCCAGTCTCCACCAATTCTCATAAGCAGAGGCCAGAGGGCGTCCAACACGTCGTTCGCCAAGACGCAGTCTCCACTCCGAAACTCTCGTCATGACATGGCACATTCAGACACTCTTTAAATTGCCCATTACGATAACTATTAGATTCAATAACTAAACATTTTGCCGAAGACCTACCATATAACACCAATTTGGTCTTAGCAACAATTTTTACTGTTTTATTAAACCTTATAAAACATGCTAACTAAGTTAGTCTGAATAGAAAATAAGATCCTATTTTTGTTTTCATAATTGATATTCTTGATACACTCGTTACACATGGCGGTCTCTGTGGGTAAAATCTGTGGTGAAGTTACCTATAATAAGTCTACTGAACGTAACTTAAGGTATTTATAAATTGGGCACACTTTAGTGCCAATGTCTGATGGTGAGTATTACAATTCATAGTGTATCTATTTATAACCTTAAAGGTTTTATTAACAATCGCAAATGTTTAAAAAAGTTACTATTTACGTGTGAAACATTATAAAACTATTAACTTACCGTGGGATAGCCACCCTTCCGCATGCATAGGCCACCTCGACCGGAGTGATACCACAGCTTCACAGGAAACAGGTGTGAAACAGAACCTGTGCTGTATTTCACCGATTTAGTGAGGACATCTGAGGCCCACCCCAGCCTCCTCCCCGTCAGCCATAGGCTGGCAACGTACTATTGAAAAACAGTACTATTGAAAAAACTACACCTGTAAATTAAAAACACTTAATGCTATCTGCTCAGACTATAGTTACTATCTGATAAAAATATGAACTCCCCTTGCGTGCCCACTTGCACGCTGGAGGACCTAATGGCAGCTACCGAGAACGCAAGCAAAAGAACATGCAAACTTTGCCGTCAAAATGCAGATGTGATATAACTAGTCCAACTTTTACCCACACTGAGTGCAGTGTGATTTTAATGTACCGGACGCTTGTATTCAGCATGATCAACCGTAGGCAAATTGATTGAATATCATGTAGAAAACAAGACAATTTAGTTAAGCGCGCTATTCTGAATTGATAAAATTACTTAGCATTCAAATGTGACGGAATGTCTTTAGAAACAGCAAATACATGAGCATTTTTTCTTATATTTCACAAACTGAATAATTTATATTCACAAAATACCTAGCATAAGTCAGTCTATCTAATACGGACGAATTCTAATTGTGTATGCATAACGGGAGGTTCGAATACATATTATAAGGTCTTGTAGAGGCTGTTAGTGCCTTATTTTCCACTTGAAGTGACAGAACTAGTTAAGTTTTATAACGAATAATTTTCCTGATGTGGTGGAAGACTGAATCATTATGTGTTACAAAATTAGTTTAAAAAGAATTTAATTTAAAACGGTATGTTATAAAATAAATACAGAATGGAGTAAGGAGCTACATGTTTACACGATGTCGAACGAATGAATGACTTACTTTCGTTTGCGTAATAGTTTTGGAGTTAGGAGCTTGTTTCGCATTTTCTGTTTGTGCTCTTTAAATAAGTTTGCCAAATAAGTTTTAACTTAGTCCAGTAACTTCATTTAATTTGTTACTATAAATACGTAATGGCAAGAGATTAGAAATGCGCTAGACGATATTCTGTTGTACCAAACTGAAGACTAACACATTTTTCTTTGCTTGAATTACATTCAACATTTAGCAAACGATCAATATTTCTCACAAACAATGTTGAGAAAGTCTTTTTAGGTATTATATTTAAAGATCATAGTGAATTTTCAAATAGAGTCACGCTCATTATTAGACCGGTCAGATAATTTTACCCTCGCATAGAAGATCAACCCAATATGTTAGGATGCTATTTTGATGTTGCAGCATCTTAATAGGCCGCCCAAAGCGTGGGTAACCATCCTGCATTCTTGCATTGTGTGCATTCGCATTGAGTATGGTGACTACTTCTCTTGGATTCTGCTCATGCTTTTCATCAGGCAGATTAAAGTTACTTTGGCAGGCCCTTATATTTTATTTTATGGAATATGGAGCAAACGAGCAGACGTATCGCCCGGTGGTAAGCGATTACCGCCGCCCATGTAAGTGCGTTGCCGGCCTTTGGGGTTGATGGGAGGAGGTATTTAGGTATGGGCCTCCGGTATCATCACTCACACGGTGAAACATAGCGCAGGCGCGTTTTCACACCGTTTTTCTGTGAGGCCATGGTATCACACCGGTCGAGCCGGTACATTCATGCCGAAGCGAAAATGCAAAATGAGGGCGGTAGAATGAAGCGATAGAAGCCTCTTCTTATCTTTTAAAAGATTTAGGAGTAAATGTATCTATATTATTTCTTTATTATTATATTAAAACAATAAAAATAAATATAGCCGAATAGCAAACACAATGTCTCCGAAGGCACAATAAAATTATAAGGGTCTACTTAACAGGGTTAGCTGTTTGGTAATGTAGTTACAAGTTGGTATGTGAATAGTGGTCCCTTAACTTGTCGTAGCCTGTGCTTATACTCATATAGTATTAGTGGATGAGTTATTGAAGACGGGTAATTCACGTTATTAGGTAAACACAGATCCTTATTTTACAAGGTTTTGTTGAGTTTCACCTGCCCCGATGTTTGCCTGTAATCAAATCTTACAAGTTGAATTTGATCCACCTCCCGGTTGCTGATTGAGCTGAAATATTAAATAACCCTTTAGTTCTGATGGCAATGCAATTATATATATACATATATATATATATATATAAAATAGGTATTATTCATAATCCGAAATGGCCGCTGTAACAAAATGGCGTCGTACATATTTCTGAACAGCCCATTCAATACGAGTAATACGTGAAAGAACTTCAAGTTAATTTTTTAACTAACAAGTTACAAAAGCTTGATTAAAAAACTTAAAATTATTCACTTTTTATTTATATATACAACTTTAATGCAAATTACCTTTATTATTACTAATTTTATCCAATAAATTATACAACTTTGTACACTAGACATAAATGGAAATCCACATTCGGTATTACAATAGGCGGTCTCATCACTCACGTCGCCGTGAGTGAGTTCTTTTCTAGAAAACCTGGGTAAGTTTGATTTTGGGTAGACTGGGGTGTACCTAAGTTTAAAATAATCTAAATAATTAATAATATATAAGTCGTATACATGTGAAGTATACAGTATGCACACCTATACATATGAATACATATATACATGATTACACATATATCGGTAAATACATAAATGTCATAAGTAAATACACGTATTATTTGAATTCCTTGTTGCTTTATGAGGAACTTGTTAGGAGTTCGCTTATAAATTTCGTTATTTAATCATCGAATAGATTTCAGCATTTTAATTTTATAAGAGATCAATCAGGTGTGGATGAAATATCAACTATTTTGAATGTTATATTTACGTTTATCTAGTATAACTTGAACTGTCATCTGATTTATACTTTTGCACAATCACAATTATATTTTTTTTAGTCAGGCACATAGTCAGGCAATAAGTTGGAATGACACCCTGTGAGGAGTCATCCAATGCCACATTATCTATCAAATCTATTGAATACCGTACCAGACTGGTGGAGATGTCAGGCACTTGCCGCAGCAAGGAAGTTATTCGCATGTGCATAAGTGTACAAAAATCACACAATCTTGCCTCTGCGAACATCCCCGACACAATGCAAGACAGCTCTAACATTACTCTGAAGTCATTATGGGAGACACAGAGTACTGAACGAGTTCTTAGTAAAGCTATGATAAGTCTGAACATAGCATATATTAGATACCGATACTAATAAATAATTATAATAAATAAATACACATCTAACACACAACGCCATCTAGTCCCAAGCTAAGCAGAGCCTGTGTTATAGGTCCTACATAACTGATATGAATAATATATACTTTTTTTTGTAAATACATATATGTTATACATAGAAAACACCCAAACTCCGAAACAAATATTTGCAGATCATACAAACATTTAGTCTGACCCAGGCATCGAACCCGAGACCTCAAGTTTACATAGCTTTAATGTTGTAGCCGACTAGCTGAGATAAAAATAAGAAAACACGGGCTGATCAAGAGTCAAAGAATTGATATTAAAGGGTTACAACAAAATGGGTAAATGTGTTCTGAAATTCTAAGAAACAAAAATGATACAGTTGGACGAACTTCGAAACGATTGTCCTTATTCTTCTACTGAAGGATTTAATACTTTTGGAATGAGACACGTAGCATTTGGATAGCCATGATAATAATATTGTATGTCTTACCTATCTCAAAAGAATAAAAACGTTTTATATACCGCCGGGAACTTATTTTCAATAAATATGAGATCCTTTCTTCAAAGTGGCTATTTTGCAAAATAACCGAACTTACTATCCACATAACGCTTACCTACATTAGAAATTTGAAATAAATTCTACACTCAATACTAATTTTTCTTGCTCTATTCTATAATAGATGGGTATCAAATGGTTTGAATACCTCAATTTATCGATAAAATTAGAAACGAGGATTGCCCAAAGATAAGCCTTCTAACTTTGTGTATAATATATATGTATTTCATTTTTTTATGTGTGTTATGTTATGACCACCAGTATAAATAGTTTGAAGTATTTTAATTAGCGTAATTAATATTTATAAAACAAGGACTACTAGTTATACAAGCCTTTCCCAAAATGTACCAAAACATGTGTCAGTAGAAAACTGAAAAAAGAATAAGATTGATCAAACAAATTTTAATAAACAATTAGCCGCTAACCTTCTAATTATGAACTAACCAAAACCACATCTCTTATATATAACTTCGTGGAAATAAGTAAAAAAATTGCGAAACAGTGAACAGTTTTATCAAACTTTATATTTTCATACTAAAATAATGACAGAAATACAAAGACATACAAATTTGGCTACACGGTTGGCCTGGTGGTTTCAATGGTCGCCACATCGCTTCCTACTGCGCCAAGTGTTGTGGGTTCAAATCCTACATGGGACAACACTTTGTGTGATCCATAAATTGTTGTTCTAAGTCTGGGTGTACTTTGTGTCCGTTTCATGTATGTCTGTAAAGATCCCCGCGACACAGGAATTTAGATTCGTAATGCGGGAGTTGTCTTTTAAAAAGAAAGAAAGAAAGAAAGAATGTTATAAGCTGAACTCCACGTAAAAATAAAGCAAATTAAGAAATTTCTTTATTTACTAAAGTTTAGTAAGTTAGTTAGTAGTTCGTAAGTTTAGTAGTAAACCATTAGGTTTAAAACGTGAAAAACTAATATAGATTAACTTGAAGTGTTCTTCTTCTTCTTCTTTTGATGAAATGGCAACCAGCTGATCAGCTATTTCTGCCAATGTCAAGTGTTTAAAGTCTTTAAATCATAAGTCTTCGAGTCTTTAAGTCTTAGTCGTGATGAAAATGATGATGAAAACTATAAAAAATGTGGAAATGAGATGAAATGGGGACCGTCTTACGAAAAACAAAAAACTATCTCCCCAAACTTGAAGTATTAATAAATTGAATATTTGATCTCATTCATTTGTTCATTCTTTCTTGACATTCATTGTTCATTGAATCAACCATAATTTCATTAGAATGATCACTCTACTGTGGGTAAATTATTTTTATCTCAAGCTTTCAAATACATAAATTTATAAATATTAAATAGTATAAAGATTTGGAAGGCATTGACCGATCGGTCGGGAGAATGATTTCTTAATTTTTGTAATGTCGATTATCGTGGTAAATAGTAACATATGTTCTTTCTCAAGACTCAGTATCTCCATAACAAATTTCATCAAAATATCTGCCACGGTTTAGTAAAAGTTTAACAGACAGAATGAGAGAATTGCTTTGGAGTTTATAATATGTAGAATGTGTATGTTAGATCATTAACTGAACTAGATAGAAATATTGGTAGCATAATACTAGAAATCCATAAAACTAATATTTATTGGGTTACCTTTAAAGGCAATAAAAATGTTTTGGGTATACACATTACGTGCCCGTTTTTACCTACATTTTGCTTTGGTAAAAAAGTTGGAACTAGGCTAAACAAGTGAATATCCATTATAATAATTTCAAATGAGCATAGCTTTTAAGTTAACTTTATATTACTAGAATATAAAACTATTTAACGCTGTAAATATTCATTTTTTACAGGATATTGTTCAAGACTTAATTTCTGAGAATTTTACTAATTTTCAAAGGTAATTGTTGATACTGTTACTGATTATTTAGTCACCACACTTTCTTTATATTAATTTCCAGCGAAGTGTTAAGAAAGATGAAATTTGTATTGTTTGCATCTAAATATATTATGTTAATTTTGGCAAATCAAAATGGTTGATTTTCTATATTAGAGAAGAACGTTTTTCTTTTAAAAATTCTCACATATATCGATCTTATTCCAAACTGCTCAAAGTCTTTGTTATGATAACCATGCTGATAAACATACTAAATACACGCAAAACAAATGATTTTTCTTATCGCAACATTTTTAGTCCTGGTTAGATGGGAATTGAGTTGAGAACCGTTGACCCAGCAATCAGGACCTCTCTCAATAGAGTGGTAAGTTTTTGACATATATTTTAAAAAGTCATTCAAAAGTGAGGTTATGCCTTTATCTACGTTTTGATTTATAGGTACTCGATAATTAGAACGAACGAAACAACGCAGCCTGAGCGAATATCGAATGAGCCATCAGCGCTGACATTGACAGATGAGCTTTTGTTGGTGTTAATTGGAAAATAATTTAGTTGATCAATCAAAGACCATTAAGACTTAAAAAAATCTTACTAGATTTACTTCAACTATCGTAAGTTCAGGATATGGTTTGCATAGCTTTTTTTCTTGTTCATGTAATTTCAGATAAAATATTTGCAAACCAAATCTCTTTATCTTTTTTTTTATATATATATTTAAGCTGCCAAAATGACTCTGCCCTGCCTGATGGAAATCATGAGCAGAATCCAAGAGTGATGGTCACCATCCTCAATGCGAAAAAGAACAATGCAGCATGGTGACCCACACTATGGCGGCCTGGGGGGAAAGGGGATGGTGAGGGGAATAGGGGGCGTTGGATTGGGGTATGGGCCTCCGGTATCCTCACTCACTCGATGAAACACAGCGTAAGCGCTGTTTCACACCGGTTTTCTGTGGGGCCGTGGTATCACTCCGGTCGAGCCGGCCCATTCATATCTGCAATTATATCACGAAAAGGCACTACGACCTGGCTTTTTCGCTACACAGATCGATTGTGTAAGCATTCAACTGTTCAATATTCAATATTAGACTTGTTAAGTACTTTTAGTAAAGTATAATCCTAAGATAGAAAAGTCTGTTAACTGCTCCTAACGTATCAAATAAAGCTTCCGGCTAAAAAGATTTATGAAGAAAACTTTCTCGTAAGGCTTACGTTTGTTCCATACGACGACGAAAAATTATATAAAGTACTTTATGAGTTTCTCCTCAGCTTCGAAGTTTCTACAAATATATGGAGTCATATTTAGGACAAGGTGGTGCCACGCAGGAAATATTAGTTCAATTACGAGTAAAAAAATTCAGCTAATTCTTTTTTGTATATTTGTATTGATATGTAACTTGAATATTCATATCATCAATATCAACAACCCATAATGTCCCACTGCTGGGCTCGGGTCTCCTCTCAGGAGAGGGTTAAGGCCATACGTCTCCACGCTGGCCAAGTGCAGGTTGGGGACTGGCAAGACAACGTTGTGGCTACGTAATCTTACCGTTGGATGTTTTTAAGCCTCCCGAAGGCCTCCAACTAAGCTTCACGATTGTTATCCTATGATAACAACCGGGACCGACTGCTTAACTGCTCCGAATCACGGAGACACTCATGGTAACATGCCACCAGCGCTCACCCATCCAGATACTGACCGCGCCGTCGTTGCATGCCCTCGCTGATTGTTTCTAATCACCGAGTGCAACTGGGCTATGAGCGCCTTTGAGTATTATCTTCGTAAAACATTGATTTTGACACTGATAAGGCCTGTGTCATACCAAGCAGATTTTCTCACAACAACCTCTTACTTAATACAAACCATTGTTTGAAACACTTGTTCCAGTATGAAAACGTTCTACAGAATGTTGTAATAAGCACAAGGATAAATCCATAGGTTAAAAGGTTCCATATCGCAAAAAATATGGACTGTTAGATTATTAAACTCGGTATTAGAATCATCGTTTTTTACAAATTTCAGTACACACTGATCTATTAATTTTAACAAGTCAATTTTAAGTTTTTCTATTCAATTCTATTTTACTAGATTGTCTTGTTTTCAAACATATACCTCTTGATAATCTCCTAAAAGGTTCTAAGCTTTAAGTTACATTAATTTTGTACAAAGACTATGTGGCCTCCAAATAGGCGTTGACTCTGGGTTAAAACCATAAGGGCCAAAGTCTTTAATCAGGTACTCCCCATATGTATAGCAAGTATATACATACTGTTTGATTAATTTAAACCTTCGATACTTTATTATATGGAGTCCGTCCCAGCTCATTATTTCCCAGGAGAGACACGGCTTACTCGTCCCACTTCTTAGTTCTTTATCTTCATTCCTATACATAGGATGTTTCTAAATTAAGTATACGTGCTTTATCTAGTACCCGTTTAATAGGTAATATAAATTATATATTCATTATTAAGTTTTTCCCGTCACTATTTTTATACGTTTTTTTGGTTTGTTTCGATTCTTATCTGTTCTAACACTAACGCCTTCAGTTCACTATTAAACGCAGTTTATTAACTATAGAATTTAGAAAATCAATACTTACTTCGTTGTGTTTTCAGAGCTTGTATGCATTTTCACAATTTACATAGCAAAATGAAATATAAAGCTCAGGTTTAACGCTATTTTTTTACATAATTCAAAATTCTTTTTTTTTTAACTTCGTCCTTAACTACGAAACACTCTATACATGTATGTTCTAGAGAAAGGAGTTCGGTCCCAGATTAACGAGTAAGTAAACGGTTGACGCCGAAATTAACGCCGTTCCCGGGAATAATTAGATAAAAGTTATCTTGATTAGCTGTACCTTAACTTAATTCTGCGGTTCGGGTTAAACTTTAGACGATATCCCAAAAGACTTGGTTTAATCTTGCACGGACTATTTTTCTGAACAATGTTCGTGAATTATTAAAGCAATTTCTTGCTGTAAGTAGTCATTTGGTTACGCATCATGTTTTCAAAGTTGTAAAATAATTAATTTGGATTAAAATACTCAAAGGTGAATCTATGTACAAAATCCATACTTCCATACTAACATTACCAATTTAAAAGTAACTCCGTCTATCTGTTACGCTTTTACGGCTAAACCGCTGAACCGATTTGGACGAAATTTACAATGAAAAACCTTTGATTCTTGAGGAAAGACAGACTAGATGTTGACCGTGATAACAATAAATTTTAAAGTTTATTTTAAATAATTGTATTATTTAATAACTTGCCAGATGACTGAGCCCCGAGTGTGTTCGATCCACATATGGGGCAGCACGTTGTGTAGTCCACGAATTATTGTTCTGAGTCTGGGTATTCTTTGTGGTCTTTTGATGTATATCTATGTAGTCCTCCACGGTACAGGATACATTCCTAGTGCTAGAGTTTAAGGAACACTGAAGAAAGGAGATTATAATGCCTACGGAGCTTTCCTATTAGTGATTATTTTTTAGTATTTTGCTTTAGTATCCTGTTACTGCAATTAGTGTAAACACAACAATTGTTAGTGAGGTAGCCTTCAATAGCTAAAAAAAAATTCGGACAAGTTTTAATTAAAGCACGACAAGCTTAACTTTAGCGTTGAAAAAATGTTGTCTATATATTGAAATAGATTATGGTTAGTTTAGCAAATACAAATAAGTTTAGAACCGCATTTTTTGCGTTATGCAACTACATATACGTTGACCAGTTTACGAATTTTCTCCTTTACTTAGCTACACGACATTGTTTCATGATTCTAAGTCTACGGGTAAATACCCTTTTTTCCGTGCGGAAATCCCCTCGGATACCACTTCCTGGTGGCATGGGAAATACCCTATAATACCATTGGCAGTGCCTAAATATGTAATATGGCTGTATCTTTTGATTGTGTGTGTGTGTTTATAAGTACATACCAGAGTCTTTGATATTAGTAAAAATATACATTTCTATGTGTACGTATGCTTGCCGCAGCACCTGACATTGAATTCGAAGAGTTGAGAGTAAAATAGATAGGAACTGTAATACCTGGACACTATACAGTCTAGGTACCTAGGCTGTCTAGTCTCCAGGTATTTACCTAACAGTAATAAGACAACATTGCGTTTTTCGAAGAAAGGAAATAATGCTTTTACGTTCACAAGTATATTTCTATTAAAAGATTCTCCTACAAGTGCTATTGACACGGCAGTCACGCACGTGATCAGAGGGCTGTACCAGTTTCACGGAGACATTCACGTGGGCTATTTACAGTTTAACCCTGACACGTTTGTGCGTGTTTATGAATTTTGCGAGTTAAATTGCCCGTAATGGGGTGTTCAGGTGTTTATATTTGGGTTTATATTGTATCACTTGTCTATTTTGTTTGGTCACTACGGTTATAAATTATTGTGTTTAAAGGTTCACGTTTTAATAAAGAGGTTATTTATGCTTATTTATATACCTAAACGTTTTGTGTGTTACTGTAGGAACGATACAAGTACACTGACTAGGTATGTAAAATATATAGGCCAAAGAGGAAGAAAATTTGACACGAACCCGATAACGACCGTTTCGGACAGTATAGTAGGAATAGTAAGCGAAAACCTCCTTTCTCCTTAAAAAGAGAAATGGACACATATTTAAAACACACATACACACATTACGTGACTGTTTTACTAATAATAGTTCAAAGATACTTATTTCAAAAAAATAGATGAATCTATACTTCATAAATATTGAACCTATTCAGCGAAGAGTTTGTTTCGTCGAATGCGCTAATCTCAGGAGGTGGTACTAGTACGATTTAAAAATTCTTTCACTGTTTGAAAGCCCAATTATCGAGGATAGCTATAGGCCATATAACCAAAAGAAGCGGTGTATCAAATAAATATGTGGCAAACAACGGGAAATTACACAAAAACAAAGTGTAAAATAATGGTTCTCCTTTTAAAAATCTTAAAAAAGGGCCGCAATTTGAAAGCCAGCTTCTTTGCGGTGGTTCTTAACTATGATTGGTAAACATCAGTCCAGCAGTGTAAGAGTACTAGTTTTTTTTCAATAACGATGTAATTCATTTTGGCGTATGATTACTCGATTAGGTGACTGTGTAGATGGTTGTTAAAATTTTAGATTTTTGGCAACCAAATTTGTTTACTCTGTACAATATTGCGCTACGGGAAATGAGGTTGTACACAGATGAGGTTGCGGTGGTTAGCTAGTATTAGTATAAGAATAATTTGTAGTCAAAATTATGGTTTCTCTCTGTTTGTTTAATCAATTCTTAATATACTTAATTTTTAAAAAAACTTATCTCAAAATAAATTATGTTATGTTGCAACGTGCATACAGTTGAACGAAAAACGATATTTTATATGCATTAATTTTTTGTCTTATTCGTGAAAGTGACACTAAACAACTACACTACATCAAAATTAAAGAAAAAAAATTTAATAAAAAAATTTTTGCAGTTGGGCTATTTTAAATAATTCCTAACTTGTTTGTTACTGTAAATGGAATTGGCTAATGGCAGAGTCAGATTCAGGGGCCTCTTACTGAAAAATACAGTATCGAAAACAGAATACATACTTACATTATACCGCACTATTTTATCGTATCCTAGTCATCTGATTCATTTCTTTTGCATAAAACAATAAAAGAAAAAGGTTTCCCGGTTTAACAAACAGCAACAAAGCGGTTACTTTGAGCCTTCGAATTTCTATATAGATGAATAAAATGGCATTAAACCTTTTAAACCTTGCAAGCTGCTACCTACAGCAAAAGCTAAGTCTTTGTCTGTGTAAGAGACTTAATTAAAAACAAAATGCTGCATAGTTTAAGCATAAAAGAATTATTCTAAGAACAAAATTTATAAAAGCCAACGTGCCTGAATAAATAAAGATTTTAGAACGAAGGATACAATTGAATGTGTTGCCACGAAAATCCCTTTGTATTATTTGCGTAAAACGAAACTCACTTACGTAGTCTTTACACTATTTTGTTCGTTTAGTGGCGCCATGAACAACCAAAATCGGACAGGTAAATTCTTTTCCAGCTGCTGCTGAAAAAAATACTTAATTTTCAACATTGACTGCCTAGTTGGTCAAGCGGTTAGCGTAGCGTTAGCGACTGCCGATCAAGAGGTCTCTGTTTCGTTCTTTCTCTTTCTTTTTAGAAAAAACCCTTAACTTTCTTTCGGATAGGGTGATACATGTTCAAATTAGGCATTTTTATGCTCATCTGAATAAATAGGGGTTCTTATGTGATTGTTGCGACTATCACTATCCTTAATGAGTATCAGCTATGGGTTACAAAGTGAAAATAGGAGCTCAAAGAAATTAATGATACAACATTTCGTAAGTGTGGTTTTTACCATCAAAGTTTTCGATTATGATCTCGACCCAAATATAAAAACTGCTGAAAATTCCCCCACAACTCTACCTTTAAGCGGGACCTTCTTTTTAACATCAGAGAGGTCATTACACGCTAAGACGAGTAAAAACTTGGTGGATAGCAAACATATTAGAAGAGAGGCTGGCAATTTAGCGCTCCTAAACATTCATCTAGTGATACAGCCCCAGACGTCGTGAATACTATCACCGGATTTGTCAAGAAAAATGGAAGATTTCGATTTGTTTATTAATGTGTGCAATAAAATTGATTGTTGCGTAAAAAAGTTGACCTAGACTGCACGGTTAGCCTAGAGGTTTAAGCGGCCGCCACGCCGCTTTCTACTATTCCAAGTGTTGTGGGTTCAAATCCTACATTGGACAACACTTTGTGTGATCCATAAACTGTTGTTCTGAGCCTGGATGTTCTTCGTGTCTGTCACAGGATGTATATTCCTAATGCGGGAGTTTCGATTACTAGTAATCCCCTCCAAAATTTTAGGCTGCGTCTGCGCCTGCTCAACGCAATCATAACATCTTACTGACCAAATAACGAGAGCAACTATTATTACACTTTTAATGACACAGGAAATAAGGTTTTACTAATTTACACAATAACTTGTATTCGATGTGCCTACATATAATATGCGTTATGTCCTGTCACCCGGCGACTAGCTCTTGATCTCCACTAGCCATATATATCTTTCGTTATTTTTTTTTCGTGCTTCGGTTTTTCAGACTTTATTCAATAATATTTCTTTTTATGGCATAGGAGGCAAACCAGCAGACGTATCGCCTGATGGTAAGCGATTACCACCGCCTATGGCCACCCGCAACACGCATTTTAAGGAGTACGCTCTAATAAAAACGATAATTAAACGATAGTAGTCTAAAGGCGTTAAAACTTTGTGTACCATCCATTAAATCTAATTCAGCTATCCTAATACCTATTATATTTTTATAATTGATTATTTAAATAATGACAGAACAATATTATGAGGATTATTTTATAGGTAGAAGTTTATGAGAAGTTAATACTATCCAAAGTTAATTCGAAATCAAAGCCTTTCAAATTCAAGTAAGAAAGTTGGTGGAGTAATTTATCTGTAGTATACACCCCTTTATTGTTTGGTAGTGAAAGAAAACTCTTTGAGACGCAGACACGAATTTTTTCGCTGAGTAATAAAAGCGTAAGAACTTATTTGTTATCAATCACTCGCAATTAATTTTCAAAGAAGTTGCCCTAATGTATATTATAACAACGAATGATTTTTTTTGTTATAAAATAATTGTAACCTCCAATTTTTACTCAGTTACAGTATCGTTTTTAGATGGACTATGGATGGGTGAATTGCCTTTTTTTACGCGCGGAAACCCGTTGGAGTTTATGTCGGACTCGAACTAACCCATAACCGCACGTACTGGGTACTAGATGCCAGGGAACAAGGTGCAATCTAGAAAGAAAATCCTGAAACCCCGACGTACTTCGGGCCACCCGGGTCTGCTTCTGCAAGTTGGCAGACGGCCTCACCTGTCGTCCTCAGGCTTGTGCTTATGGAATGTGGTGACCGTTTGTAGTAACTAGTCCGTTCCCGAATATGGCAGACCGGGAGAGTTCTAAACCTCTCCCAGTCCCGCACCGCTATCTTATTCGCAAATATAACTTCTTCACAGAAAGTGACCGTAAAGTTCAACACGCTCTCGTCCCGTATCATGGCCGCTAGCATGTTACCGTGCAAGAGAATCCCCACGCNCTTTTTTTTTCTTGAAGTGGTGGAATGCCTTTACGCACTTCGCTCCCCCCCTGCGGGTACAGGGGCTTCGCTTCGTGTGGGACTCCTGACTGACACCAGCCAGACTACCCACTAAACCACCACGGTGTGCCACTCTGCGCCTGAGAAGGGAGGGATCCAGGAACCGCTTTCTTACGCCATCCGGTCTTACGCCATCCGGGAATCCCCACGCTCCATGGTCCAATCATGGAGCTTGGGGATTCTCAGGACCAGGCGTTGGCTGCAAGATCAAACACAGGTGATCTCCGAAACATTATTTTCCAGTGATCAACTGTGTCAGCCGATATGAGAGGACGTGATGCCTCTCGAGCCAATCCTCCTGATTGCGACCATGGAGCGTGGGGATTCTCTTGCACGGTACTTGGCGCGTAATACTTAATAGACGAGTTCTGAATTCTGTACAAATATCGTTGTTGGACTTTTTTAGGGATCCCTTTCTTGTATGTTATGCCAAAAAAACTTGGCTTAAAAAATGCTTCGTTTTTTTAAGGTAGTTTATAATATAAATAACTTTTATGAGCACTGTGTAGGGTAACTCAACAATATATTTCATACATCACATATACTTTGTAATTATAACACAAGAACCTCCTCGTTACCTTTGCCTTTACGTTAGCTTAGCATTTGCACATTATTAGTGGGTACTTCTTATTAGGTATGATCACTTACCAGTTAGTATATAACTTACACGAAATATATTAACTATTCGTCTGATTACTATGACCTCCACAGCGAGGCTGTCTGCAACAATGACTTAGCCCCACCACTCCGACTATGGTTGGCTGTGAACTCGTAAAGTCAATGTTGCCACAAAAGAAATCTATGAAGTTAACTAAACCTATTCGACAAACATACACGGATAACTTATCAAAATAATATAAAAATAGTTCCTAACAACTGTTATGGTCTAAAAGGGTGCAACTATAATATCTATATTTGTATTATGAAGAAAACGTTCCCCCTTTTTAAGAAAATTATACGAACAAAAGAGTATGAATTCAATAATAAAATTAAAAAAAAAAATTACTAAAAATAATAGAATTATAGTAAAATTTCCCAATACTGGGCGACAACTAGTTGATTCAATGTATCAGTATAGGAAATGTGCATAGGAAAAAAGTAAAATAAAAACAAAGTTAAACAACACGACAAATAAAGTATAATAACCGTAAACCCTCAAATACCCTTACTATCATTACTATTGAAATAGTTTCCATCTCCAAGTTTTTCAAGAAATAACTATTTAATCTGTATTAAGTAAGTATTTATCTATATCTGAACAGTGTATTTTTTGGAATATTAACAACAGAAAACGAAGAGAAACTTTAATTTTTTTAAAAATCTCCTTAATTTTTAGTTATGTCTATGTAAAATATTTTATTCCATATAATAACATAGACATATGAAATAAGATCCTCAATTACAATTTAATTAAATTCTATTACATATAATAAAATAAAACACAACAAAACCCTATTTGCAATCGACAAAAGTGTTTTTAACACGCAGGCGATGAACAAAACGCGTTAAGGCAAATTAGGGTCTTATTGTTTATTACGCAGTAAAAGGTAAGTAAAGACCCTCACGCCAAACAAGGGCACTTCTAACGACCAACGAATTAAAGGAAGTCATAATTTCGGAGCTTAAGTTGCCTGTGAAAAATAAATATATATAACTAGCCGACTCCCGCGTTATTATCCGCGGTTATTATTGTACCTTTACAACGGCGGGTAACACCGCGAGGCAAACTAGTCTAAATAAAGTAGCCTAAGTTGGTCCTTATTACATCAGTTATCTGCCAGAGAAAGTCCCGTCAAAATCGACACAGCTGTTCCAGAGATTAACGGCTATAAACAGGCAGACAGAAAAATGAAAATAAATGTTATTTTAGAAAAAGTATCTACCGCGTATAGATACAAATGCATTTAGTACAAAGCAGTTATTTTAATATTACAAACAGACACTGCAGTTTTGTTTATATATATATATGTATAGAAGATAATAAAATTAAAATGGCTGGAGATGTTTAACGATATTTCAGCGTGGTTATTTTTTAAATGAAGACATTAGTAAGAAGGTGTGTAGACAATCGGTATGCATTAGGTACAACAGAAATTATAAATTTTTAAAACATTTAATGCTATTTTAAAAATAATGTAAAAAATGATGATAATGTACTTCATGTACCCAAGTAAATATGTTTAATAGAAAATATGAATTATTTAATTTAATAGTAGTGGAGCCAGTGCTCTAGACAGTTCTAGTAGCGCTCGTGCGTAGGCTAGCGAGTAAAGTAACGAGTTGCTTTAACAAATACCTACTACCCAGGTAAGCTTATGATAGGTGACCGTATCATATAATATACTAGCTAAGCCCCGATGTGTTATCTGCGGAACAACAACAGCCACGAAGAAAACCGCGGGGCAAATCTGGTTTAACAAAATAAGCCTAAGTTACTCCCTATATCATCAGCTATCTGTCAGTGAAAATCGGTTCAGCCGTTCCAGAGATTAGCCGGATCAAATAGACAGACAATTTTTTTTAAGTTTTATTTTGGTTTATGTACCGTGAGTACATATATATACATTTAGTAAAAAGCGGTTATTTTAATGTTACAAACAGACTCTGACTCAGACTCATCAGAATTTTAAAATATTTTGAAATGAGCCAGACAAATCTGGCGAGCCAAATACCATCTCAGACTCGTGTAAAGTTAAAGGAACTAACGCCTCTGCTATATTTACGGCAGAAATACGCGTCATGTATATTGCTTTTTTAAGTTAGCGTAGACTTTCATACTGCTCAACAATATAGACTGTTTGATGTTGATAATTTTAATTTAACATTATGTAATTGCTAATTTAAAACATTACTATCACAAATAACATTCTAAACTATATCTGTTTACTTCTATCGACAGTCCTTATGACTACCCATTCTTTTAACCCCTGAAGTGGTTTTAATATGGTTATAATATTTATATATTTTTTTTATTTAAAGTCAACATGCAGTGTAAATTGACGGCGTATGCGTACAAATGTTGGCAACATTGTTTTTGTTGATAAAAATAACACGAATCACTTGACATGATAATTTAATGACATCAGCTGTTGTAAATGTCAATGTCAAAATGATATTACTTATTTTGATCTAATTTTATTTTTATTCTACACTAATTAATTATTACTTTAAGTAATGAACTGCACAACATAATCCTTTATCTGTGAATGTCAGTTCAGTGTGATGTAGGTCTTAATATAACCATTAAATTACATCAGCCATGGGTGAAAGTAGCAAAGCTTCTCTTCGAATTGACTGGTTCGACGGGACCTTAGTAGATGTAAAACCTAACACCTCATCCACAACACAACAACAATTCGCAGATGAAGAACAGTTGGAACATAAAAAACCAGAGAAACCACAATATACCGAAAAGAAACCTATAGGCTTTAAAAGACTCCACGATATTTCCTTATTACAACCTCCAATTTTAAATTTAGAAGTTGCCCATAGACCTGGGTTCTGGAATTTGTTTGATGAAAAAGAATTAAAAGGTGATTACATAGTGTTAATAGTAAAAATACTGGCTAGTATATACAAAACTTTAGAGCCTGGTGAAAACTCGAAACTTGTAAAAATGTTAAAAACTAGATTTCAAAATTCGAACTTTTTTGTGCATCTAAAAAATTACTTGGATGAATTACCTAGTGTTAGAATATCAGAAAAAAAATTAAATTTTCATTTATGGGATGATCCGGAATCCTTTTTTGTTCATCTGACTAACTTATGTGAAGGCCTATTATATTTTGATAGTAAAAACGAAGAGTTTATAAAAGAAATATTAGATTTATTAGAAATAACAGAAGTGAGTGCTATTGGTGTTTGTGAAGAACATACAGAAAGGTTCAGTGATAATTTATTTTTGAAAATTGAAACTTTGAAGTTGGAAGCAATGTCATTACTAAAAACGCAGGTAAGTTTTCTTTTTCATTTACAATATTACAACAAATGCTACTTGGTTGAACTTTATCAACCACGAACCCACAAACAAATCTTATTTTCATATTGATAATAAATTGTAAAAATATATATTACACTACAAACAATTATATGGTTGACAATAAAATTAATTAAAAAGTATATATGTACAAATATCCATTGCCTAGTACCAGTTGTACAAGCTCTGGTTAGTTTAAGATTAGATGGTGTTGTGTGTCCGAGAGGTTATTATTCTAATAATTTAAACAAATAAAAGTCATGAACACATAATTTACTTGTTTTTTAATAAGAGTGTGGAGGAACAGGTGTCATGTCCCTCCAACACAAAGGAAGGATCCTCCGACCAGGGGAGGTGATCATGCCTGGCGGGCCACAGCCCAACGGTTGATGTTGAAAAGTTGTATATATGTTAATTGGCGTGAGAACTTCTATTGCGCGATGCTGGATTGGTAGCTTCTTCATGCACTAATTTACTCCGTAGTACAGTGTATCTTCGGTTGATGGCGTTTTGATATATTTATGTTGACACTGTATGTGGAAGTCGCCACAAGAGCATCAACTGTACTATAAATTGGTGTAAATTACACTTTTATTTTGATTTTATGAAAGTCAAATAGGTATGTCATTATGCTTATTATCACTGCTGGAAGATAAGCTGATTTTAATTCTTAGAGAATAGCTGAGCCCTGTAGTTTTACCAGCAGTACTACAACCACCATGGGTAACACCACTAAGCGAAGAAAGTCTAAAGTACCATATATACTGTTACATGCATTTTGTGAAAGCTGTTAGTTTGAAATCACAAACTGACACTTCAATTTTATTTGTTTATACATGTGGAGAAATATGCCTCTCCAATAATCTTGGGTTTCATTCCAGTGTCTGACCAAATGTTAGTAATTTAATAATTAATGTTAGTTATGTTGTTAGTTACCATTCCAATGTTTGTATGATCTGTTCATGTGTGTTCATTATTTTGGTGTTTTCTAAATATAATATGTATGTATTTACAAAAAAAAGTAAATATGTATTTATATCAGTTGTGTAGTTCCCATAGTACAAGCTGTGCTTAGTTTGGGAATACACTGTTGTGGGAAAGATTTCCGAAATGTTATAATTATCAGTTAGACAAACAAAAACAAAGATTAAGATGCATAACTTTGTGACACAACAGGTAACTAAGACAGACACATCCTCAAACTATAAGGTAATAAAAGATAAATTAAGTCTTAATACAAAAGTGCATTCCTGTTTCAGAGTACAAGTGATTTGGCTGGCACAGATCCAACACAAAATGATGATAGGAACTATTTCAAGAATTTAAACATATTTCCTACACAAGACGACTTGTTATTAGACAGTGAGGTTCCAATTGAACCGAACATAATTAACGGAGCATACCCTAGTGTGGAACATTATTTAGATATACAGTTTAAATTATTACGAGAGGATTGCTTTGGACCTTTACGTGAAGGAATATGTTAGTAAGACAATATTTTTGTACACCATTGAAATATTGCTGAGTATTATAATGAGTTTATTTCACAGGTAAATATTTGGAGAACCCAACTAAGAGGAGGCATGAGCATATTAGGTTAGTGTTTGTTACCTGTCAATAGTACTAACGGTTTAACCATTAATTTAATTAATTTTAATCCGTTGTGTTTAAGTAGAGTGGTAGTATCTGATTGTAATAAAAGTTGAGCAAGTAGACCAAGCTTAGAAAACTTTTCGGGTTGCTTAATAGAATTTTCTGAAAGGGGCATATTAGTCTAGTGAACTGATGCAAACCTGACCTGGCTTTTTACCCCGAGGTTGTGAGTTATATTTTCACCCCGAGGTTGTGAGTTATATTTTCACCCAGGTACATGATTATTTTTCTTTGTCAAAGTTCGTGTTGTATATGATCTGCAAACATTCGGAGTTTGGGTGTTTTATCTATCATATAAAATTCTTAAGTTGCTAATATATAAAATCCTCTGAAACAGCTGGACCAATTTTTATGAAATTTTGTATGCATATCGGGTAGGTCTGAGTCTGATTAGCAAACCTCTATTTTTCATACGCCTAAATGGTGACCCCGCCCTTGAATATTACTTTTTATAAAAATAATTTTTCCTCTGTCTCCAAGTTAGTTAGTATCGTAGAAAAAGCCACGATGGGGCTAGCATATTATTTAATAATAAAAGCCTCTAAATAAATAAAAATATAAAAAAAAAAAACATTTTTTTACGTCAAAACAACATTTGCAGGGTCAGCTAGTATGTATATACAAAAGTAGGTATATAAGTATTCTATCAGTAAATTTAACTTTCAAAGTAAGCTCAGCTAAGTTTGAAGCTAGGTGGCGTTGTGTGTAAGATGTTCGAAATTTTTATTTATTCAGAAAAATATAATCAGGTTAGCACGTTTCATATATGATGGATTTATTAAAGAGAAAAAAAATATTTTCAGAGTTTACCCAAAAGTGCGCATCCTACGTAACTACGTAAGCAACAATAAAGTCGGACATTTAGTAGACATAGCATATCAGGAGAGAATTAGTAATGGAGCTATCAATACTAAGAGATATTCGTACAACAAGCAGCTTATGTTTGGGTCTTTGTTGCTATTCACTTGTGATAACTTTGAGAAGATACTTTGTGCAACTGTATTGGATTCTAATTTTAATTTACTGAGTGAAGGATACGTAAGTACTGTTTAAAAACAAAAATTTTTGGTTTCTTTTATAAACCTCTATACACATTATCATCATCAGCTACAAGTATAGTTTGTACTAGTTGACCCCGCGGTGTAACGTCAATCGCAGGTAACGTCGCAATCGGATCGAAGCAAGTCTAAAAAATGATTCTAAGTCACTCTTTACATCATCAGCTATTTGCCAGTGGAAGCCGTGTGAACATCGGCCCAGCTTTTCCAGAGATTAGCCGGAACGAACAGGCACAAATAAAAATTGAAGAAAGATACTTTTGGTATATGTAGCGTGTATGCAAACAATATATGCATTTAATTAAAAGCGGTTATTTCGGCTAAACAGACAGTCTGATTTTATTTATTTGTATAGATTCAACTAAATATGAACGTTCCTTGTATTAAAATAGGTTTAATTCTGTTTTCCAGGTAGCAGTATCATTTCAAAACCCAACATCTAAGAGCATATTCACAGAATCATATCTCATGGTGGAGAGTGAAGTGTTCTTTGAACCCTACCATAGAGTACTGAAAGTGCTACAGGAGTCTAGGCTGGACGATTTGCCCATGAAGAGGTATATTGTTGACGTACAGGTAGGTCTGTACCAATAAGCCACGCTTTACATACTTTAATTCCACACTTCGTTTGATTTGAAACTTACATCTGTGGACAATAATTCTTAAATTGTCTTAACAATCCCTTTGCCGAAAGACTTTAAAAAACGATAAACCATAGAGTATGTTTTTAAAAAAGGTCATATGTGTCGATAACCATATTTGCCGTCAATTACATTTTGCCAAATATGACTAAAAAATTTGGGCGCTATTAAACTCCACACTAGATCTATTATTTGAAATAAATATTCCAGAAGGTAACACAACCTCCTTCCTACTTATCGGAAGAAACGATATATACACTAACCCAAGATAAAGAGGAAATACCCCTACCGGTGCTAGATACAGACCAATGGCCTCAGAATTTGTTAGGCCTGGATAGTTCCCAAATGGAAGCCTACAAGTTTGCTCTTACCAGAGAATTTGCCGTTATTCAAGGCCCTCCGGGTACAGGTAAAACGTACATAGGGGTCAAAATCGCGTCTACATTGCTCAGAAATCTTTCGCTCGAAGGTACACCTATGTTAATCATCTGCTACACGAATCACGCCCTAGATCAATTTCTAGAAGGAATTTTACATGTAACTGAAAATATAGTCAGGCTTGGTAGCCAAAGCAAAAGTCCAGAGTTAGAGAAGTACACTTTACACAAATTGAGAATGAAAGTCAAGTCGAAATACTCTTATCTGTATGCTAAGAAGAGATCGGAGTTAGAGGCTATATTTAAGCAAACAACAGAAATACAAAGTGAGATTGAGAAGTGTGAAAAGGAAATCATTGCATATAAAAACTTGAAGCCTTATCTTAGAATAGGTGAGAAAAATTACGAACTCAAAAGCTTCAAAGAAGACAGTATACTTAATTGGCTTTTTAGTCATTTAGAAGAAGATATCGAAAATATGGAATCAGAGACAGAAGATGTTGAAGATTGGGAGAAGTTAGATGATCTGACAGTTACAGCAGAAATCGAAACATGTTTTTCTGAAAAGTGGAGTTTGAAAGAAATAGAATCGCTGTTGAATAGTATGAAGTATGTCAAAGACGTAACCGATGATCAGGCCGAACTGGAAAAGATGACTGATAGGTTCGAAATGCAGATTAAAAGAGTTAGGAGACGATTGAACTGTTGGAAAGTAAGTAGTTACTATTTTGTAATTGATACCACTGAACAAAAGTTATCTAAACTTCTGTTCAGTGGTAATAACCTGAAAGATTATTTTAAAAAGAAATTTATACTAAATTATATACTTTTAACGTTAATTTCGATTATCATAACATCATCAACCTTTGACCACTACTGGCTATTGCCTTTCCTTAACAAGGTAGGTTTGGCCTACTGTGTAGTTTCGATCATATTTATTTTCTTAGATCTTTTTGAGATTTAATTGCCAGTGTAAAGAGTTTGTTTATTCGTAAATAACTATATATAAATGAGTAAATCATAAATTTTAATATTTCAGAAATATCGAACATTACAAAATAACAATAAAGAATATAAGTTAGAAGAAGTAAATGATATTTATAATTTGAATACAGAACAAAGATGGCAGCTTTATTATAATGCAGTTGGGTTTTTGAAAAGCGAGTTAATGGTCAAAATGAATGTTTTACTGGTATGTACTTTCGTGTTTTTATACTATAGTATTATATAGCTAGTTTTTACTCGGGGCTACGCCCTCATATTGGTTACTAAAATACAACTTCACAAACTCAAAAACGTTACCCCTTTATAATACTGAAATAAATAGCAGTTATACAATTCTTTATGTCTTCCTAAGAACACTTGAACCCAAATGTTTCTTTTTTTTATTTCAAAATGATTTTGAATTAGGTACATTTTATTGAAATTTAGTTTTGATTCAACAACATTGCTGTCAATAGCTAGCGATGAACAATTAAATTTCTCGATTGTAAAATTATTGCTTAATTGCTTAACATTGGTGTCGCTAAAATTTTCAAACAAATAGATTTTTGTTGTCGATGTTATCTTGCCTCATACTTTGTCACGTTACAATCGACCAGTAGGTATTGCTCATAATTGAGCAATTATTATCGATTATTGCTAGAAGAAAATTATAGGATAAATTGGGGAAAGTAAACATGAACTCAATAAAATTTGGTTCTTTTACTAAAATTGGCGACTGCCTAAAAGTCCGTTAAATAGGTTTTCTTCTATAATTTTCTGCAACAATCTTTCAAGTACAGTTATTAAAATATTACAGGCATTTATTTCGTTTCACCTGGCCCGTTTTTAATCTAATCAAACCTTGCATATCAAATTTGATCCAATTTCCGATTGAGCTGAAATTTAAAACATACCGTTAGTTCTGATGACAATGCAATTATATGTAATCGGTATTATTATTGATCCAAAATGGCGTCTTACTTGTTTCTGAACAATCCACCCAATATTAATATCAAATGAAAGGGCTTAAAGTTATTATTTTTTTATTAATAGGTAATAAAAGCTTGTTTTTAAAAAGTAACTTTTTAAATTAATCACTTGTTTTCCTATTTAAAGGAACAACATAATACAGCAAATCAGGAACTCAACGAAGTAGCTACATCAATAGACGGTGACGTGATGAAAACTGTGAGGGTCGTTGGAGTGACCACCACCACTGCGGCCAGGAGACATGACCTCATGAGGAAACTATTGTCACCTATAGGTAGGTGCCTATAGCCTTTGAGAACCGCCTTTCTTCAGACTATTCTAATTTAGCTAAAACGTGCCTGCCAAATCTGGTAAGATGTGGACATAAGGTTTCCACGCGTTCTCAACCATGATTGGTCAAATTGGTTCATAGGTATTCATAATTTTGGACTACAGACAGTTACTTTCGAATTTACAATATTTAGTATGGATTCAAGTTGTTTTCACAGAGCAAAAGAGCGGGTGGGTCACATGTTGGACTTAAGATTAACTGGTGCCGTCCTTCGAGCTCAAGAGATAAGGGAAGGGAGACTCTCTGGCCGTGGTATCCATTCCGATCGAGCCCCTCCTTATATGCCGAAGCATGACTCTCCGGTCAAAATTTGACCTGCAAACCTTTTTGTCTTAAATATTTGGCATTGCGTTCAATACAAGTGAACGCTAAGTTGGTCTGACATAAAAAAACCATTCAAAAATACATTTTGTACTATTGCGAGAAATGATTTAAAATTATGTGGTGTCGTGGGACACCAGGTAGGAACGAAGTTGACGATTTGAAATTATATGAAAATAAACGTGGCTACTCACGAGTAAAATGTATCTATAATGTGAGTATTCGCCACGTGCTTGTCCATGAATTTATGAGTATATACTATGCATTGGCGGGGTGGAGTAAAAGAGAAATGTATTATACACTACTCGCTTGTGTATGCGACTGTCGCGCCTGCGCACGTCTCAATTAACGGTTTTATTCCACGCACTTTTTTCCACGGATTTTTTCTTACGGTTTTACCATCACATTTTTTTCAGTTCGGTCGCGCAGCAAAATCCCTATCCCCTCCAAGCCTGCCGTAAGGAACTTCGTTCCAATAGTTATTTGTATAGTATACAATATGAGTCCTCTATAACTTACGTGTTTACAAATTCTAGTTGATAAGTTTTCTAAATAATTAAATATTATTCCTAGTAATTGTTGAAGAAGCGGCCGAAGTTTTAGAAGCGCATATTGTTTCGTCTTTGACGCACCATTGTCAACACCTCATACTCATTGGTAAGTCCATAAATTTTCCTTAGAACTTCAAACGAATTATAAATCATGTGAGAAATCGGAATATGATAAATCCTAGGATTTAGTAGTAATACAAAAAAATATCAGCTATTTATTGTAAATGTTCTGAAATGTTCTGTTATCATACATTACGAACACTTGCGACCGTCAATTCGCTAAATCCTAAGGAGTACTCAGTCTAATTTAAATACCACGAACCTGTGGAATTTGTGAATTATACCATACTCGTGAATAATATAAACGTATGGCCTAGTAGTTTAAGCGGTCGCCACGCCGCTTTCGACTGCGTCAAGTGTTGTGGGTTCAAATCCTACATGGGACAACACTTTCTGTGAGTCACAAATTATTTTTCTAAGTGTATTCTTTGTGTCCGTTTCATGTATGTTTGTAAAGTCCCTCGCGAAACGGGATATATATTATTAATGCGGAAGTTGTCTTTCAAAAAAGAAAGTATATAAAAATATTTCAAAATTAATGTATAAAATAAAAAATAGTTTTCGCAACTTATTAGCTTCAGTAAAGGTTCCGATTGTTACCTGTGTATTTTAAAAAATTGCTTTTGCCCGCGGCATGTATATCCGATATCAAAGTAAAAGTTTATTTTTGAATAGGGAATATGCATGTTTACGTCCCTATGACATAGGAAAATATAAATAGGCTTAAAAATAGTTAAACTAATTTTCAAAGTGAAATTGAAAACTGACTTGTTGTCACAGCCAGTGACGTCATCTTACACAGTTTGAATTTCAACTCCGATAATTTCGATGAAGTGACTATTGACGTCACATTTCGTTTTGACTAATAGTGACGCGTTTTATAAGTTTGAATTTACCTCCCTTAATTTTTACTTTTTCTGGGTTTAAATAATGACTAAATAAAAAAACCTTTTAAGTATAAACAATAAAGAATTTCGAAAAAAATATTTAAGACGAGTAAAATTTTTATAAATATATTCCCTATTTATAATATTGGTATCAATCAAATCATTTACTTGTATAGAGTTTATGTACGAATAAGGTGTTTAGTACTGTGTTTGTCTCGATACATTCTGCCATTTAGGGATGCATTACATTTCGCTGTATGTATGTAGTATCACTCACTGTCTTCCGATGTAGGATGCCATTTGCCAGGACACAGGCGTACAGTTAATATAAAAAGCAACCTTAAATTAGCTGTAATGAATAAATTAAATTTTAAAAGAGTAAAATAGGTAACATCGGCTAAACCTTTGTTATCAGGAGACCACAAACAGCTTCGCCCAACAGCGGCTCACTACAAACTAGCTAAGGACTACAACTTAGAAATATCACTCTTCGAACGAATGGTGCGAAACGGCATCCATGCTCGAACTCTCACTGCCCAGAGGAGAATGAGGCCTAACTTTGTACCGCTGATTGTACCAGCCATATACGACAGCCTAAACTGTCACCAAAACGTATATAATTACCCTGATGTCAGAGGAATGAAGAATAACTTGTACTTCTATAATCATGATGTCTTTGAAGACTCTGAGGTTGGTAAATAATAATTAATTTAATTATAATTTCGGTTTCTAACATACGTTCCAAACTAAGCAGAGCTCGTATTATGGTTACTAGACAAATGATACAAATACATGATATAAATAGAAAACACCCAAACTCCGAAACAAATCATTAAGTATTCCCGGACCAGTACGACCTTCAAACCTTCAAGAAAAGAGCGTACTCCTTCTTAAAAGGCCGGCAATGCACTTGTGACGCCTCTGGTGTTGCGGGTATCCATGGGTGGCGGTAATCGCTTACCATCAGACGATACGTCTGCCCTTTGGCCACCTTTATCATAAATAGAAAAAAAATATTTGCAGATCATAAACACGTTTGGTCCGAACCTAGAAGAAGGAATCTAACCCGAGACCACAGAAGTCGGATACGCTACCACTGCGCCACCGAGGCAGTCATAGGCTACGCATGGTTAGCGTTGATAAACTGTGTTAGTTAAAATTCTATTAAATTTGTTATGCCAAGAGCTTTCAATATTGTGGTCCTAGTATTATTCACTTGTGTTTATGTCCGCGTGGTGACGGATTTAGGCCGGCTCGACCGGAGTGATACCATGGCCTCACAGAAAACCGATGTAAAACAGCGCTCGCGCTGTATTTCACCGAGCGAGTGACATTGAGCGTTGGATGTTTGAAGCTTGTGTTTTTAATAAGAAACGTTTCTTGTTTCCAGGGTATGGAAGACAGTTGGAGTCACAGAAACACTCTGGAAGCCAAATGGTGTGTCGCATTAGCGAATTATTTACGAAATTCAATGTACCGCTCTGATGAAATCACTATACTCTCCACTTATACCGGACAAGTTTCACTTATTAAAGATGTAAGTATTCCTTAAGGAAGTGGCCAGGCGACCTGGTAAAGGATGATACAAGAACTGTGTCACGGTTGACATAATGGTACAAGAGTTCCTTTCCACTAGTTTATTTATTTATTACTAGCGACTCGACCTGGCTTCGCACGAGTCTTTCGCCTTCTCAGATTTCCTGTACTGCCCTTCCCTCTTGAATCACTACATTTATTGCTGACTAGCTGAACTCCGTAGTATCCGCGATTGTTTTAAAGTAAAGCTTGTCTTAAAAAAAGTCACTCCTTACATCGTCAGCTATCTACCAGAGATAGTCCCGTCAAAATTGGTCCAGCCGTTCCAGAGATTAGCCGGAACTAACAAAAACAAAAATTTTAAAAATGTTATTACAATGTATGTGTAAAAAGCGTTATTTTTAATATAAAAAACCGACACTCCAATTTAATTCATTTGGATAGAAAACTGCATTAAAATCCGTTGTGTTCTTTAAAAGATCTAATCGAACGAGTATGGTAAACACTACTCTTGAATTTTGCTGATGTTTTCCATCAGGCAGAGTAGTTACTTTGGCAGGCTCGTATATAAAAAGAAATGAGTACCTAAATAAAGAAACACTTGGTGTGATCCACAAATTGTATTTCTAGATCTAGGTGTTTTATATCTGTATCATAAATGTTTTTAAAGTCCTCCATGATATGGTATTCATGGTAATTAGTTGACATATCTTATCCACAGATGAGTAAAAAATACACATTACTGCGTGACGTGAGGATAACAGCCGTAGATAATTACCAGGGAGAAGAGAATTGTATAATAATATTGTCTTTGGTAAGGAGTAACAGAGACAACAAGATCGGTTTCTTGAACGCGCCGAACAGGATTTGTGTGGCGTTGTCCAGAGCTAAAGAAGGTAACTACGAAACTACCCTCAAATATACAGAAAAAAACATTCATACGAAGTATATACTCGTATATATATATATATATACACTTTTTTTATTAAACCAGGCATATTATATATAGAAAACATCCAAACTCCGAAAGAATATTTCCAGTTCATACAAACATTTTTGGTCCGACCTGGAAATTGAACCCGAAACCTCGATCACCGCAGTCGCATACGCTACCACTGCGCCACCAAGGCAATTTAGTAAATTATTGATCCTCAAAAGTTTTCTCTACACTTACCATCAGCTGATTCATCTGCTCGTTAGCCAATAGCATAGTTTATAGAAAAATAACTGCCTCCTTAGCTTGTGGTTGACGTATGCGACTGCTAATCACGAGGTCTCGGGTTCAAATCCCGGGTCGGGCCAAAAGTGTCATTGAGTTTTTCTGCTTATATAAATACTTAACAACAGCCTCGGAGAACACGTAAAGCTTTCGGTCCTGCGCCTGATTTCACCCTGATCGTGTCTACATTGTATAAACATTTATATTATAAGCAGATAAAAAATAAACTAATACTGGTCCCCTAGTGTTACAAAATCTATTTTACATATTTTTGACTTTGTTCCACGTATTGTTCAAAACTATTACGTTTCCCCAAACGATTTTAATATAAGCCCGCGATTTTTTTATTATTATGAAAATTTTATTAACAGTAAAATCAAGTGTTTACTAAAAATGAGGCGTTATGCTGCAGGACTTTGTCATTGGGTATGCCTGATGTAGTTTGTAACTGCAGTAAAAGAAGATTCAGGATCAATCCTGATTCTATCTTTTACTGAAGATTTTTGTAACAGCAGCATTGATTAAACTATATTAACGTAGTTTATTCAATTCACATGGTCCAGAATCAATCTGTCTGACATTTAAAGCAAATGCTTTAATGACACACCATTAACGTCACATTCTACATACTAATGCAAAACAAGGCGCTCATAGCCCAGTTGCACTCGGTGATTAGAAACAATCATCGAGGGTAAGCAACGATGGCGCAGTCAGTACCTGGATGGGTGACCGCTGGTGGCATGTTACCATGAGCGTCTCCGTGATTCGGAGGTCACGTTAAGCAGTCGGTCCCGGTTGTTATCATACGATAACAGTCGTGAAGCTTAGTTGGTGGCCTTCGGGCGGCTTAAAAACATCCAACGGCAAGATTTACGTAGCCACAACGTATTCTTGCCAGTCCCCAACCCGCACTTGGCTAGCGTGGGGACGTATGGCCTTAACCCTCTCCTGAGAGGAGACCCGAGCCCAGCAGTGGGACGTTATGGGTTGTTGTGTTGTGTTGTGTCTACATACTAATAAACAATAGGGAATATGCATAAAATTTTTACTTGTCTCAAATACTTTCCTAGATTCTTTATTGTCTTTACAATATACTTAAAGCGTATTATTTTTATTTAATGATTATTTAAATCTAGAAAATATTAAATGAAAAGTGAAATTAAGGGAGGGAAATTCAAGCTTACAAAACGCTTACTATTCGAGTACTTACTAGTCGAAACGAAATGTGACGTCAATGGTCACGTCGTCGTAATTATCGGAATCAAAATTCAAACTGTGTTAGTGGTGTTTGTCAGAAAAATTACCTTCTTCCATGATTTTTTAGCGATCAAAACTGTTAATAAGCAATAAGTAAGTGAAACACTGAATAGTAAACAAACACAAAACGATAATGACGTCTTTGGCTATGTCAAAAGCGTGCGCAAAATGGCGGAGTTTGAATAGCGCAAATTTAGTCAGTGTTTTAAATTTCACTTTGAAAATTAGTTTCACTATTTTCAATCAATCTTCTATGATATAGAGATGTCAATGGTCAGATTAAGGAATAAAAAAAAACATGCATATTTCCTATTAGTAACATAGGTATGTGACCTCCCAACAATGTTTTCTAACACGCTGTTACAACAAACAGCGTTAGAACATTATTAGGGATTTTTTTCTAGCGGCCAAAATTACGTTTTGTTTAACGTAGTTTAAGTGTACAACGTACGTTGTGCCGTTAACTGCAGTCTTGGGTTGAAGCTGACAGACAAACTCTTCTACGTAATACATTGACTGCACGATGGCCTAATAATTTAAGCAATCGCCATGCCGCTTTGTACTGCGCCTAGTGTGGTGGTTTCAAATCCCACATGGAACAACATTTAGTGTGATCCACATATTGTTGTTACGAGTCTGGGTGTTTTTTATGTCCGTTTTATGAATGTTTGTAAAGTCACTCGCGGCACATCCTGATGCAGGAGTTATTTTCTTTTAATGATGAAAAGAAGTTCCATAGTTGTTTAAATAAAGTTACAAAATTAAATTAATTTGACAGGTTTTTACATTTTCGGCAATATGAATGTACTGAAATCAGCAAGCAATATTTGGAAGCAGATTAATGAGAAACTATCAGAACAAAATGCAATTGGCAATAAAATCGGCCTGTACTGTGACAAACATGGAAGCAGTCTTGATGTAAGTTATATTGATTAGCCACCTGTCATTATAGATAATAAATAAAGCTACTTAAAGCACCCTTTTCAGTGACATCCTTTTAAAATTATACTCATTTTAAGACCTAGGTGTAGCAGTTTTACATATAACTCTGCTGTAATACAATCGTTCATTTCATCGATCATCATTACATTCTGGAAAATATTGCACATCACTATATACCACAGCCAAAACTTATAGAATTTAACAATAATTTATCTTAAGTGTGTATTTAGAACTATACTAGCTGAGCCCCGCTGTGTTATCCGCGATACAAGAACACAAAGTATAAAAAAAATCCTTTGAAAAGTATCCTAACTTTCTGCTTTCTAGTCTTCTGGTTCTAAACTACCAGCCCACCAATTCAGCGGAATCGGTTCAGCCGTTTTTGAATTATAAATAGTGTAACTTTCTTTTATATATATATATAGGTAAGTATGTTTATTAGCAGTCTAGTTACTATAAGCCCCGCCTAGTTTGGGATCAAACTTTTTTTTTTTTTTTTATATATTTAAGCTGCCAAAATGACTCTGCCCTGCCTGATGGAAAGCATGAGCAGAATCCAAGAGTGGTGGTCACCATCCTCAATGCGAAAAAGAACAATGCAGCATGGTGACCCACACTATGGCGGCCTGGGGGGAAGGGGGATGGTGAGGGAGATAGGGAGCGTTGGATCGGGGTATGGGCCTCCGGTATCCTCACTCACTCGATGAAACACAGCGTAGGCGCTGTTTCACACCGGTTTTCTGTGAGGCCGTGGTATCACTCCGGTCGAGCCGGCCCATTCATGCCGAAGCGTGGCTCTCCCACGGTAAAAACTGCCGTATGCGAGATGTCATCATTGACCGGGTTTAACCGAACTCTGCTGGATATAGGTCTATCCCTAGCAGCGAAACCTTGATCTGCTATACCACCATACTGTTGACGCTAGTGTATGAGATGTTTATAGATTATTGATTTTAGATTATTGTCCTACCCGGCTACTAAGAGGCTCGCACATTTGTTTTTAAATACAGAAACACTTCCTTAGACGGTTCGGGTTCCTTACACGGTTGGCCTAGTGGTTTCAGTGGTCGGGTCCGGATGGCGTAAGAAAGCGGTTCCTGGATCCCTCCCTTCTCAGGCGCAGAGTGGCACACCGTGGTGGTTTAGTGGGTAGTCTGGCTGGTGTCAGTCAGGAGTCCCACACGAAGCGAACCCCCTGTACCCGCAGGGGGGGAGCGAAGTGCGTAAAGGCATTCCACCAAGTCAAAAAAAAAAAAAAAAGAAGTGGTTTCAGTGGTCGACACACCGCTTCCTACTGCGCCAAGTGTTGTGGGTTCAAATCCTACATGGAACAATATTTTGTGTGATCCATAAATTGTTGTTCTAAGTCTGGGTGTACTTTGTGTCCGTTTCATGTATGTTTGTAAAGATCCCCGTGACACAGGAATGTATATTCCCGATGCGGGAATTGTCTTTTTAAAAAAGAAAAAGAAAAAGATGCGCAGGAGTCTTTTAATAGGTCCCTTTGGTTGATCGAGAGACGCTGGGATTATAGTAACACCGTTCCGAGCAAGCGATTGGAGCGTCAGTCGAATACACTTCGATTTTGTTTGTTTTGGTTGCACTAGTGTACTATGCGCGAACTTACCCCCACTACGACGAAATCTGGCCAAGTTACGTGCCGGCGCTTAAGACAATACAATGGTAGTCGACACATTAGTCAAATTAGTTACTTTTTATCGTCTGTCAAAATGATCTTGCTAGAAAATACCACTTATTAGGAATTTCCAATCCTTAAAAAATATTTTGTTTACAGGTTGTAAACGTTGAAGACTTTGAGGATTGTCGTCCACCTGGAATCTATGGGTCCTGCATAAAGGGTTGTCCATTAAAATAAAAGAAAGCAGTTTAACATTTTTATTTACTTCGTGAATTAACACTATAGTTTTTTCAACAAATCTATATTTTTTCTAAATATAAATAATGTGACTTGAAGCTATATTGTGTTATTATTCAATCCGGAACCAGCCAGTATTTATTACAAAAATAATTATTCTTATTAATTACAAACGCCTGCATTACAACAAATAAGTTAATCTGTGAGCAGCATGAAGTATGGAATGCTCTAAACTAATACTAATTTATTTTAAATTAGTACATAGTTTGAAATAGCTACAATGTTTTTGTCAACTAGTCAGCTACTATTCAAAATCCCTAGGCTTTAAAGATTTTCTTCTGAAAGTGGACTCTTATATTTAAACCGGAATCACGAAAATTTTATTTAATATTTTTTCATTTTTTTTAGGTTTGCCTTTTAAAATTCCTATTAACAAAACAGCATAACTTACTGGTTAACTGTCGGAAGTTACTTATATTTTACTTAAGTAAATTTATATATATGAGTCTGCCAAAGTGACTGTACTCTGAATGTTGATAAACAGAATCTATGAGTATATATCATCACCATACTCATTGCGAATACAGGCAACGCAGCATGGTGACCCAAGCTATGGCAGCCTATTGAGATGCGAATGCTGTCACTTTGTCTCCTATGAATTCAACTTATTCTTAGTCTACATTGGTCTAACTTATCGTAGTGATACTGCAAACTTTTTAGCAAATTGATAGTGTAGAAAGTATCCTGGAATGTCCCGCTAAAATTACGTATTCAAAAAAGTAGGTAGGTACACATACATTATTTTCGATCATCATCATCATCAATCATCAACAACCCATAATGACCCTCTGCTGGGCTCGGGTCTCCTCTCCGGAGAGGGTTAAGGCCATTCATGTCCACGCTGGCCAAGTGCGGGTTGGGCAACATCCAACGGCAAGACAACGTTCGTAATCTTGCCGTTGGATGTTCTTAAGCCGCCCAAACGCCTCCAACTAAACTCCACGACTGTTATCCTATGATAACAACCGGGACCGACTGCTTAACGCGACCTCGGAATCACGGAGACTCATGGTAACATGCGACCAGTGGTCAGCCATCCAGGTACTGACCGCGCCGTCGTTGCTTACCCTCGGTGATTGTTTCTAATAACCGAGTGCAACTGGGCTATGAGCCCCTCATCACTTAAATCGCGATCAAAATACAAGTATTAACTCACTATCATTTGCAGAACAAAAGAGACAAATAAAGCATTTTTCTATTGAATGAAGCACTTTAAATTCAAAGCTAGTTTCGAAATTTATGTCAAAATATAGTCATTAAAATTAAAAAGGTAATTATTATGTAAAAGTTGTTACATTAATGGCTATAATATGTGATGATTTATTACACGTTTTCTAACTACCTATTATTTAACATTTGTATGCTAAAAATTACTATCAATTATTAAAATAACATCTATGTAAAGCATGTTAAGCCGGGTCTCCTGCGACACTTTTTTGTGTTCCTAACACCCTAACATGTAACAAAACAAGCAAACATATTATCCAAAGCGGACGGAAACCATCCCCGCGGGAGGAGGGGGGGGTCAATGTTACTTGCGAACATTGACAATTTTTCTTACAGCACGTGCCGGCCTTGGAAGTCACCGCTTTAAACTGGAAGACATACGTTTTCGTACTCATCGCTTCGGTGCTTCCTTCCTGGGGGCGTGAAAAAGCGAGCACGAGTTTCCTTCCCACTATGATCCCGGGTCCTTTAAGCGGGGCGTGAAAAAGCATCTCACCAGATCGCCATAGTGTGGGTCGCCATAATGCTGCATTGTTCTTTTTCGCATAGAGGATGGTGACCACAACTCTTAGATTCTGCTCATGCTTTCTATCAGGTAGGGCAGAGCCATTTTGGCAGCTAATACGTAAAAAAAAGATTGTGCATTTGAGATTTTGTTGTTGTCCGCAGGAGACTGATGTTTTTCCAACATGTTTTGTTAGTTAGTTTTGTTATTTTTAGGCCCAGGAGACATGCCTTTACGCGTGATCAAATTGACGAACCTAACTTGAAACAATAGGAAATAAAATTGTAAATTTAAGGGAATGCTTAGAAAGTGGGTTCAAAGTTCTAAGGTCAACCGTTTCGATGCACGAACTAGGTATCTTCTTTAAAGTTAAAATTGTATACTTTGATAACTTGACGTAACGAGATATGAATAGCGATCCTCTTATTAAGAGTTCGGCCTTAGTTCCGATGAACTCTTGTTCTCATACCTGTTAAAAAACTGATGGAAAGTATGAACATAATCCAAGAGTAGCGGTTTCTCATTTACATATTATTTAATTTAACTTCAACTGGTTGTCCAAATAAATAAATAAAAGGTGTTTTCGTAGTAAAATAGTAAAGTATCACCGATTCCAATAAAAGGCGTCGATTAATTACGTAAGCGTTTAACGGGAAGAGGAGTTTCAGCAAATATCACGTAACTTTTTTGCACAAGAAACAAAGCAAAATTGTTTAATTTTCTCTTCGATTCTCGCGTACTTTCTAAGCAATATGAAATACAGGTCTTAACCACTCATAAATAAAAATATTGTATTTTACAATATTTTTTTGAGGGCTGGATTCTGTTGGCCGTGTTCGTAAAATCACCGTAAACATGTTAAGTAATTAATTGACGCGCCCATACCGGTTAAATTTTCGGTTTTAACACGATATTTAATAACATCACATCACATTACTAACGGTCCTCGTTCGATTTTTAATATCCACTTGACTCGAAAATACATTTTAAGACAGGTGTAGGATCAAGTATTTCAATTACTAGAATTGGTTTCCTGAACTCTTAGGCGGACATTCCAGGAATTAAACGACATATCTATGGTATAAACATCTCAATATTTCCTCATTGATTTTTTATTTGTAGCGTCTACTTATTTCCGCTATTTAAGAATTATATATCTTCATTCAGGGAAATAAGTTTTTTTTATACTAGGTAGTTTGAAAAGCTTTCGACCTCAAAGTGTTGCTAACACTCGTTAAAAAAAACTAGTGATGTATTCGTGCATTTTTTCATTTACATTGTGCGCTTCTGTGAGAAGTGTGTACCATTTCAAGGAGAGAGGAGAAATATTTAGAAAAAAAAAGGAATGTCTTGTATCATAGTCAAGTTGAAAACTTTTCGAACCACGAACGAACATGAGGTTATGATAGTACAAAAAATACATTTGGCATGTCTTATATTTTGTTCCAATGATTTAAATGATTTCTTTGTTCAAATTAAATACAATTCAATCAGCTTGAGTATTAAATTCATAATCTTGTTTAAATAATTTTAGTTATAATCAACCTCAGGCCCCGACTAAAATATCTACTTAATATATACTTGTTCAGAAATAGGTGCAATTGTTAAACTAACCCACGCTTTAACATTAATATTAATCACACAACGCTTGTGATGCAAACACCAGTAGCATAAATGTTATGTACTTTAAACAGTTATTTTCAAGAAATTGGTCGCTTATCATCCATTATTTATAAAAGAATGATGAAAACTTTCAAAATATTCTGTAGTCATGTATCTAAATTAGTCAACAATTAGATTTCGCTACGCAGAAATCTAAAACATCTATTTCAAGATGGACTTGACATAATTGAACATCGTTACGCAGTGTCAGCGTGCTCTAGTGCTAAGGCGTCATAAACAGCTCAAAACTGTATCTACATCTACAAAAGCATCACAATAATGTATCACATCAACAGTAAATCTAAAATTAAATTAATATTCTTCTAAAAAATCTTCTATAATACTAGCAATATTCTGTGGTGCTTCTAACTGCACGTGATGTGTGCCTTCCACCTCAACATACTGGACATCAGCGGTTTCCTTCAGCTTCTCTATGACGCTCAGATAATAATCTATTTTCTCCCATCTTTGTCCTGGTAATGCCCTGATATTCAATACTTTGCACTTAACTTTACTGGCGTATTCCAAAGCGGTTTCTATTGACATCATTGCCAAACCGGACACTTTCAATTTAAGGTCCCTTTTGAACAAGTACCCTTGCTTCTTCATATGTGCCGGAGTGGAAGTCATTCCTCTCTTCATTAATATCTTACAATTTTCCCTTGAAATAGAACCTTTATATGCATCACAGACAATATCAATCATTTCGTCGTATCCATAACAAGGGATTTTACTTTCGGGCAGATGTTCGTATTCTAGCATTTTGTCAATACTTAATCCTGTTCCTTTGACCATAACAGAGGGTTCTCTGACTGCCGGACTGGCTATGTCGATGCAAATAATTCTTGCTGTTTCGTCAGGGAATGACGCAGCGTACATAAAGCTTATAGCGCCTCCGAGAGAATGTCCCATAAGAGTGACGTTAGTCCATTTGAAGTGTTTTACTATTCTTCTTACTAGGACAATCGCATCCCAGAAAATGTAATACAACATACCAGGAGGATAATGTGTGGAAAGACCATGTCCTGGAAGGTCTATGCACAGCACTGATGTGTTGACAGGCAACAAGGGGATGAGGTTGTCCCATGTACCGGCATTGTCTTGCCAGCCGTGGATGGCGATGATCGGCTGTTTGTCTCTAGGGCCCCACCACCTGCCAGCAACGTGGCCCCATGGCACTGGTATTTCAATCTCTTCTACTGTGTAGCCTTTTGGTAAAACTGAAAACAAAGAGAAAGCTATGTTAAAATTATGTTGGGTACATCAGAGATGGGCACGCCGTTATTGCGGCGGTAAGACCTGTTATGGAGGAATGGCTTGAGAGGCGTCACGGGAGCCTCTCATACCGGCTGACACAAGTGATCCATGGGGAAAGGGTGCTTCGGAGAGCACCTGTGTCTGATCCGTAAAGAGCCAACGCCTGAGTGTCACCACTGCGCTGGCCAGACCGTGGACACGGCATTCCACACACTGGCAGAATCTCCGGCGTGGGACGAGCCGAGGCGTGATCTTGTGGCGGCCATCGGGGGTTCTCTCGCTCGGGAACATGATTGCGGGAATGTTGCGGAGCGAGAGCGCGTGGAACTCTGCCATCTCTTTCTGCGAGCAAGTTATTGCGAAAGAGATGGCGGAGCGGGACGGGACGGGAGACGTTTAGAAATCTCCCTGTCCGCCTGGCCCGGCAACAGACCAGGTACCGGGGAGCGGGGCGAGCCTTAAATAGTGCTCGCGCCCTTTTCTGTTTAGAATAGGAACGCGAGGGTTCCTACACAGGAGGGGGCCACCTACAAACAGTGGGTGGCCCAAGGTATGTCGGTGTTCCAGGGATTTTCTTCCGAGGGTACATCTGGTTCTCCGGCTTCTAATACCCGAGATGGTGTGCGGTTTTTAGTCGGTTCGAGTTCGACATAACCACCACTCGGTAGTATATAGTATTTACTATTCAGGCACTAAACGCAATTTTTGATAGAACTCATTAATATTTTTACCAAAACAATTAATCAAAATCAATATACTCTGATTAAAACGATTTTTTTCACCCATGATAAGAAAGCACCTAGGTTTCCAACTATACATTTGATCCATACAGGAAAATACATACTATCTATATATCCTTACTAGTGGGGATATTTTAGTAGGAATATATTGAACTGGGGGTTTTTGTGACTGGCTCGTTGGCGCAGTGGATGTTTATGAGAGCAAATATTTGTTTCGGAGTTTGGGTGTTTTCTGTACTCTGCTAGTTTGAATCTAGATGACGTTGTGAGCCAGATGACCAAAATATTTATTATTATTCCACATCGCCTCGATCGTCACGACTGACGATAGACAATCGATAATACTATTGGCCCCCTCGTAAGGCTCACCAACCACAACCCCACGCATGCTCGCTTTGGGCAGCGAGTTAATACGAACCAAACTTGAACCAGGCCCTCAGAGGTTAAAACGTATACCAAAATTAGTAACAAAAATGCTGATGTAGCAATATACTACTCTATCCTACAAGGTGAAGCAAACATGCTTCACACAGTTTGCTGCTTACGTAATAGACCAATGACCCATTGGCGATAGGACATCTTTAAAACTTACCTAACTTTACAATAAGTTACTTCAAGTTTTGAAGCTAGCCTGAACATTGCCCCTTTAATCATTCAATTTTCTTATCACTATTTGACTTTGATAGTGATGTCTCGTGTATAACATGCGATTATAGATAAACATACGAATGAATCTGGCATGATTTAATAAACCCTAATAATTATAATGAATTCAAAAGACCGCAAATCTTTCTGCTCTAAATGTGATACCTAGTTGGCATAAATTGGATGATAAACAACAATAGTGATCTTAGATTATGATTATCGATTCATTTTATTATTACTAAAAAAAGTTAGTCAAATTATAGCAAAATCTTTCAACCATTATTAATTTGCGTCATGCTTCTAATTAAATTAATAATCAGCTAACTTCTATATAAAATATTCTAACAATATTTCGAAGGACAAAGTGCCAGCGAAAAAATATATTTCCATCCCTTACCCACCTAACATAGATGGATGTCTATATCTTTTATAAAATAACATGTCCTGTTTCATCGTCGCCGAGCGTAAACTATTAAAGTTAGGGCTATGAAATTTGGTGAGTAGGATCGTTTTACTGAAAAGACACCCACTAAGGAATTTTAGAATTACCTACTCCTAAGGGGGTGAAATAGGGTGGGAAATTTGTATGGAATTCCGCCATTTTTTAAGTTAGAAAGATGAAACTACTTGTTGACTACTAATTAAAAATGAATAGATACGTACTTATGCATTTCTGGATATTCTACCCCTAAGGGGTGAAATAGGGGTTGAAAGTTTATAGGGAAGTCCATCATTATTTACTTTGAAACACGAAACTTTTTTTGGGCTGCTGGTTAAAAATGAGTAGATACGTATTTAAGCGTTTCTGGATATTCTATCCCTAGGGGGGGAGTAGTCTGAAGCATTGGCTTCAGGTTTTTTATTACAAAGAAATAAATACTTTTATCAGCATTTATCGGAATTGTATTCCTAAAAGGGTTAAAATAAGGGTCGAAAGTTTGTATTGGAGTACAGTGGACCCCCGATAATCCGGCCCCTGTCTAATCTGGCGCCCCCTGTAATCCGACATGACTTTGAATTATGTTTGACAATCTTCGCTAATGTAGATCACGCAGGTTTGAACAGGTCACAACTCGTACGCGCCACCGCTATTGTGCTCGACGCGTATGCATTGTTTTACTTAATTTGAATTTGACTACTCCTAGCAACGATCCACAAATTAGTGTAACTTCGGAAGTTATAGAATAAGTCGCTACTGAAACACAGATAATTCCGGTAGATTTGGAAATCTGGTGCCGTGGAATGGATAAAGAAGAAAATGTTTTTCATGAAATGTCTGACGAAGATATTATAAAAGAGGTTTCTAATTATACAACAAACAATCAGGAAGATAACGACGACGTGATTGCAACTGCTCCACAAGTCACAGAACAAGACGCAGTTAACGCTTTTGAGCTAGGTTTACAATGGGCTGAAGAGAATGGTACATCCTACAACGAACTTTTACTTTTGAGAAGACTGAGGGACAAAGCTCTGATCTCGCGTTATAACAACCTTAAACAAAAAAAAATTGATGAATATTTCCAAGCTTCATAATTTGATAAATTCACTACATGATTTTGATTAATAATTCTTGATTATTTTGGTAGATATGTATGTGCATTTAGGCTTAGTTTTATAATAAAACGTAAGCTTTCAATTGTTACTTAATTTACTAAATTCGACTTACATAAATTAAGTATGATTTTGTACTTCAAAGTACATATGTACATATAACATATAGATTCTTAATATTGGATATGTAATTTGTCGGATTACAAGGTACTCTTTTGTAAAAAATTCCGGACTATAGCGGTCTTAGGCAGTGCTCTATAATCCGACAAATTCGATAGTCCGACACTGCCCTGCATAATGTTTGTCGGATTACCGGAGGTCCACTGTATAGGCATTCGGTATCCTCAATCACTCGGTGAAATACAGCGCAAGCGCTGTTTTTCACATCGGTTTTCTGTGATGCCGTGGTATCACTCCGGTCTAGCCGGCCCATTCGTGCCGAGGCGTGACTCTCCCACGGTACAAACAATATACAATATTAGTATGGATGGTGATAATTTATTATGATTGTCGCATCAATTAAACTTATAACCACCACCGGAAATAATAGCAGCTTGATTTTACTGCTAAAGTATCATCTACGTATATGTCTGAGTCAGTCGTTTACGTTGTCATCACTACCAAAAATTTTGTAAAATAATAACATGACCTATGAGGAGACATCCTTGTAAATATAATTTACACGAAACATCAAATTATCATTTTATAATCAACTTTGTACTTTGATCCTTAAAACTACTATCATTTTCAACTGCGTAAAATATCATTCCATTATCAACATAGATTTTGTTTCATCTATCTATACAGATTACGTCTATTAGTCATTATAAAGATTATTGATAGGTACTAATATAACTCAGTCAAACGAAGATAGTTAGGTATTGCTGTTCATTAATGTAAATGTATTTTCGTGCCAAATTGAAACTGGCTGAAATTAAATAAATACATGTAAAGCTCGTAAAATTCTTTATTATTTTTAATGACATAGTAAGTTAGCCAAATTCCCTGTCTTCAAAGTAATCGTATAAATTCAAAACTTTGCGATTGCGTGAGAGCAGTCTTACCTAGGTATTTGAAGGTTTTATAACAATCTAGGTTTCTTGGCTCAGAACTTATAAATCTATACCTAGTTCTATCCACATCAATTTTTCATCCACACAAAGAATAGCATGGAAGAGCCACGCTTTGGCATAAATGGGCCGGCTTTACCAGAGTGATACCATGGCCTCACAGAAAACGATGTAAAACAGCGCTTGTGCTGTGTTTCACCGAGTGAATGAGGATAACGGAGGAACATACCCCCCCAAGGCCGGCAACGCACTTGTGACGCCTCTGATGATGCGGGTGTCCATGGGCGGCGGTAATCGCTTACCGTAAGGCGGTACGTCTGCTCCATAAAAAAAGAATAGTCCGAATTGTACAAGTAAATACAGATGTATAAAAAATAATGTGGCCGCATGGAAGAGTCAAGCTTAGGCACAAATACCAAAAATCAAATATGCTATTCTTTTCCTATTCACTGAGCAAGTAGGGTGGAGCTCTAAATTCCCTAATTCTGAGAGCGGGACTAAATTTGACTCTTAGAGAGCGTCTACATGGGCGAAAGAACTGCGGCGATGTTATCGCAGTGCCACGTTTGATACACTCGACGATTCTGTTTCTGAGTCGCGATCATACGATGAAGGAATAGTCGTTCGTTCGTGGAGATTAACGAACGATAGAAGCGCGGATCCGACGCGATTCTATCGTCGGGTAATTTCACTTGTAGAATGTAAATTACTGTTTGTTTACGTGCTTTCATACCGTAGAAAATACTTTTAAATAAAAAAAAATGTAGTTAAAAACATGCTTATAAATGTCGGTTACAAACAAACATACACGTGAAGCTAATAAAAGCGCGTCCAAAAAGTCAAGTTTTAAAAAACTCTTTTAGTTAAAAGAATATTATTTTGATTTAAAGAATAAACTAGGTTTTGTTTGAAAAATTACCGTTTTTAAAATATACTGCATACCTTTAATGCAAACAGTATTACATTAGTATCACATAACAATATGTTATGATAATAATATAGTAAGGATACTTACTGCTTACTTTTACTTCAAATACTTTTAACTATTTTAATAACGTTATATTATATTAACATAAATGCAATGAGCCCTCATGTTTTTGAAATAACCTATGAATTTTATATATTTCTATCTCTTACCGAAAGATTAGGGCAGAAAGCAGGCGGGGCGGGACCTCTGCTATTTATTTGACTTACTAGAACATCATAACGTTCAATGTCTATCGCACTAACAAACGGTTACACACAGTTCACAGTAACAAACGGGCAATAGAACAATACTCTTTTTAAACCATGTTATGAAAGTTGTGCAAGCGATCATAGTTCTTTTACATTCTTTATTTTACAAAAGCGATAAGTAAAAAAAAAATATGCCAGCTATTAAATTAATAGACTATGTTTGAAGATGGAAGTATCAGTATCAAAGACATATCACATATACCACTTTTTAACAGTTACGTTGCAAATAAACTATAAGATACGACTGGCCAATGAATCTAATTCACCGTTAAAACAACTTCATAAAGATTAGTCTACCGAAGTGAAGGATAGAAGCAGAACTATGATCAGGACCTTTTCATGAATGTATAAGGCATCAAAAATAAAGATACTATTCTGTCGTTTATAGAAGACATGAAAATGATAAAAGATGTTTCGCTGTATCCCTAAGATATCCTCGTTGTGATTTGAAAAACTGACAATACAAATAAATTAGTAAACGTATAGGATTTCAAATGCGCAATGAACGCTGATTGGCCGGCAGAACAAAACAACAACGAAAAGAAGACAACCGGCACTCTAATAAAAAGAATATTGATCTACCACGAAATGGATTGACATCAGACTATTCTCTTTCTACATTACAGTCAGATCTGTCGATGAGACCATGTGATATGAAAGCGATTATATCGCAGCTTTTTTCTGAGCTAAGTTTTATGGGTCCGATCTTCACACTTTTTGTGGTGTGTGGATTCTCAAATTGTTGTTCAAAATCTGAATGCAAAGAACATTCAGATTATCCAGTGTATCTTTTTTAAGTTTATAAAGTTCTTCACATAATATATTCCTAATATGGAAGTAATCATTTTGAAAAGGAAATATCGCGTCCGACAAAGACCTTATACAGGAACATCCCGTGGTTTTAATTTTGTCAGTTGGAATTTTAGTAGTGGCAGTTTTTTGACAGTTAAATAATAATAAATAAATAATAAATACTTCGGACAATTAACACGCAACGCCATCTAGTCCCAAACTAAGCAGAGCTTATATTATGGGTACTAGACAACGGATATAAATACATATATACTTTTTTTGTAAATACATACACATTATACATAGAAAACACCCAAACTCCGAAACAAATATTTGCAGATCATACAAATATTTGGTCCGACCTGGGAATCGAACCCGAGACCTCAAACACAGCAGTCGCTTACGCTACCACTGCGCTACCGAGGCAGTAATTGGTTAAACACAGCCATAATATATTTATCCATGCACCAAAGTGAAGTACGGAAGACAGTAGACACCAGTCTGGTGTTTACTTTAGCCAACAGTTGGACAGTCAAAATATGTGACGTAATGACGTCGACCCACAGGGCTTCATTCCAATATATTGTGTAAGTACCTACTATATTCTAATATGTATGTATCTATGATGATTTACATGTCAGTACGTAAACCTAGTAGATATAATTTCTTAAGGCTGTGGCGGACAATAAAAAAATATTATTAGATGTTTACATTTGGCGCATTCAAAAAAATAGGTTTATTAACTGGGTTTGATCATCGTTTTCGTTTGAAACTTTGATTTAGAAAATATAAACATTATTTAGGTACCCTTATTATTAGTTTAGTTAGATACCCTTATTAGGTGTAAGTTTTATCAATTTTATTTTACTTGTTACTAGTTGACCCACGGAACCTTGTCTGCGTCTCCTATTGCACGTAGCATTATTCTACAGCGTCGTGTATTCTACAGCGTGAACAAATTTTATTACCATAAAAACAGATTTAGTGAGCCAAGCTTATAAGATCGGCTTGGCCAGCGTGGGGACGTGTGGCCTTATTAACCCCGAGAGGAGACACGAGCCCAGCAGTGGGACATTATGGGTTGTTGATTGATGATCATGGATCATTGATGCTTAAAGTTCTAAAGTACCTTAAGCTCTCAAAAGAAATAATTTTCCCCCGTTTTTGCAAAAAATTCCAGTAATATTCCGATCCTATTAGTCGTAGCGTGATGATATCCTTCCTAGATAAATGGGCTATTCAAGGCTGAAAGAATTTTACTAATCGAACCATAAGTGCCTGAGATTAGCGCATTCAACCAAACAAAGAAACACTCTTAAGCTTTATAATATTAGTATAGATATGCTCACGAGTCACGATCAACAATTAATCAACTATTATTCTGTAATTTTAAAAACAATTTAATGTATTGATGCTTAAAGTTCTAAAGTACCTTAATCTCTCAAAAGAAATAATTCCCCCCGTTTTTGCAAAAAAATCCACTAATATTCCGATCCTATCGGTCGTAGCGTGATGATATCCTTCCTAGATAAATGGGCTATTCAAGGCTGAAAGAATTTTACTAATCGAACCATAAGTGCCTGAGATTAGCGCATTCAACCAAACAAAGAAACACTCTTAAGCTTTATAATATTAGTATAGATATGCTCACGAGTCACGATCAACAATTAATCAACTATTATTCTGTAATTTTAAAAACAATTTAATGTATTGATGCTTAAAGTTCTAAAGTACCTTAATCTCTCAAAAGAAATAATTCCCCCCGTTTTTGCAAAAAAATCCACTAATATTCCGATCCTATCGGTCGTAGCGTGATGATATCCTTCCTAGATAAATGGGCTATTCAAGGCTGAAAGAATTTTACTAATCGAACCATAAGTGCCTGAGATTAGCGCATTCAACCAAACAAAGAAACACTCTTAAGCTTTATAATATTAGTATAGATATGCTCACGAGTCACGATCAACAATTAATCAACTATTATTTTATAACCAATTTAATGTAACGCATCATTTATCACAATACAGACGCAATACATAAAGCCTACGAGAAAAGGTGACGATACAATAAAAAAAATGCAATGCTGATCTAGCTTTAATCAATTACAAATTATAGAAGAGTGAGAGGTGGAGATAATATTATGCAACGATATGGATTAAATACAGTTTCTATTTATAGGCTCCACACTTAGATTGAGAGGCCGTCTCCAAATGCGACAGAATCGTGACGTATCACGCGCTTCTATCGTCTATTAATCTCCACCTCGATTCCACCATTTATTCGTGTAATACGTTACAGTCGCAACTTTTTTCCTCTCATTTGATTTATCAAGTTTGTTAGAGAGATTTCATTCTTGTACTTGACCCTAACGATCGATGCAATAAAAGTACAGGGTATAGGGTGTCATTTTTACAGATTTTTGTCAGTACGATATCCGGGTCTGGCAAGCGAATTTTCCGAAATCTTTGAACGTAGTTTTCTTTCTTTTCTAAAATAAAGGAATGTATCTTTGAGTATAGTTTTTTATCTGCAGTAATAAGAGAACTTTCCCTTGCGGTGGCATTATAAAATTCCAGCCTGTATATATGTATGGTAGCAGACCCGGCAAACTTTGTTTTGCCATATATAATAAAATTGACAAAAAAATATTTAGTGGTGGGTTACCCTTATCATTTAGGGTATAAAAAAGAAATTTTGCCCGATTCTCAGACCTACCCGATATGCATACAAAATTCCATAAAAATCGGTCCAGTCGTTTTAGAGGAGTTTGGTAACAAACACCGCGACACGAGAATTCAATATCTATATTGGATATATCAATCGAGTTCAAGATGTAGTATTAAAAGATCTTTAATTGGAGAGGAATCCAGCTGTGCAAAGTGAATAGACCCCTAAGACGGAATATATTTTACTCAGATTAATTCACGCAATCCCATGTGAAATGGGAGTATTCTAAGAAATAATATACTATACTACTTGACTCCCTCAGTGGTGCAGCGATAGTGTATGCAACTGCTGTTCTTGAGGTCTCGGGTTCGATTCCCAGGTTGGATCAAATGTTTCTATGATCTGCAACTATTTGTTTCAGAGTTTGGGTATTTTCTATGCATAACATGTATATATTTACAAAAAAAAAGTAGATGTGTATTTATATCTGTTGTCTAGTACCCATAATACAAGCTCTGCTTAGTTTGGACTAGATGGTGTCGTGTGTATTATTAATATAGTTTTATGAATATTTGGCTTTTTATATATTGATTTAGCTCTAGACTAATTATCAACAAATAACTAGAATCAAAATCTAAGAAGGGCAATGAAAATCAAAGTGACTTTCTACTATAACACAGTTACACATATTAGCATACATTATCATAATATGTTAGATTCATAGACACTGTTACTATTACAAAAAAGAAACCACTAATTTAATAATATGCACACAAAGTTACGAATACTTTTAAGTAGAGAAATTAAAACAATATTATCTTGCCATCATCTTTATGTCTTTGTGTTACCACACACTTTAACACTTAATATTCAATAAAACTACATGTTTTATAACTCTTTTATAGCTACTTAAAAGTTGTAAAGCATGTCACTACACTTAACTATTAAGTTCAAACTGAATGTTCATATTTTTTATGATTTCTATCTTATTTATTGCTTTCGTAAACTTGTAACTTTAAATAAAGGTTATACATGCACACTTATTAATATCTATAATGCTAAAACTAGGTTAAGTCATTCTGTAACTAACAAAATATGGATATATAAAAAGGCGGAAATAAAAAATTTGAATTGAAAAAACAAATTGAATATTTTTTATTTCAGGTTGGTTCACTAGAACCTTTTTCATGTCTATACACAATTGCTCATGCTGTTATAGAATCATGCTACGGGCACTAGGACACACAGATGAATATGTGTGTGTAAGCAAGTTAATAATAAAATACTTTCTCATACTTTCATGATATATACCGTCCACCAGCTTTTTTTACACAAGTTCATACTATATATGATAACAATACACAACATACCATATTTAAATACTCATATTTTCTCTTACTTATCATCATTAGTATTTCCAAAAAAAAACAGTTGCCTTGACAAAGGAAGGTCAAAAAAGTACATGTGTAACACTATCATATCTTTTAGACCATTTACTCGGGACCTATGCAACTCTAATACTCTATGACTCATGACATTGTAATTAAGGATGGTCACAATCAATTGTAAGTTTTAATAATTCATATGACTATTAAAAATTATTATAAACATTCATTCAAATAATTATTATTAACAACTACCAATATTTATCCTCACACATTGAAATTAAACATGCAAGTGACAAAATTTTTTTTGAATTTGTTCAGGTATGAATTTTTTTTCCAATGAGGTTTAAAAACACTCATTGAAAAACTGTTGTCCACAGACAAGAGTAAGGAGATACTATAATTGTGCAATAATTTTAATGATTATATTTAAATTGAATACATATTCTTAACAAAAATAACTACTGAATTTAATAGTATTTCAAAATATGTTTTATCTGAAAATGATTGTTTCTAATCACAGATTGACCTAATGTAATAAAAATGGATTTGTATTTTTTTTAACAAATAATGATGTCAAATTTCTCAATCATTTTTAGAACAGATCTTTTTTTTAATTTAGAATGATATATACTCACTGAGTTGAAATTATAACAACTTTAGAAACTATTGAAATGATAAAAAAATGAGCTAATTCAATTCAATATATTTTCAAATTAATTAATTATCATGAATATGAGTAATTTATATGGCAAAAACTCCTTTGATTTTCTACATAACATTAGATGTTCATATATTAAATAATATAAATCTCCCATGGAGGTTAAAAGTAAACAAACAATGATTACCTTCCTGTACGTGGTGTCCGTTTAAACTGGCTTGGGACATTGCAATGACGATATTCCACTTATTAAAATCACACAGTGATCACGTCCAGAACTAATGATAAAAACAGTATTAATTATAAAATAAATTTAAATACTGAATTAGTGAAGTTTAAAGTACCAATTACATTCAGTTAGCTTTTAAGTTACAATAGTTGACCGCAAACGTAAGTTTATGTAAGGCTAAATCTCTAAACACTACCATATACCTAGTACGCCACACAATTTATGCACGCATTGACTGCCGCAGTCTTACGAAACTAAACAAGAATAAAATTATCGATTACGCAAAGTTTCTAACCAAATGTCAACTGTTTTTGACATTGACAGCTGACAGATCAATAAGCACACGGTTTTCCAATATATGGAATATGCATAAAACTTTTGTCTCAAATTTAAAAGGTTTAAACCCAGAAAATATTGAATAAAAACTGAAAATTAAGGTAAGAAAATTCAACTTACAAAACACGTCATTATTGGTCGAAACGAAATGTGTGTGTGTGTGTGTGTGTGTGAAAATCATCGGACTCGAAATTTAAACTGTCAGTAGTTTGTCAGAAAAATAACTTCTTCCATGATTTTTAGAGTTATTAAAACTGCAAATAAGTATAAAGCAACTGAAACACCGAATAACAAACATGAAATGACAATGACGTCATTTGATTTGTCAAAAGCGCGCGCAAAATGGCGACGTTTGCATAGCTCAAATTTAATCAGTGCTATAAATTTCACTTTAAAAATTAGTTTGACTATTTTTAATCCTATTTATATTTTTTCTATGCTATAGAAACGTTATGATCAGATTAAGATAAAAACTATGCATAATTTCTTATTCTTGCCATAATTAAAAAAAGAATGTGTCGTGTTTACAGGACTTGCTGACATATGATTTTAAATCGTACACTTATTCACTCATTCATAAGTTCACATATTATGGTGATCTGTCAACATAAAGTGTCAGCGACAAGAGTCAGAGAAACAAGAAAGTTATAATTCTCGAAAATTGTCCATTCCGTTGTTGTCATTTAAATAAAAATTATAATGGCAGACAAAAGAAAAACTAAAAAGCGCAAAGAGGTAAGCTATCTAAGCTTAGTTACCTACACAGGTATATCTATTAGCTAATATTTTTATTGTTTTTGATCTACCATTCCATATTGCTGATGCGGCGTGTGAATTTTCTATATTATTTATTAATTTTCGTGTTACTTTAAATCTACGTTAGATGCAGCGTCAGATTAAGCCATTTATTTTAATAAAAAAGCTGATTTACGTCAGAATTTTAGAGTTAGTCGTTGTATTTATTGAATGACGCATCATTTCGATTTTATGTTTAGTGGCTGGCTGAAAACCAACCTGTTTTATGCGTAGTTCGTGAGTTTCAGCGTCATTGTTAGAGCTCATTGTCAGTGTTTTTAAGAATTATTTGGCACACTAATTATTTAATGTTAGTTTCCCAGATCTCACCACATGTGCATCACAGACAAGCATGTATTTTTTTCTACTGTGTCAAGTTTTGTTACCACTATAAGTGTAAATGTTACTTATAATAAATAGATTTTCATAATTAAGTGAGAAATATTGATTTGTACCATTGCATGCACAAGCTTATTAATTATATTTTTTTGTTTACAGCGAAAAAAGGTTTGAACATTTTTTTAACAGTTTTTGCACAGTATTAGTTTGCAATTTTATTTTTCTTACATGCAAGTTGTGGTATTATAGATGTGTTTTAATGGTTTTGTTGTTTACTTGATCTGCAGTTTTGTACATAAACATAGTTATTTTCATGACTTGTAAATAAGTATACACTCATTGGTATGGCACTGGTTTTATAATATCTAGTACAGTGGTCTATTGAACAAATTTTTAAGTTTAATCACTGTTGTGTTTACTGTGTTTTTTTTTTTATTTAGTTGATTAATAATCATGACTAGTTACGGTTGGGGGGGGCTGTGCTGCTCCTAGTTAATTTTAGAATACAAAAATTAAAACAAAAACTATTAATACTAGAGTACATAATACTAAAACATTTGTTCATGGGAACTAAGACATAAAGACTAATTAACCCTCATGTATATTACATACATGAGCCTTTAATAGACTTTGTCTTAGTTAGTCTTTATGTATTACATATATTATGATAACTTTACTAATCATCTCAATATATGTACACAACAGTTCTATCTACAACAAAACCCATTGTATTTACTTCAGAGTATTTCTTCAATAGATAGGTTTAAAGTTTTAACTGCTGACCAGAATAGTACAATTTCTATTTCGATTTTTAAAAGTAAAGGCTTTTAAAAATTGTTCCGTTCTGGTCCTGTGTTTATATATTACCTTCATCAATTAATTAAACTATGCAACAGATAAATAGCTTACCAGCTCAAAGTATGTCTTGGCCTCTGTCATTAGAATGTGTCAATATATTCAATAGATAAAAGAAAACAGTAATTCAACCGTTTTAACTAATTTTGGTTGAATATCGTAATAAAATGATGAATATAATTACTATATTCATCATTAATAGGTTACCTATGAATGATGAATATAGTAATTATACCTGCATATTATGTTCTCTGCTGTTATCAGAGATGACTACATTTTAATATATTTAAGATTAAAATATGCAACACCAGTTTTCTTGATTAGTAGCCTGTTGACTGTATAAGAACTGTCCGCAATATCAAGACGCATGGTGTGCAACTCATATGTTTTCCATAAAAGTTCAGTCTAAATTATGAATTCGGAAGTTAATCTGTATCTTTATATATATATATATATATATGCATCTTCTGTGTATGTGTGTGACTAAATTCCTAGACGGCTAGTATCTCCTCATCTAGTATATAAATAATACATAAGGCAACTACCGGAAAATAATAAAGGGTTAAATCAAAGAGTCCCATATTACAATATGTACCTATCAATAATGATTACTAACCAGCTATCTTTAAGAATAAATGTTAAAAATAGACCAGGGATCCTGGACTACTACTGTTGTATTAACATTAGTGACAGTTTCGTGAAACAGAATATCTCCATGTATATAAACTGTCATTGTAAATATATTTACACTTTGATCTCGATCAGAGATGTGTATGGAAGGTACATGAGGTAATTACATTATTTATGACTGATTTTCGACGGTCTTATTCCTTTGACGTCACTTGTGGAGTACTGCGTTTTGGATTAAACTGATTCTGCAAGTTCAGAGGACTTAGTGTGTGTATATTTCATATCAACTCGCTCTCAACTTCGCCACGTGGTGTTGCGTTTGGTTAAAGTTTGTCATGGATCAATGGCACGTGGTCACGGTGAAATAACACAAAAATAATTGCACCCAGTGTTTCTCTCGCGCTTATATTGCCAGGATAAACTTAAATTAATTAAATATTATCCTTTGCCAGTGATTCTTTGCAGATCTGTTGTGTACTTAGAAAAGTCCGTAGATCCTTAAGGTCGGTTTGATAATTAGTATGCCAGATGGCCAAGAGGAACTCATAATACCACCCAGTTTGTCCAATTTTTCGAACTAATTTTTGGTTTGAATTCAAGACCGAGATCTGCGCCTGTATAAGCAATTTACATACATTCTTAATTCTCTTTGAAGTGTACAGTAATCATTAGTAGTCATTAATAAATTGCCAGTATCCTGCAGCATATAAGTGCTAATTTTAAACTGCAACTAGTATTGGTTGGAGCACCCGTAATATTACAACTTGAACTGGTTTCGTGCTGTGAATACGTACAATGCGTTTCAAATAAAAATACGACTGGATTAGTGACTAACCTCACTGGAAATTAAAATAAAAAAAATCAAGTTTATATTTTTACTCAAAAGCACGGCAAAGGCTCTGTTAGTATTTATATTTATAACACTATTTAATTGTGAATTCTCGTTTTTTTTGCACACCATACAAAAATATCTGAAGTTGTGTGACAAATGCAGGGCAAGATGGCGGATTTTTATTTGAACTGCATTGTATTGTGACTGATTGAGCGGTATTTTACAATTGCATGTTCAAACGACAAATTCTTTCTTTGTACCTACATTAATATTCGGATAAGAATATAAAATTTTAGCTTGAATTATCATATTTTAATGGAAATCTTTCCACTTTTCAAATAGACGTGAATACTTCTTTTCGGTGTACTCCTCTTGCGTCAATATTGTGAATATGGAAATTATCTATTTCAGAAATGATCTTAGTGGCCCAAGTTAGTCTGTAACCATATACTGAAGACTTAGTGATTTGCTACATCGTTAGTAAAATCTGATCTTACTCTAATGTTATTTGAAAGAAATCTCTGACTTTTGCGTTTTGCTGGTCGTTGGAGTTGATATTTGAGACCAATTTTAGGGCATAAATTTTTGTACAAAATTAAGTATTATAAAAATCGGCGCATTAATAAAAAAATAAATAAAAAACTAGTCAAAATTGTGAAATTCTTAACAAACAATTATTAAATTATTCTGGGTACGTACGTACCCGTAGAATAATTTAGTTGTCAATAATAATGATCAATTTATAGAATTACTCAAATAATCTAGCCATTTTTATCATTGATTGTTCCGTTACAAATTCAGTTGTATTTTCGCTATCGAGAAGCGATGTTTTGTATTAATTTGTTCCATAGCTGCGACTGTGCGCCCCACTTTCACCGGGCCATAGAACTATCACTTTAGTTAGTGTATAGTATAGAGTGTGTCCTTGCGGTAGTGTTGTGTTAAAATGAGGGATTTCGTAAGTAAAATTATCTATATTAGATATAAAGTGAATTATAAAACTAGTGATACGTTAAATGGCGTGGTTGGTGGCTATGCAGGCTTTGGTTTATGATAAAACTTTAAGTCAGGTTTTCTAAGTTTAAAGTCGTAAGTAAATGTCAAAGTAGTGTTAGATTAAATAGATACGTTTGTGGTTTGTAATTACTGTTACGAAGTTAATAATTATTCGAGGGAGTATAATGTAATAAAAAAAATATAATGCTGTTTTGATAAAGTCAAACCAAATGACATGTGTATTATTCTCTGTTTATTAAATACATAACGTTCGTTAGGTATTATTCTAATCAAACGATCCATTGATGTCGTCAAATCAGCGTTAAACTCACATTTCGTCAAATTAAAGTTTTCACTTAACATGTGACCTCATTGCAAATATGATACACGCCATTCAAAGTATTTTATCCGCCATTTTATATTTCTTTTCCAATAACTATATATCATTCAAAGACAGCACATTAAGGTCAGCGGCTCTATATTCTAGAAAGTAGATCAACATTCAGTGTAGGTCGTATTACATCTTATGTTCGCTTACATATACTAAGATTGTATCTCCGTTCGTTCATGTTCAGAAGTTCACGGACAAGGCCAAAGTCATGGCCGTAATTTACGTAACAAAATAATGACGACAGTACTTATAGTTTCTTATATACACTATGTATGTAAAATTATATGTTCCGAGAGTGATTTAATAAATATGCTCACATCTATATCCCCAAAGAGGTAGATAGGCAGTGGTCCCTCACTTACAATATTGTAGTCCCATTTACGTAAGTAGTATTAGTAACCCGTCAACCGAATATGTACACTAGGAATTAAATGGGAAATTTGGGAATTCATATGAAAACTTTGTAAGATGGGAAGGCAACGGTATTAAAGGAATCTTGCTTAATTGGACTGGGGAGTGTAACAAATAGCTGGGGTAGGTCAAGATCGCATAACCGTAACACCAACTGGCTTAGGCGTGGAAACCTCAACATTGTGTTATTTTTATACAAATGATGAAAAACCTCCACTTTTATATACTATTTACAGATGTCAAATAGTTCATCCTAACGAATAAATATCTCGATTTTATTGACAATCTTTGCCATTGTTCTTCTAGTTTTTTTTTTAATAATTGTTTTGAAAAGGGCTCGCATTTTGCAGCCATATTTCATAACCAAGAGTTATGTTGATTTTGACAGTTCCGCTTATTTCTTTACGTCTTCAAACGTACAATATCTCTTTCAAGCGTTTTATATTTTTCTTTATACATATTTCTATACTAGTTAGATCAATCGCTAACTTATCTCCACCTAATTAGTTAAAATCACGAGTACACATAGCTAGATTCTTATTAAATATTGGTTCAATTTGGTTGTTTAGCATGGTTATCAATTTGAATGTGTGCACTTATAGTCATAATTTGTGTCTTTCTTTGTCCAAATCTCAAGGGGCATGGGTATGGTCGGTCCAGCTGGACATCAGTTTTTTTGCGTGGTTATTATATCGCTAGCAACTCTTCAATGCATTTCCTCGAACGCCGCAAAAAGTTTTTGCAACGATAGCTCGAATCTCTCTTTCTCTCTCTGTACTTATTTCTCTGTCATTCTTTCTGTCCGTTTTGGGTGTGTTGTTAAAAAAATACTATATTAACGTATATTTTAAGAGAGTATAAAAAATTTTTTAATCGAATGGAATAGTCGTTTTCAAATCTTGAACGTTCTATAGTTGGAGTCTACACAAATTTATTTATAAAAAGAGTTCGTCAGTTGTGTTCATAAGGTACCTACTAATATTTTTGCTTACCTGAGTTTCACCATTTCGGTCCATACAAATACCTTCGAATATATTCACGGTAATAAGTGCAGAGTTACTTCTTTAAAATAAATAATAATCGAGTTGTTTGAAGTATTAAATAGGTACATATTTTAAATCAAGAACAGCTTGTTGTAATTATTTTGATCTTAGTTCGTAATACTAGTCTTACACTTATCTGGTACTCGCTCAAAAAAACTAACATTGATATTAGTTTTTATTCGATTTCTTCATTTAAGTACAGAGATTGAAGGATACTACAGAATCCAAAGATTTGATAGTCATGCTTATAACGAAAACGAAAAACGCTTAAAACAAACGAGTCACTTTGGCGAGTTATTTATAAAAAAACAATAGGTAGAATTTTCTGTAAGGCTGCTTCAAAAAGTACCGGCTGTCAATGTTTTCTACAACATTACTTTTAAAACAAACTGACTATATACTTATGTTACTTTTACGAAAAACATCGTATAAATTGGTCTTTGTACCTGGACCTACCTCAATAGGTCTGTGTTAACTTAGCTTTATAAAAAGCCTTTATAATGGAGCCGCTTTCAAATATTTTTACAAAAATTCTCTTTAAAAGGTGGCTAAATAAGAACGTGCCTCTTTTTTACGTATGTTTTTGCAAATGTAAAGGCGGTATACACGAATAGGGGACCCATCGTCTCCCGATCTTCATCAATAAGCCTTATACAATCGAACCACTTCCTGTATCCTTTTATATAAATACCTGTGTACCGCTTTAAATTGCGACTATTTATTGAAAATACTTTTTTAAAGTTAATAATAGTAGCTTATATGTTATTCTGATGTATAAGCTATATATTACTTTAAAGATCTCTCTAAATCCGTTCAATAGTTTTTTCGTGAAAGAATAACAAACACCATCCTCACAAACTTTTGCATTAATAGGATTGTAGAAATTCTATAATGGTACATACATTTATCCATAAATAGGAAGTACATTAAGATACAGCTACGATAACGATATATAAAAGAACACAATCGAAGTATCCTCTTTTTTGAAGTCCGTTAAAAGACAATCAACCATGTTACAATATTTGTAGATATTTAGATAAAGGTTGTCTTTATGTCATAAAAAATATTAGTAATATAGAGACCGGTACGTAACTTAGCCAGATTCGTTAGATGCGCAGAATTCGCTTTGTAGGTCCTTTGGTTGATAAAGGGGACCCGGGGATTGTAGTAGCACCGTTCCGAGCAAGCGATTGGAGCGTCAGTCGAGTACATTTCGATTTTATTTGTATTGATTTTTTGCACTATTGTACTATGTGCGAACTTACCCCCACTACGACGAAATCTGGCCAAGCTACATACCGAGGTCTATACTACTCTAAACCTTATCCGTAAATGTGTGTTTTTACCCGACTGCGAAAGAAGGAGGGTTATGTTTTTCGGGTGTATATGTGTATGTACAGCCTAAACGCCTTGTGTTATTATTATGTGAGTGGTCAATAGATTCGTCTTAGTCGTGAGAGTGACGCTGGGTACCAAAATAAAAAAATAAGGATTTTTAGAGACAAAGATATCTAAAAAAAAATACATTTCCAAAATACATCGAGTGTGGTATCAAAATAGAGATTTTTAACGGTGATACACACACATATAAATAAAAGTTCAGTTTTTTTTAAATAAAATGTCTTAGACTTTATTATTCTCTCTCTCTATTAAAAAAACAGAATTTAATATAGATAGCAGATATTGACACAGTCAGGTTTTATTTTAAGAATTTTACTTGTTTTCTCTAGGAAATGTTACAAATAGTGTCACGCGGTTTAGAATTATGTATACGGGCCATCGATGTTTAGAAAACGGGAATTGTTTAAACCGAACCATCACTTGTTAGGCACACTATCGGCACGATAAAGAGAGACAGAAAATGTAGCTTGAAATGAAGTTTTTATGTTTATATACAAAACGTATTTTTGAAGTCTCGAAAGATATCTAGTAGAGTTTTGGACAATATTCCTCAGTACCTTCTAAATTTACATTAAGCCTGTACTTTGGCTCCAAACAGGCAGCGCATTTAGAATATTTTACCAAATACCTGTAATATGATTTTTATTGACTCTCATTTAACAAATAATACTGATAAACAAATCTACGAATCTTGTTACGATATAATGGACTAATATTCTAAAATATAATTCTAATTAGTCATCCTAGGCAATGTTTCTTGTTACTAAGTCACGCTTTTCTAACTTTTACTGTCGAATGCAGTGACCTAGTATTAAGCAGTTCACACAGACAGACGAGCACTAATTACTTGAAATCAAATATGTTTCTAAATACACTTACGATTTTTATTTTCATTTAAAGTGAGAAACTTTTAAGATTATTTATCGGTTACGGCAGGTGGAGCAACTACGCGACCGATTGTGAAACTGAACCATACAGACACACACTTTAAGATACACATTTATTTAAATCAAAAGCGATTCAGCTTCAAGAGGGAACTCCTAAAAGGCTGGAGCGATTGACGTACGCATTCACACATAAATCACTAAAAAAATATATAAACCTTTTATTCATGCAACACATCCTATTGTTCTAGTTTAGTCCAGTAAAGTATTCTAAACAATCTTTAGATTTCGACTGTATATTTTTTACAATCCCCGGTGCGTAAGGTGGTAAAAAATATACAGTCCTGACCACATATATATAAATTGCAGCGGTCCATATAACTAAGTCTAAAAATCAAAAATATGTGATAAGAACATCACTGAGATCCAAATAGATGTATTATACAAAATTTGACCTTTAGTTTGAACATGTTATGTATATTAAACCCGAGCAACTGATAACATCCACAATATTGTTGTCAGTTTCAGCGGACGAAATAACTCTCTCCTGACGTAAGTAGTTTTTTGTTGTTGACAATTGTGGTTGTGTATAGATTAAACCCCTTTTCTATACCTTGGTTCTAAATAGAACATTAGTTATTATAATTTTCTATGCACGTATCAAGCTTTGTTGACTGGAACAATTCAAATTTGATTATGATTGATTTACTATTTATGCTATTTCACCTTATGATTTTAACGAAAAAATATGTAGAAAGAAAATCAAATCAAATATTAATGTTATTTAATGAATAGACACACTCATACATCGTCATCGCGACATTGTGCATGACTTTAAAAATTTACTATTTTTCCACTGAATGAAAGATTACCATAATCATTGCCTACAGTTAATCTTCCCCTATTGTTATTATACAATCCGTATTGGTTAAAATAAACTGCTAACACATGAAAATTATAATAAAACACAATTTAATGCAATTTGCAAAAACATGTTACGCTATTTTCAGTTATTAGTTGCTTATTTACTTTTATCAACCCCAGTAAAAAAATACATCTCGTCAATAAAACGTGTGAGACAAAAGCGCATACAGTAAAACACACCAATCTTACATCATCTTCCAATTTACAGTAAATTCTCATCAAATAAAACTGCGAGTAATTTTATGCGATTACACGCATTTATACCTACTCATATTTAAGGACTCCTAACTTTCACAGGTGTATTTATTCTTCCAGGGATCTCCTTCCGAGGGTACACCTGGTTCCCCGGCTTCTAGTATCCTAGATGGTGTGCGGTTTTTAGTCGGTTCGAGTCCGACATAGCCGGTCGGTGGTATCCGAGGGGATTTCCGCACAAAAAAAATGTGTATTTATTGTATGGTAGTCTAAACAGTATCGAAAGAGTAGATAGATACAACATACGCTTGGTGATGAACTGATAATTTTGGATCTGACTTTTTTTTATTGTATAAGGGGCAAACGAGCTGACGTATCGCCTGATGGTAAGCGATTACCGCCGCCCATGGACACCCGTAACATCAGAGGTGTCACAAGTGCGTTGCCGGCCTTTGGGGGATAGGGGGAAGGGATTGGGGTATGGGTCACCGGTATCCTCACTCACTCGATGAAACACAGCGTAAGCGCTGTCTCACACCGGTTTTCTGTGATATCACTCCGATCGAGCCGGCCCATTCTTGCCGAAGCGCGGCTCTCCTACGGTTGAAACTGTGAGCCATAGTCGAAATCAGTTTATAATTAACTTGGTTTTCAGGAGTTTGGAGAGCCTCCTGAGTCGGAAAAGCCCACGAGCGAGGAGTATGCTGTTGCGAAATGGTTGAAAGCCAACGTACCAACCAAGAAGACTAAGTTCTTAAATCATCATGTGGAATACTTCACTGGTAAGTTTTGCACGAAATAAAATTTCGAAACCTATGTTTATTTACTCAATGTTCAACTATTGCATTGTCGATAATAAAACGTTTTTAAAGATAAATCATAACGTCTAATCGTCAGTAATTCTGACTCTTGGACTAGAAGGGTTCGATTCGCACCCAGTACGTATATTGTATGATGTAAAATTGCTCGTTGGTCTAACTGGTATGCGAATGCCGATCAATGGGTCTCGTGTTCGCTTTCTGATTATTGAATTCTTAACAATAGCGCGTTTGGAAGTTTTGTTCTGAACCCCCGTGCCTCGTAGAGCATGTAAAACCGTCGCCTAATCTCTCGTAGAGTAGTGGGTAAGAGCCGCGTAACTGTACCATTGGATTATTAGAGTGAGAGAATAGAGACTGCACCTGTGTTCGCGTTCACATTTTTGCACTATAATATCTCCTGCGTAGTTGGCTGGTCTCCGTTGAGACTAGCCGCCGTGGCCGAAATCGGTGCATCATCGTCATAATTAGTTCTTTGTCTAGGTAGGATTTATGTACATCATGTATATGTTTAGAAATATTTTAATGCGTTCGTGAATTAACACAGTGTCTAACAAAAAAAATAAACAATGAAATACCGCTATTGTTTCTCTTGTAAACAACATTAAAAAACAATTGTTTTTATTGTTCTGTTGTGTATTTAAGATTAATCGATGTTAATAAATGTGTTTGGATAGAAAAAGCGTTAGCAATAATCCATCCCAGTTACTGGTTTAGAAGCAGTTTCTACTTTCTATAAAACGGAGCGCAGAACTCCAAATGCATTTTCATCTTGAGAGATCGATGAAATGAAAAAGGAATGTAATAAAACGAACTCGTGAATGATCGTCCAAAAAATAAGACTATATATAAAATTTTTGAATTTCATTTCGATGGCCTGGTGCCAAAACTGCATTTCCTTTATGTATGTATAAAAGTGAGTATTCGATCACCCAAAGAGCTTCCGTTAGGCACCAAAATATAACGGAGAATTTAAATGGACAAAGTATTTTTGTACATTATAAACGTATTTTATTATTGAGTGAATAGTCTCTTATTATTCGCAACTGAACAAATAAATCAATATTGTTAATCTTTGTGATTGGAAATATAACATAAGCAGAAACTTCGATTCGTGAGTTTATATTTATTGTAGATCAATCATTTTCATTTAATTCTAACCCTGGGAGAGCCACGCTTCGGCATGAATGGGCCGTCTCAACCGGAGTGATAACACGGCCTCATAGAAAACCGGTGTGAAATAGCGCCTACACCGAGTAAATGTATATACCGGTGGCCTATACCTGGCTCTCTCCCCATCCCCCAAAGGCCAGCAAAGTTCTTGTGGTGACGCCTCCGGTGTTGCGGGTGTCCATGGGCGGCGGTAATCGCTTACCATCTGGCGATACGTCTGCTCGTTTGTCTGCTATTCCATAAAAAAAACTATCAATAAATTCTTAAACGAAAATATAAGTTATCGCACTTTGCGAAGAATGTATTAATGGATCTGGCAAAGTGGTTAGGTCTGAGACAGGTCATCGACCTAAAAACGTAAGACCTGTCACAATGACGCGCCTCCAACACATAGCGCCCTGAATACCTCGGCATAATGAAATCATTTTAGGTTTAGTTATATAGCGAGCATATCTTAGTACCTTATTTATTATTTTTTAAGGTTGGGGGCATCAAGCACACACCTTAAATTGTCATAAGTGACTTCCTACCAACTGAAATATCACAAGTGCTTGCGTTACTAAATGCCGGTAACCCTAACCTCATGGCTTCAAACCTTTTCGTTCTTTTTCTTAAACTAGCTTATGCCCGCGGCTTTGCTCGCGCAGAACCCTACCCTATTTTACCCCCCAAAATTCCTTTCTTAGTGCTCACTTGCATTATATTGAACTTACATGCAAAATTTCAGGATTCTAGGTTCAGCGGTTTGGGTCTTGGGATATCTGGGTATCTTATTCAGTCACCTTCCTCTTTTATAGATATAGATAATTGGTAGACAAACACAAATCAACATTGTAATATTCATAGATTCACGTAGGTTAATTTGATCGTTATATCAATTGAAGCTTGAAGGAACTTAGGCGGTGTACAGGTTAGGTTAGGTTAGTTTATAGGGGGGTCCGGATGGCGTAAGAAAGCGGTTCCCGGATCCCTCCCGTCTCAGGCGCAGAGTGGCACACCGTGGTGGTTTAGTGGGTAGTCTGGCTGGTGTCAGCCAGGAGTCCCACACGAAGCGAACCCCCTGTACCCGCAGGGGGGGAGCGAAGTGCGTAAAGGCATTCCACCACGTCAAAAAAAAAAAAAAAAGGTTAGTTTATAGGGATTAGAATGTTTAATTATGATAAGTAAGATTCTAAACTCTAAGGAGAAAATAACATAACACTGGGTTTTTCTGAGACCATAGTGTCAAAGCTGGGCTCTCCCCCCTACCTACTTCTTTTTAGCTAAATCACACATAGTAACTATCCATACTAATAAAAAAACGATGTATTATGGGTCAGTTACGCTTTCACGGCTGGACTGCTGAAATTGGGCTTGTTGGTACTTTGATTCTCGAGCCTTTGCTCGAAAATCAAAGTTCCATCAAGCCCAATGTATGACTTTTCATGGGCTACGCTTTACCGCGATAACCGACATAGACTCAAGAGGAACCGCGGGCAAAAGCTAGTATTGATATAAATCACAGCCAACATCTACGTGACCCATATTAGTAATATAGGTTATCATCGTTGTCCAACTAATGTTTATAAATTAACGGTGTGTTGAAAAAATATAACGTTTAATACACCGCTGTGACTGTAGCGAATCCTCAATGTTTCCTATAAACATTCACTATTATTTGATTAAGCATGTACCCCCCTCCTACAAACGTAAACATTAATAGAAAGTTCATAAACGTAGGAGACGTTTAACAGCCCCTTTTTGGCCGTAAATCTCCTCTGATACAACCAATTGTTGGTTATGTCGGATTTTTTAAAGTTTTAACTACCAATAATCATTGGGTTTTGGATTGTTCTTTTGGCTTCTTTTGGCTCTCGGCACATCAACAGCTTTTAGTAGTAAACTGCTGAACATACGACCTCTCCTTTGAAATAAGATTTTAAACTACTAAACACGCTGGCCAGACTAAGTTATAGGATTTGTTTCAACTTTTCTCCTTCTTTTTGTCCTACATATTTTATTCCCTTACTCGCATCTCACGACGCCCAACGGATGAATGGTGACACTAGTATCTTAATCGTACACCGATTGGTAAATTTTAGTTTGGCAATGAAATTTGCACATCTTGAGAAACCAAAATTGAACCTAATTTCACAATGTCTGCTGAGTACATATGTAAGTCTTTGATACATAATTGCAGGTGCGAAAGCAGTGGACGCGTTGCTTACTTCAAAATGGGCGACAGGAAAAAATCCGATATTCACAACGAGACATGACGTCACAGACTACTTACATCAGATGCTGCTACACAAATTGTTCCACAGAGCTAAAAAGGTCGGTATATGCCTATTTTGAAACTAGTTTCGTTCTTATTAGTTATATTCTATCTGGTTCCAATCATTGAGGTGTAAAAAAAAAATTAGGCATCAATTTTATTTGGAAATAAGGACTCCACATTCCGTATGGTAAGCGATTACCAGCTTTAGAACGGTCACATGTGCTCGAATGTGTGTTTATGTTTTCGAATTGGAATAAAACTGGTGTTACATGATGTATTTACAGAATTTCTAATCGAAATTCTGAGAGTATGTGGCCACTCAACACCAGTGACTATATTGTGTTTTTATGACCTTATGCTTCTGTATACCTTTGCCGACAACGCGACAAAGCAATATTAAACTAAACTACATTTTGGTTACAAAACGAACAAAATAAATTTAGGAAATATAACATCAGTCACTTAATTTTTCTTCAATTTAACATATTATGTACATAATAGACATTATCTCTTACGGAAAGATAAAACAAACTTTATTGTCAGCCAAAACTGGTTTTAATGACGGTTCCAATAAAGGAACTGATAGCGTAATCCATGTGTTGATTACATAGTAATAATGACTGAACGCGTGTCAATGATATTTTTCATTCGTTCGTTCAGTAATCAGAAGCCTTTGTTCCACGTTACTATTAAAGACTTACAATTGTTGCTAGTAACGTCATCTAGTGGCGTAAGAATAAATCTGTAACGGTCTACCTTTAGAATAGTGGCGCGAAATGTTATTAAATAAAAATGCCACAGACAACTTAATTATACTAAACGACTTTACGCAATTGTTTTTATTGGAGCAACTAAATTGAATGCTTTCGAACAAATAGGAGAATTGAAAGATATTTACATATAAAACTAGAGTTTTTTTCAGCAAATTGTCGATTAACGTTTGTTGATGTATATAATGAGTCGTGACGGCTAACGTAAATTTATTATTAATTTTAGGTACCAGTCTCTGAACAAGAGTTGAAGGGGAAGAAAAAAAAAGATTTGGAGAAGTCAAGTAAAAGTGGAGACGAGAAAGATGGAGAAAAGAGTCAAACCGAAGGAAAGGTAAGTTATAATTTACCGGGAATCTCTGCACACTGTATGTCATTAGTGACCGAGTGACAAATGCTTGTGAAATAAATGCGATTATTTAATTTTGTAACCCGTTAAGTATTGTTACGACCTATTACATTCTTTTTAAATATGGTTTTTTTAACTTACATTGGAGCTTAAATTTGCCTGTCACTGTGCGATCTGACATTAGTAGTCTGTTATTCGGGTTTTGCATCAGAGAATGCATTTTATAGCAACAGATAGAGTTACTCGAGTGGAAGGTTTATGTTTCTGTCCCGTATAACACCAACTGCGGGACGCTGCTAAAATTGTTATATTTAAACTTTTAAGGACACAAAAGAAGTTAAAGAAAAGGAGAAGAAGAAACGCAAAATCCGTCTGGAAATGCACATGGAGCAGCTGTTCCTCGATACACCAGACGCTTACGTATGGATCTACGACCCCAAGCCGTGGTACTACTGGCTCGCCGGCATATTAGTCGTGTGCGGGACCATCACCGTCTGCATGTTCCCGCTCTGGCCTGCTACTGTCAGGTAAGAACATCATCATCATTGGCATTGATTAGTCCATTGCTAAACCCAGGACTCTTTAGAGCTGAAGTTTTGGCCTACTGTACTATGTTGGCATGGTAGAGTTGTGTAAAGATTTCCATCTATTCGCAGTGGTGTTGACTTGTGTAGTTTCCTTTCTGAGTTGCTTCTTAGAATACCCACAGTATGAACACGAATGATTACTCTTGTGTTTTTAATCCGTATGATCAGATATTTCTTTTAAAGCAAATGCAAGACAAACAGAACTAGCGGAATAAAACACATCACATCAACCTTTAACACTCCACTGCTGGGCAGTTTTTCCTTAGAAGTGTAGTTTTGGCCTATTATACCAACTAGATAGATTTTGTGTCTAGTTTTCCGCCTTTTTCAGTGTTATTGTCTTGTATGGTTTTCTACCTTACTAGGAACTGTGCATATTTTTCTTATTTCTTCATCTGATCATTTACACAGAAAAAAATCTATAATATAGAAAAAAAAAATAAAGAGGCTAGAAAATAGTCAAACCAATTTTCAAAGTGACATTTAAAACACTGACTAAATTTGAGCTTCTCAAACGCCGCTAATTTGCGCGCGCTTTTGTCACGGGCACGGATGTCATTGTCGTTTCGTGTTTGTTTACTAATCAGTGATCCAGTTAATTTATACTTATTTATAGTTTTAATTGCTATTAAAATATGGAAGAAGTCAATTTTTTACAAACACTAATTAAACATTTCGTTTCGACCAATAGTGACGCGTTTTGTAAGTTCAATTTCCCATCCCTAATTTTCACCTTTTATTTAATATCTTTTCGTTTTAAATAATCACTAAATAAAAAAATACCTTTCAAGTACATCGTATAGACACTAAAGAATGTAGAAAAAAAAATTGATGCAAGTAAGAATTTTTATGCATATTCCCTATTGTTAGTTGTTAGTATATCGTGAATGTGGTGCGGTGTTTGCAGGAAAGGCGTGTACTACCTGAGCATCGCGGCGGCGGCGTTCCTGGTGCTGATCATCGCGCTGACGGTGCTGCGCGTCGTGGTGTTCTGCTGCGTGTGGCTGCTCACGCTGTCTCGCCACCACGTCTGGCTGCTGCCCAACCTCACCGAGGATGTCGGCTTCTTCGCCTCTTTCTGGCCGCTCTACAAGGTATCGCCACTCCGCACTTAGCGCAACAATATATTGCGGACGTCTAGTCCCAAACTAAGCAGAGCTCGTTATGGTACTAGATGAGTGATATAAACATGTATATACTTTTTTTTAAAAATACATACATATTATATTGTGACTTCCTCGGTTGGTGCTTTATAAACACATACATAATAGTTGACACGATAGTTAACCAAGAACTTTACACGACAACTAACCGAGAACGAATGCCTTTTGCCGCTCATGTTCAGTCGGACTTATATAAACCTGCTTACTTAGCTAATACATACATGTGTCCATGGAAAACATCCAAACTCGAAATAAATATTTGCGGATTGTAAAAAACTTTTGGTCCGACTCGGGAATCGAACTCGAGAACTCTAGCACAACAGTCGCGTAAACAACCACTGTGCCACTGAGGCAGTCAACTTTCCTAATACACTAACCCAATTGAAAATATTTGACACCGTCACGGTATTCTAGTTTATAATATTAGTATGGATCTTAGGGGAAACTACCAAATAAAAGTGTATTTACGTAAACTTTTATTCTTTTTTCAAATTTATTACTTCCTAGCAGCGACTCCATGTTGGTTATCTTTGGAAAAAGTAGTATATAGTAGGAGTAGTATAGAAAGTAGTCCTCAAAAATAAAAGCATCTCAGTGGTAAATTTCATGAAAATCTGTTTAGAGATTCAGCCGTGAAAGCATGACAGACAGACAAGGTTACTTTCGCATTTATAAATATTCTAAAAAAAATACCAATAACTCTAAAATCGATTTAAAATTGATGAGAACTTAAAAAGGTGGAACTTACTTTAGTTACCCTTTTGTGTAATATTTTATCAAACAATTAGTAATAAAACCTTTTTTTAAGCCTCGAAGTACATCTTTTAATAATCTTTTTCAGTACGAATACCGCGGCCCGGGCTCTGAAAGCGACAAATCATCTAAAAACAAAAAGAAACGCAAAAAGGACAAAAACTCGGACGATGAGAGTGAGAAAGCGCCTTTGTTGCAAGAAAAGCCGGAGGTTCCACCTACTGCTGAGCAAGGCAATGCACAAGAAGAGCCTCTTGTTGATACCAAGTAAGTTTTACAGACCTTTGATAATGGAACTTTTTTATGGTATAAGAGACTAACAAGCAGATTTAGAATGGCGCCAAGAATAGGTAGATGACACCTTAGTCAAATTAGTTACTTTTTATCGTCTGTCAAAACGATAACTTTGTATGAAAAATGTACTAAATACAAACTTGTGACGTCACTGTTTTAGACTACTCAATTGAGCAATATATTTCAATGCTTATTTGATTAAAATTTGTAATAGAAATTAAAAGTTGTAATGATTACATCTTCTGAGATGTTTTGTAATATTCGTTTTAATGTATGAGTCATCGGTATTTATTTGCTATACAATCGACTACCCTATTTCATGGCGCTTACGCGTTTCGTTAAACGTTAGTATAAGAGCGCTACAAAAGATGAAGCTCCTTGAGTCGTGGTAGGAGCCTGACACTTCCATATGTTTTTTTTTAACTTATAAACCAAATTTACTTATTTTCCAAACTTTTCAGACCTGATCAAGACACTACGCCTCCAGCAGACAAACACTCAGAGTCAGAATCTGAGAACAGTCAGCGATCTTCAACAGACAGAGACTTTGAAATCGTCGATCAAGCGGATGTTGAGCCGTACAAGGACGAAGCTTAGATATAACACTGTATGGCGGGTCACTGGGTGTATTTGTACGGGTCATTAATGCATAAAAATCATCATACTAACTAATTATTTCCTAAAGCACTTTTAAAATCAAGTGATTATTATCTAAGACTGATTATGTGTTAGGCAGGATTGGCTGTAATCGCACACATACATCAATCGGTCCAAATGATTAATAACTAAAGTGTTCAAAATATGGCGATAGATGTACTTTTATTTAAATGTCAATCATTGCCAGTATTTTACACCATCACCTTTAATTTTTTTTTTATTTCATATTTTCAAATATGTACTTTTTCGTATTGGTTACTATATATTACTAAGGTTTCCTTTATAACTTTGTGACTAGGTCTGGATTTTATTCGACCATGGTTAAACTTAGCACATGCTTGTTGCGAGGTTTGAATTCCTGGTATTTATTAGGAGACTCTTAGTTTTCTATTAAACAGTACAAATATACGCTATTAAACTTTTCTGCTGCTCAAAACTTAATTCAAACTCAGGGTTTAAGCAAGGCGGCGCTCATAGCCCAGTTGCACTCGGTGATTAGAAACAATCATCGAGGGTAAGCAACGATGGCGCGGTCAGTACCTGGATGGGTGACCGCTGGTGGCATGTTACCATGAGCGTCTCCGTGATTCGGAGGTCACGTTAAGCAGTCGGTCCCGGTTCTTATCATACGATAACAGTCGTGAAGCTTAGTTGGTGGCCTTCGGGCGGCTTAAAAACATCCAACGGCAAGATTTACATAGCCACAAGTATTCTTGCCAGTCCCCAACCCGCACTTGGCCAGCGTGGGGACGTATGGCCTTAACCCTCTCCTGAGAGGAGACCCGAGCCCAGCAGTGGGACATTATGGGTTGTTGTTTGTTTGTTTGTTTAAGCAATCATCTTTCTTATATTTCACTCTATTCTATGCCAAATAAAACGTTAAAATGACACGATATTAACACATTCGCTAAACTGTGAAGTGTTAAATTAATTTTATTGACAGAAGCAAAACGCACTCAAACAAATACACCCGCATTGTTTGACACAATATCAGAGACTAAAACATCAGTTAGGTTAGTTTAGGGTTAAATTGCTAAGTATTTGATGGATATTGTCACCTATCCAACGATGTGGTAATACAAGTTTAAGATTATGTCGAACTAAATCGTTCGTAGTGATAACATTAATATTGCTCTTTAATTACAAACGTTGTTAAAACCAAATATTTGTTTTAGAGATCTGAGTAGCAAAAATGCTTTGAATTACCGTTCGATTGACTGATGTTCCTAATTAGAGAGACATCGTGAACTACACTCGCAAATAAAAATAATTTCAAATAAGAAATAGTTATTTTTATGTGAAATGTTATCACTTAGTTGTACTGTAATCTTCGTTAAACTATAATCTTGGTTTCGTTAAGTCAAAACAATCATTCATTATTTACTTTTTTGTATAGTGTAGTATGCGTATGTACCTCAATTATTAAAATATAGTAATCATTGTAATTGACACTCTAAAAAATAACTTATCACTAATTCTAGTTAATCTCGAAATATTCTACATTACTAAGTAGTATTACAATTTGGTCAGTTGGGCAATCAGCTGTTTAGGTGCATTTACAATCGTTCCATAAATAATAAACGATATTGTAAATAAGGCATTGACGGTCTCGACACAGCATCTGTAACGTTATTGATTTCGAATAATTTAATAAAGACACTGGATTCGAAACGGCGTAAACATCAATAGTTACCAAAATTACTACAGAACCGAACATAATTCGGGTACTTTAGCTTACTTCTCCTATGAAACGATATTAAATAATAGTCTAGATTCACGATTTAGACAGGTTTTCTTTCGATATGTTACACGAAAATGCAATTATTGTTACTTCAAATATGGTTAAAATTGCTCTGTAATAATTCATTTCTTATCATATGTATATATTATCATTGACGTCATAAAACCATTTCTTATTGAATATGTATTTGATAGGCTGTGTACCATTTTCGTGTATTCTGTATCACCACTTTTAATATTTTGGTGCTGTCTACATATTTATGAATTAGTTTTACTGGATTTCGTAGATTGCGTTTTATGATTTTTCACAAATAAATGTTTGTAAAGATGCAGTCACTCGTATTGTAATTGATGTTATGACGAGGTGTTATCATGATAATCAATGGTATTTCAATAAATGATACTCTTTTTATATTGGTTTTATTTATGTAACATATAATTATATATATACCTACATAATTAGTAAATATTATTCCAGTAGATACACAAATACTACACAAAAGTTGACGATACCTGTTGTAATAAAATGAGGTTACAAAACCTCGTCTCATTTCCGCAGGTTGTATTATTTATAAAAAAAAAACTAGTCAAAAGTATTTATGACATGACAACGTTTCTAACCCTAATATCTAAAGTTTATCTCGTTAATATTGTCTTCTTATTTTTTTGATGATATGGCTACCAGCCGGATCAGCTATTTCTGCCAATGTCAAGTATTTGAAATCTTAAGTCTTCGAGGCTTCAAGTCTTCGTCGTGATGAAATTAGTGATCAAAAATGTGGATAAGATGAAATGGGAACCGTCTTCCGAAAAAACAAAAACGATTGTCAACTATTAACAGCACAAAATGTTCTTCCAAACGTCACCTTTTATAAACCTAAACATATTAATTTTATGACTGATTCATAATCTATGATTACGCTCCCTTAGATTCAGAACCTTAAAAATACTAAGTTTATATCTTATAAATTGCCACGTTTTTCTTGCTCCAATTCTATAGACTCGAAGAGGGTTTTGAAGTTGCCAGCACCGAAACCCTGAAAATTTAGAAATATCTGTAATTGATGACTTTAAAATTAAAAAGAAATAATGAATTTAAAAAAATGATTTATTGTGTCGCAGAAAAAGGATTAGGCAAGTGTTTTTTTTTTCATTTGTTAGGTACGGCCATACATATGGCGGGCACACTGCCATTTAAATTAAAGCTATTCTAAATTGATTGAATGGAAATAAATACGTGTGCTCTAAAATGAACCAAGTCATTAGAGATCGTATAAATAGCGTGGGATGGTTTTTTTTTTGTCGGAAAGCAGTTTTAAGATAAAACCAAATTCAAGACTTTTGATTTTTGACCGTGGGAGGGCTACGCTTCGGTATGCATGGGCCGGCTCGACTGGAGTGATACCACACTCTCACAGAAAACCGGTGTGAAACAGCGCCTGCGCTGTGTTTCACTGAGTGAGTGAGGATACCGGAGGCATAATCGTTTACCATCAGGCGATACGTCTGCTCGTTTGCCCCCTATAACATAAAAAAAAATCCACTTACGTTGTGATTTCTCCTCTGTATGACCTCCAAGAACAGCGTGGGCCTATCCTGTGTGTTCTTGGTGAAGATTTGGAGTAAGTATCCATCGTCATCGTAGTCAATGAGTATGTTCAGCCTTTCCAAAGCGTCGATGCTCTCGGCTACCTTCACTTTGCTATGCTGAAGCCGCTCCCTGATAAGCTGGTAGTATTTTGATGGTATTGAGAGGAATTCTACACCACGGGCGCGGAGGTTTTCGATCTGTGAATCAAAGAGAATTTCTTAAGTATACCTATGGTTCTTCCATGAGAGTAGCTATGCAAACTTTTGTCTGATTTAAATGGTGGATTTTTCATAAGAAATAAAACATTTAAATCTAAATAGGTATTTTGATAACTATAGTCAGGAAGTAAGTTATTATACACATAGCACAGAACTCCATAGGTAGGAACTTATAACCGAACCTACCAACTGTGCTTGACGCTTCAATAAATGTCAAATCGCGTATTATAGGTATAATAATTAACATATCCTAGAGATATACTAACATGGTTTGAAAAACAAATTGGTTTTTTGTGTTGTTACTACTTGATCTGACATAGGAAAACCGGCTCTCGGAAGGGTATTAGAGAGTTACTTCAAGGATGTTAGGTTATATGACTATACGACAGTATTATTTTTACTTACTGCGAAAGAAGGAGGGTTATGTTTTTCGAGTGTATGTATGTATGTTTGTATGTATACGTCTTTGGCACGTCCTTGAGCCTAAACGGCTTGTCGTATTTTTATTTGAGTGGTGTCAATAGATTCGTCTTAGTCGTGATAGTGACACTGGGTATCTCAAAATTAAAAAAAACAAAGTTAACGATTTTTGGAACCAAAAATTAATCCCAAAAAGAAAAATGTTTTCAAAATATATCTAATAATAAAGAATTTTTAACGGTGATTACGAATATATATAAAACTTATATGGTATTATATGTGTATGATAATATGATAATGACGCAATCGGGTTTTATTTTTTTAATAATTCATTACTGGTTTGTTTATTCTTAAACAAGTTGGTACCTATTTACATAACATAATTATATATACGTATACATTAAATAATACTTGACTTAGCAAGTACCTCCGACAGACTAATTGGAATGTGGCATGAATAGTTATTATAAAATTAAGATCTATGGATATGAGTTTATTTTCATTTAAACAGCAAACAAAGTGGAATAAGAGAAGGAAAAACCATTTATTTTGTAAGTGACGTCACGAAAATAATTAAAACTCACAGCGGTAATAATATCCTCGGTATTGAGAGCAATGTGTTGGACACCAGCCCCTCCATGATACTCCACGTACTCTTGGATCTGACTCTTACGTTTACCAACTGCTGGCTCATTGATGGGCATCTTGACTGTCTCCTCCCAGTTGGCCATCACCACAGAACGGAGAGCCGAGTACTCTGTGCATACCTGCTTGTCATCTACTGACCAGAATCTAGAATGAAAACGGAAAACAGTCAACCAAAGTAAGAGAAATGATTATTATGTAACAGTATTGGTCATACTGCTATGCAAGAGGTTTTGGGTTCGATTCCAACCAAGAGCAATATTGTATAAGGAAACGAAGAAAATTATTTGTCTTGTATCTGTGTAACTGTATTTATGGGCCTCCAGTATCCTCACTCACTCGGTGAAACACAGCGCAGGCGCTGTTTCACATCGGTCATGGAATGATATCACTCCGGTCGAGCCAGCCCTTGCATGCCGGAGAGCGTCTCTCCCACCGTAGCCACGCCAGTTAGAATTGAAATACTTACCTATCGTTGTATTTTTTTCGAGAAATTTTAGTGAACCCTACTTGTTATTTTTTTTTTATCATTCGTACTTTCTCCACTTGCAAAAGATTATGCATTCCAAAACAATAGAATGATACTAATTGTGTAGTGTAATGTAGCTATTTAATGTATATTTCACTAGCTGTTTCAAGTCTTCGGTAGTATAGTGGTCAGTATCCCCGCCTGTCACGCGGGAGACCGGGGTTCGATTCCCCGCCGGAGAGATCTCTTTTTGTATTTTATTTTCTAATATTTTTTGGTTAGTATTTGATTTTATCCATCCAAATATTTATTTAGTCTACTTTTGTGTTAATTTCTATTTACCTACCTGTGAAATTGCAAACATCTTTCATACCAAGATGCGGCCGCTTCCATTTCATTGTCGGGCTGGTTACCCACCACATGATCGATGAAATTAATTTCCACTTTTGGTCTGTAAAAACGAGATAATGTTAAAACAAATTGTTACCATCGTTCGTTACTGGAGTTTAATGCTTCTTCATAGGACATAATTTCACAACTAAATAATGACAATTTGTAACGAATGAATTATTGTATTTGCTATAGAAATTCTATTAGCCCAGAAATAATAATATTGTTACTAAAAGCGTAGAAGATATGGTGAGAACAATAATAAAAGAAATATCTTGGACTATCATTAATATTGTCTTTGTTTAGAATATAACATTCGTCGTACCTAGCAAATTGTAAAAAAAATTATTCTTTCTTACTTTAAAGCAAATATTCGAGATTAAAAGGTTTAAGATTTAAAGGTCCTAATTTATACTTTGTATCCTAATCATTAGGATATACATATTTCAATATGCATCGACACCTCAGGTACAAGGCATTCGCCTAGAGATATAATCCAAATTATTATAGACTTCAAAGTCGTGTGTCTGTGTTGTTAGACACTACTTCCAGAGGGTTTACACAGCTGCGCGTTGGAATGAGCAGATGCCTGGCTACGCGATCAATCTCCTATGCGAGCACACGCACGTTTTTTCGTGCAAAAAGCGCCATAAAGACCAACCCGACTTTATTTAATATAACTAATCAGAACGCACTTACTCATTAGTAAACAAGTGCTTGTTCATTAACAAGCACTTGTTTAAATATTCACATATCAGTGACTATTAGAGCTTGTATACGTCTACTTAAGTATTATTATCAGTCTATCTCAGTCCACTGCTGGACCACTGGAGAAGTCTATTCTCAAACTACAAGGCCCTTGGATCGACCCTTGGCTTCTGACGTCTAGAATAGTAATTAGTACCTGTACTAGTACAATAATCTATCTATTCTTTCTCTAGGTAGAAAGAACAAAAAGTTTGTACGAGTAGGATGGGCATTCGCTGAACGACGATGCCAAAAACCACTACTAAGACTGCGACGCCAAAGAAGACGAGCACGACGCTAAAGAGACCGATGACTATATGACAAGACAGTACAATGTCTAAGAAGATTAGCATCTTACGGCCAACATGAATTCGAGGACGAAGACAACACTGAATAAATTCAAACCTTCTCTCTAGAATTTGTGTAAATCATTATTTGGTCTAGCCAAACAGTGATTTATACGAGATCTTTGTTTATATATTATATATACTTTGTTTTTTTATTGTACTCCTTCAGTGTTTGTATTCAGAACAAAGAGTAACTCAATACAATTTTTGTAATTATTTATTGTTCTTACTACCGCTCCCCAGACTTACGTTGTTAGCTATAATGATCTAATGAAGCACTTCCGTCCCTAATAATGCGCAGTTTCTTACAAAATAACTGACAGTATTTTAATAAATCCACTCCAAAATTCATTCGTCAAACAAATTTCAATCTAATCTCCACCCTTTTGACGAGTTTTGGAAAGTTGAGTTGAGTATAGTGAAGAAGGAACAGCTTGGATTCACCGAAACCAGATAATACGAGCTAAGAAATTTGGCAGCCTCTGATCTAAATAGAACAAGAAAAAAAACTTTGCAGTCATAAGGATTGCCGATAGAAGTGAGAATTAGAATGCTATTTGTAAAATTAATGTGTACAATTAGAAATTACATAATGTTTAAATTAAATTATTATGTCGGTGACGCGAACTCATAAGATTTCCCTCTAACAAAAATGAATTTTTGTTCACCTAAAAAGTGTTCAACGCTCCTAAAGAAGTTTTCACTTCAATAAAATAATAAAACTTACAGAAACTTGTTTATGACATCTTTTTCCAAGGCCTGGTACCCTGGCAAGAACGCTCCACGGTATTGAGTTCTGTCCACTAACGTATGAGTGTTGTCTCCATACTGTGGGCAAAGAAGATTCAGCATTAAAAATAACGTCAGAAATATGAGTAGTAGGTTTTTTTTTGGTGTAGACTACCAACTGGTCTGGTCCCTCAAGAACCAGGTGGAATACAATACGGACTCCGATAACTTTATTCGCTCGGTATGGGTTTGGTCCCAGTTTCCTTTACATTGTACAGCGTAAAATGTAAACTGACAAATGTTTACCGTCTTAATAGTTGCCATCCTCACAACTCCAAACTCATCTTTCTCCTCCCAAAGATCCCGGACAACTTCGGCACCTTGTTTCTTCGCATACTCGAATATATAGTCAAGGTTCTCCACTTGGAATGCCACGTCTTTAACGAAATCTCCGTGATAAGCCACCTCGTTGACAAACTCGGTCTCTTCAGGCTCATACTGTGAACGGAGAACGAAGACGATCTGGCGAAGAAAGAAAGAAAATTAGGGAATATTATAGATTTGTTTTATGTTAAATTGAAACACCTAATGCGGAGAGTCAGTCAGGATAACAAAGTAGTGGATACGAAACCAATCAAATCCAGACGGTGTTTCATCATGAAAATCTTGTTGGAATATTTCCATTTGTTTCTTTTAACATTTATTGTACAAATACTTAGATTTGATTTTAATTAGATTCCATAATGAAGGCCCTGGATGCTCATCAGACACTATGTAGCTCTTAAACTGCAGGGGACCTATCCATTGTGAGTCTGCTCAAAACAATCTTTCAATTCTATATTATTATAACAAAACTCTGATAAGCATAGTAACAAAACCCGCTGAGGTCAAGAATGGACTTTAATTCTTCACGAACTATTATTAAAATAGTTGTGATGTTAAATATTCGTCTTATATTAACGTAAAAACAAAACTAAATGTCAAACGGAGGCTCGACCAGACAATCTAGTTGTAATACCAGTTTACCTTATTCAATCGGACGGCGTAAGAAGCGGTTTTTCTCGAGCCAGTCTCCAATCCACTGTAAGCAACAGGTTCGAAGCCGAAACGTGTAATGTAATAACTTGCTGCCTTAAACAGTAAAGTTGTCTTCTTGTAAAAAATTGTTTATAATATGATAAATTTAAGTAGGTACTGATATCTGATCAGTCAGAATCAGTGCCATAACTAGCCTTTTATGCACCCGGTGCGAGCTTTCAAAACTGCGCCCCTGAAAAATGCTCTAACCAGGCTTTCAAAATCAAAATAAAAATATATATCTCAAGTACGTAGGTATAAGTAGGTACTTTGGCTTGTGTATGTCATATTGTCAGCAAGACTTAAGGTGGATATACATTTGTCTGATGTATCGTGACATGACGACTGACGCGTCAGAATTGTATCGGTTCCATACATAAACCATCACAACACGTTACGCACTAGTGTGAACATTACCATACTAAATGTATGAAACCGATAATCCACCTTTACATGCGTTATTGTTTCAAGATTGCTTGAAAAATGCGGATATGGATTTCTAGTTCAGTTATTACTAAACACCTGAAATAAACCATATAAATAAATAAATATAAAATAAATATTTCCGACATCTAACACACAACGCCATCTAGTCCCAAACTAAGCAGAGCTTGTATTATGGGTACTAGACAACTGATATAATACTTATATACTTTTTTTTTGTAAATACATACATATCATACATAGAAAACACCCAAACTCCGAAACAAAGTTTATTTAATTTAGTTTTTTTACTTTCCATATGGAAGTGCGAAATTAATGAATTGAAATAAAAAAGCAATTTAAAATAATTAATAAAATTAAATAAGATTTACAACATTCACTAAAACATTTCAATCTTATTAAATATTAACGACTTACCTGTTTCGAGTTCGACACCCAGAAGGTGAGATGATCGAACGCAAGGAAACGTCCAGCTTCTGGTTTCTTACCCTTGTCCGTATACGAAGTCTGAAAAAAAAACAAACAATTAAAATTATTACCAAACACACACAAACTAATACCTATATACAACCTACAATTATTATAAACTAGGTGAGTCCCGCGGTGCTACCCACGGTACAAAGATATTGTGAGTATTGTAACTTTATAAATTGTAGCCTATGTTATCTGATGTATAAGCTATGTTATTCTAAAGTTTCATTGAAATCCATTCAGTAGTTTATGTGAAAGAGTAACAAACATCCATCCATACTTACAAACTTTCGCGTTAATAATATTAATAGGATGCTAATGTTTGTGAGGATGTTTGGATGTCTGTTACACTTTAACGCAAAAACTACTGAACAGATTTAGATAAAACTTTACAGTAGTGTTGTTTATACATCAAAATCTAATAGGCTAATTTAATAAGGCTTTGTGTCATTTCGTCATGCTATATCGGTAAGTATCAAATATGACGGAAAATTTTCTGCCGCTTGAGTTATAGATAATAATGTATCTACTGTAGGGCTGTTGGTCTAGATTGGTTCTAAATGAAAGCCTAGCATATCAGAAATAATGAGCCAAAAACACAATTAAATTGGATACTTTTTACTATGCAAATTTTAGACTATTTATCAAATTCTTATTAAAATTGACACATTTTTCACTTTCAGTATTTAATGTAAATATACTTTGTCTTTTACACTAAATAAACTTTATCTTTTACCTAAGTAGTTCGGACGAATAGTTCAAAATTAATCACGATAAGATTGACCTAAATGAAGCGCCTATTATGAGGGAGCGTGGGGCGGGGCGACAGGATAGTTCATGCAATTTGATATGTTCTAATAGATGCGAAAGTAATTAGGTCTATTTATTACACTTTTATAACTAACACTTCGATTCTTAAGAAAGGGCATAGACTACGAATCACCACGGTAACCGAAATACACGCGGGAACAGCCGAGGGTAAAAGCTCGTAGGATGAATTTCGCTTCCGGTCACGTATTAATGAGCTATACTATTACCGCTCTTTAGGAATTAAAGATATAAAAAGTGAAAATTTCATCATCATCATCATCAGCCTATCGCAGTCCACTGCTGCACATAGGCCTCTCCAATGTCACGCCACTTGGCTCGATTTTTAGCTTCTCGCATCCAGCTCCTGCCAGCCGTTTTGCGCAGATCATCACTCCACTTGGCCTGTGGACGACCCACACTAAGTTTGCCGAGACGCGATCTCCACTAGAGAACTCGTTTACCCCAACGGTAATTAGTTCTGCGGCTAATATGGCCACCGCACTGCCACTTCAGCTTACCAATCCTTTGGGAAAGTGAAAGTTTAAAGAGAAGAAAAGGAATGCAAAAATGTACCGTAAAAAATCGTATCCTTGTAATCCTAACTACTGACGAGAAGGTCGGAGTCGGAACAAAATACTAAATATTAATTCATATTGAGAACAGAGACACTGAACTTGAGGTTCATTAGAAATCAAAATCCAATTACGGCTTTGCCCTTCTGAGGTAGAGAGAAAAGGAGTTTTTACACATCCGGTTAAAAACCATCGCACTCTGAGATTATAAGCTCACTAATCTTCTACTCAACTTTTCTCTACCTGTTAGCTTCAGTTAACTCTTTAGCGGACATCATATTTCTATAGTAAACGTAGTATTCCTCGTACTCAGTTCAGATAATGTCGTTCATTGTCGTTCTCAATATCCATTTTAAAAACCCCGAGATCATTGTCTTCTTTTATAATCTAAAATTATTTAAAAGACAACTCCCGCATTATGAATATACATCCTGCAATTTACGCATCACACAATACTTGACGCAGGAGAAAATAGCGTGGCAACCCTTTAAATCACTTTTTTTTTACTTGTCTAATCCCCCTCGGGCCTTCACCCCACTGGGGTTTGCGGTGGGGCGGTGTGTCGGATCGAACCGACTAAAACCACACGGTGTGCCACTCTGCGCCTGAGACGGGAGGGATCCGGGAACCGCTTTCTTACGCCATCCGGACTCCTCCTAGACCCTTTAAATCACTAGGTCAACCGTGCAGTCAAAAAACAAAAATAACAGAATTATTAAAAGAAAAACTCTCATATAATACAGTTATCATTGAAACTCATAAAACAAATAGTAGAGTACTTACCATTTTGATGGTCTGCTAACAAATAAAACAAATAGGTAGTTAAGACAGCTTAGCACTGAACTAGTGACGTTGTATCGAGTGATGTATTCAAACTAAAACGTAGCAGAACGTGCTCTTGCTTATATCTAAGAATGCGAAGCAATAATAAAGTTTTTTTTAAGAAAACAAGATGGATGTAAGGGTGTGTTCACAAGAAATTAACACGTTTAACGCCATGTCAATGCTGGGCGACACTTAACTTTTCCTATAAGCCACACAAAAATTTGAAGTTGACAAAAAACTACTTTTCGTTTTATTTGATTATATTAATAAATATGCATTTTTAACTTACAAAACATTGACATAACCGCGAAAATCTTTATAAATGTGAAGATTACGGATGTCGCCCAGCATTGTCCCCCATGGCCTGCTGCATATGATTATTTGAACTTTCTTCCATTAAAGCCGCGCGGGTCACAGTGTCGCCCACTCCCACCGAGCATCCTGTCCGCACGCCCCCACTCTAACGCCGCGCGCCACTAGCTATCTTTGAGCGCGCGCAATTCTCAGTGCCCCGCAGGACGCTAGGGTGAATGATAGATGCGCATTTTTTTCCCGCCAAATCATAAACATGCTACGACTACTAACAAACTAGACAAGCTTCTGCTTGTGATTTCATCCAATAGATTTATATGTCTTTATTACTTAAAATGTGTGACTTTGATGATGCCTTTGAAATCACGGAGGAAGATCTGACACAGCTTCAAAACATTGAAATATCACTGCTGAACAGTAGTTTTCGTATTAGTTCAGATGAAGAAGAAGGCAAATAGCGACTACAAGAAAAACACGACGAGTACCATCAGATGGGATAGTGAAGACAGCAATTCAGGATATGGGGTCAGTACGCAAGAAACTTCAAGCGTTACACCTATCACGAGTTCTTGGAGTGAACCAACAGGTAATCAACGCCAAATAATTCCTTTTACCGAGGTTTCTGGTGCTCCGCTGCATGTCAGATTATCTATGAATAACAAATCGCCCGTCGATTTTTATTCACTCTTTGTGACTGATGACGTGTTTCAACAAATAGTGCATAACACAAATCGATATGCTATTCATAACATTACCAATATGCCTGAAGCTACAAGAGGTGCACGTATTAATCAGTGGAGTCCGACCAATATAGAAGAAATAAAAATAATTTTTGGCCTAATTTTATTCATGGGTTTAGTGAAATTACCCAGATTGGCACACAATTGGTCTAAAGATAAAATTATTCGGCATCCCTTTCCGAGAACAGTGATGTCCCGAAACCAATTTGAATTACTTTTGAAAATGCTACGTTTTTCTGATAAAGATGATGAAAACAAAGAAGACCGACTACATCGAGTACATCAACTGGTGGATAATTTAAATGAGAACTTCAAAAACAACTATACCCCTGGTGAAGATATTTGTATTGACGAGAGCATGGTTCCATTCCGTGGCAGAATAATATTTAGGCAGTATAATAAACAAAAAAGACACAAGTATGGAATCAAAGAGTTCAAATTATGCACGATTCCTGGGTATACTTATAAGACTAGCATTTACGCAGAAAAACATGACGATACAAATACAAGGCCAACAAGCGTAGTCATGTCTTTATGCGAAGATTTGCTCAACAAAGGACACACTTTGTATACCGATAATTGGTACACAAGTGTAGTTTTGACACGGCAACAAATGAGTTTCTTTGTCTAATAGACAAAGAAACTCATTTAGTAGGCACCATTCGAGAAAATAGAAGACAGCTTCCCAAACATGTTGTTACTGCTAAGCTCAAAAAAGGCCAGTTTGCTGCAGCAGAAAGCACCAACGGAATAATCATGATGAAATGGAAAGACAAGCGCGATGTGTACGTTCTGTCCACGAAGTATTCGGTACGGTTTTATCATGTAAATAAACGAGGAAATGTGGTATCAAAGATTGTTGTAGACTACAATAGAGACAAAGGAGCCGTTGATTTGGCTGATCAATTGGCTGCTTACTCTAAACCACTGCGAAAAACAATAAAGTGGTATAAAAAACTCGCTATTAATTTATTGCTTAATACTACGTTAGTAAATGCTATGATTCTATATTAAAAAGTTACAAATAAACACATTTCTGTAGTAGACTTCAGAAAAGAAATATTACAAGAGTTTTGCTCGAATCCTATGACTGAGACGGATGAGATTCGTGAAAAAAGATCAAAAAGAGGGAAGCACAAACTAGTAAAGAAAGAAGGAAAAAGTAGTATTATTAGAAGAGGGTGCTCTGAATGTTACAGGGAAAAGTAAAGATGCTAGGTAGAAACCAAGCGAAAAATAAAGTAAGAAAAGTAAACACATTCTGTGACGACTGCCCAAATAAACCGTTTCTTTGTTTAGATTGCTTTAATAAAGTACATCGTTCTTTTTAAAATATTTCTTTAATGATTGTTATTTTGTTACTTTTAGTTATTTCTAAAACTAAAATACTGTTTAATTTATGTTAATTTACGTAGTAAATATGATAAAAATGTAACACTTTCAATCTGATCAGTGATCTCAAATTATTTTTTAAGTTTCATTGTGATTATACTGTACCAATTTCATAAGTTTAACACAACAAAACCGAGTTTGGTTAATACTATCATGATTTTTGAAGTGAAACTTCTTTAGGCGCATGAGGGTAAAATTTTTACAAATGTAACGTCACGGAAGTATGCAACGGAGGTGTCGAAAAAGAGAGAGAGAGAGCGATCGAGACCGATTGAGAGAGAGTAAGACAGGGCGAACGTAGCATGAAGCAACTAGCGATGGAGTGAGAGTAGGGAGCATGCAAGTGAGAATGATCGAGAGAAAAAGCGATTGTCGTATCACGCACAGTGCCATGGAGCGAGAGGTGGGAGAGAGTCAAGAAGTTTCACTTCTGACATGTGTACTTTGTACGCACGCACTTTTTTTATTTCATCTTTAAATCCGACACAAAATTTTTCCATAAAATCATAAAAATAAATCAATAACGCATTACACAAAAAAATCGTAAGTTAATGCAAAACTATTATCAGAAAAACAAACATAACTTTTTAACAAATATATATTATTTGAGTGCTGATATGATTACACTATTCTAGGAGGCCGCGCGGGTCATGCTACGTACGATATTGCCTTGTATTGTTGACCGACAGCTCAGAAGAGACGTTTCAACATAGCTCTGACTGTCGGGCACCATTGTCCCCCACGGCCTGAACGGAACATACTGGTGTCGCCCAACATTGTCCGACATGGCCTGAATGGAAATTTATCATTTTATTCCATGGCGTTGAACGTGTTAAGGATATTCTCAATCGCACAAGTCCGCGTCGCAAAGGACACGAATCGGCGAACAACGTGATCAGTAAAAATAAAAACTCTATAAAAAAGCACTTAGGAATTTCTGATGAGTATAATACCAAATTCACTAAGTATTCATTGTTTGTTTAATTTAGCAACTTAATTGCATAGTCGATCCTTAGTTTATAAGTAGTCTGCGATTACTTTGAAAACTTACATTAATTTTTATAAATCAAGCCCAGGTTAAAGGGGAAACTGTTATGAGCGCTGTTTTCATATATCATATATCATACATAGTTTATGCTCACATTAAATATCAGGTGTTAGGAATGCACACAGGTAACAATAAAATAAATAACAATCATGTAAATTTTATGAAATTCAAATAAAATATCTCTTTGAAAATCACTACAATAATACACCTACCCATCATTGGAATAGCATGCATGGTTTGGCCTATATCTAAAATACACAAGATTTTATTGAAATTATGCAAGGGCAACGAATATTTTATGGTCAGTGTGAACACCTGTTATTCCTTCAGAACTAACTGTGGCATGTCGTCGCGTCAGTGGTGCGAGATATCGAAGTCGAGCCTCCGCCGCACAGTGTTGTTGAATGGTTGTAGTGGACAAAAACAATTAAAATAACAAACATTTTTAGATGTCTGAATTCAATTGACAAGTTCAGAACAGTAATATTAATACAGTTAGTGGGCAACGAAGCAGCTTAAATTGTACTAGTCGTGACTGTCCGATTGATTTTAAATTATTATTAGGTCATATTAAAATTTATTTTAAAATTGTTGATACCGTTTTTATGAATGAATTTTACTTTACATAAAGCCAATTAGATCCACAAGGAAACCTTCTGGTATTACTACGCTCAGTAGCGAAAATAAAACAAAGTCACAAAGGCATACCCCTTAAATCAGCCCTGTTTTCATTCAACTTAAAGAAGTAGCGTTTTGCACTGAGTAATTGCAATTTCAGTTTCAAATGTAATTGTAACATCGAGTCATGACTTCGGTTGAGCAAGAATAAAAAGGAATTTGTAAGTATGATTTTACCAATTTCTTGTTTATATCAAATGGTAAATTTAATATCCATACTTATGTACTTACATAATGATTTGATTAACATATATTTTCTGACTCATTGTTTACAAAAACAATCTACGCAGTGCGATGTTATTTACAAACATCAACATTGAGACCCAAAACGATGGCAAAGAAACCCCGTGTGCACGATTAACATTATGCAAATGAGTTTGGATATAGAAAACTGGATTTCTCATACAATCAAGCACAGAAATGGGGTGAAGTAGACGTCATAAGAACACTGTTAGAAGCGTGCATCTGAATGTAGCCTACTAGATGTATTAAGCGTTAGCATTGTTGTCTTATGTGATTTCTTGGGTTTGTTGCCCAATGCATAGCTTATATTAGTAACCGGTTTAAGATATTATTTTTTGCTTTCATTATTTTTTCCAATTTTTTTTTTTTGGAAATGTCTGTTTCATTAATTTTGGAAATTGGATAAATCAATTAAAAGTCGAAAAGAAGTAGCGTTTTGCACTAAGTAATTGCAATTTCAGTTTCAAATGTAATTGTAACATCGAGTCATGAATTCGATAGAGCAAGAATAAGAAGGAATTTGTAATCCAGTCTTTTCCAAAAGTCACAAATATTTTAATTTCATATTAGGTAAACAATACCAAATCTCTTCCATTTTTTTTCATAGCTTTTGTTATTCCCAAGATTATTTGGGGTCGGCTACTATTTCAACCGTTTTTACCTGAATGACAGTTTTTTTAGGGACGGACTGGCATTCCTGACCTTCGCAACCCTGAAGGCGAACTGACTTTAAGTAGAATTAAAAAAAATAACAGAATTAGTTAGAATTATACCTAACACAGAGAAATTAGTTACCCTATTGCACTGAAAAATTCATTTGTATCATTTTAAATATAAAAAGTCTTTAAAAAAAGAATTAATAGCAGGTACTGCAACTGCTAACAAAACTAAGTGGCTAAGTAAAATTTTATATTTCATTATTGTTCATTCAATTTCAAGTTTATTTCTTTTAAAAACTTAGGCAAACATTCATTGTAACTTATATTCAGTCTGTTTTATATAGACCCTGCGCTATCACAACACAAGTCCAATAAACGACAACTTCAACGCATAGAATATTAAATAATTCGCCTTCAATCTCGAGCAGTCTCTACCCCACGTTAGTAGAGCCTCGAGTCTCCGACCGGTCGGTTGGCCGTTTAGCATATCGGACCACTCACTTCAAAATATTATGCAATAGTCTAGCTTCCAGAAGTTTCCGTGACATTTTCAATGTTATACACCTATTAATTTTATTAGCAAAAGTTATTAATACATATTAAAGACAAAGACAACCTTGATTGGTTATTTCTACATTAAGAAATACACAAACTACGATATTTTTGTATCATCACTGAGCTAAACTGCGGGATTGTAGACTCATGAGCCTTCGAAACAGGTCTTTGAGGCAGATCTAGAGCCTCATACGTGCAGGGACCTCGTGAGGTCTACCCAATGCTTATGCTTTTATGTTCGAGGAAGAATATGTGTTGTGTATGTGTGTACTTTAATTTTTCAAAACATCACAATTAAAACCAGTCCGAGGCCTAATCTTCAGACTCGGACTTCGTATTAGCTAAGGCCGCCACTGTCCAAGCACATAGCTGAAGTAATACAACCAGCTATCGTTGAGGAATGAGTGACACTATGGGATAGATAGACCCCATTTTTAGTTGGTATTTGTGCCTTGAGTTCCTAATATAATACCTTGTTTGTTTGTGTTACCAGGCCATTTCCGCACTTAACCTCTTGAGTGAGTTTCTCATTTTCCTACTCCAACCATCCTAGATCGTCCCAGAAGCTCGGCAGAGTTTTCAGGTCACTACATGCTTCCGGGAATTATGTTGATTAAAGGATGTCCGCCCGTTGATTAGCCACGCTTCTATATTCTGTGAGAACGTGCTGCGGTGTTGCTTCTGCCTTCATGCATCCCCTGCGCAGAGGGTTGTCTGTTGCGCCTATAGTGAATAGGACCTTGTTTAGAGGACAACGCGCTGTCCATATGGTATTAACCTACTTATATATCACTCAAGTCCGTCTGATCCCTAACTAGTCAAAGCCTGTACTTAGTTAGTTAACCAGACTAATAATAAACATACTTATATATATCTAAATACATACATACAAACAAAGTCACAGAACAAATGAAGAGAAATGTTCATCAGACAAAAACTTAGTCGCGGGTGGGAATCGAATTTATAGCCACTGGAATTTAGCATAACTAACCACTGGACCACCGAGCCTGTCAGACGACCCATAATCGTCTCCATGGCAAATATATATATATATATATATATATATATATATATATATATAGACGTATATACCGTATAACAATATATAACGTGAGCTTTAAATTGACATCGGTAAGTGTTTCTAATTTAGATAACAAGATTCGTGAAGAACACACGTAGATACACACAAAGATTGTTTAGTTAAATAAAATCTCGTAAATAAACAGGCTACCTCCATTAATATATTTTTTATTGCTTTCTATGAGTGTATCGACGCCAAAATAAACTTATTAGATACATTACTAGCTATTGGGACGCCCTTATCAATCTATAAGGCAGTTCAGGTAAAAAATCATTCGGCCACTTAAATAGCTGCAGACAAAACAGGTAGGTATATTTTCTATGATTCATCTATCTATGAAGAGATGTATTTAAACAATCCTATAGTTAGTGAGGTCGATAAAAAATATTCGACCACAAACAGCTATAGTAGAAAACAATCGCTGATGCCTATTTGAGCGATGTGATTGAATGCATAGAATAGCGATGCAGGTAGGTAGCCAGGTAGGACTGATTTGAAAGCTAAACTATAAGTAGGTACTAGAGGTTAGGTCTAAGGGGTCACTAGTTACTAGATTAAATATTTCCACGTTTCTCTTGTTCCGTTTCTAAAGATTCAAAGAGTGCCTTAACGTTGCCCACGCCGAATCCCTGAAAATATAAAAAAATACGTTAAATATTTTAGAACATTTCACACTCAACGCCGTTTAGCTTGAAACTAATCAGAGCTTGTATAGCTGTATTACATTCTGATAGAATACTTATATACTACTTTTTTGTGAACACATATATATTCTACATAGAAACGCCCAAACTCCTAAACAAATATTTGTAGATCATACAAACATTTGGTCCGACTCGGGAATCGAACCCGGAGCTTAAGCATGTAGTCGCATACGATACCACTGCGTCATAGAGGCAGTTATTGAAAATCTGTAATCAAGAAAAAAGGGTCCAAATTCAAAGGAGTGATGTAATTAATTTATAATGAAATGTACGTTTGAACCAGTGTTTCATGTCATACTTGTTTTAGTACAACGTAAAATATAAAAACGGCTTCAAGAACTGGACTAAATTGAAATGCGACATGCGAAATCGGTTCAGTCGAAAGTTCTGAAGTAAAAATCATAAAAAAATACAGCCGAATAGAGAAACAAGAACCACTAAAATGTATTTATTTGATGAAACGGGGCTTATAGAATATAAAAATCGTATTTATTTTCATATTTAGAGCGAGATTAATAATTAATTAACACAAATAAAACTACAAACTATAGACATCCGCCTTGTTAGGTTGAACGTCATTTTGTTTAGATATAATCGACAACCACTTTACTGTTTTTAAATGCTTTAATTGACACTGGTTGACAAATGGTGAGGCAAGCAGACACCAGACACCAACTTAAAATTTAAATCGCATTTTTTCCTGCTTAATTTTTATTTTTTGTAGACATGATTATTTTTGACAATAGGATATAGTTCCAAACATCATTCAACAGTTTTTCAGAATTAGTCATCATGCCTATTCTCGTTCAATAACAGTCGTAATTTAAGACCGACGCGACGAGGCGGAAAAAGTTAACCAATTTCACATAATTATAGATCTGTAAACGTTGTGTGCCTCGTTGGTCTAGCGGTTGAAGTATGCGACTGCCAATCAAGAGTTCAAATACCGAGTCGGGCCAAAAGTATTATTGAGTTTTTCTGATTATATAAATACTTAACAACAGCTCGGAGTTTGGAAGTTGGGGTCTGAACCCCCGCGCCTCGGAGAGCACGCAAAACTGTCGGTCCTGCGCTTGATCTCTCCCTGATCGTGTCGGTTAGCCGTCCCATCGAGAGAGAGAGAGGGAACAGAGAGTACACCTGTGTTTGTGCACCTGAGTTTGCGCACACACTTGTGCACTATAATACCTGGCTGGTCTCCGTTGAGACTAGCGGCCGAGGCCGTAATCGGCTAGGAGGAGAAAAACGTTGTTTGATGCTGTAGTAGTTGAACAATTCTTTAGACCAGCGCTACTTACATTATGATTCCTCCTCTGTATCACTTCAATGAACAGCGTAGGTCTGTCCTGTGCATGTTTCGTGAAGATCTGCAGTAGGTATCCCTGTTCGTCGTAGTCAATGAGGATGTGCAACCTCTCCATGGCGTCAATGCTCTCGGCTACCTTCACTTTACTGTTCCGGAGTCGTTCCCTGATGAGTTTGTAATACTTCTGCGGTATGGTCAGGAATTCGACGCCACGTTTTCGCATGTTTTCAACCTATGAAATGAGATGTACAGTCTAAATATAATTAAAAATAATGTAGGTACCTTCACTAATAACGAAAAGATTTTTTAAAATTATTTTTTCAATTTTGCTGTACCCAGTGTCACTCTCACGACTGAGATTAATCTATTGACACCACTCACAATACTCACATAAAAATACGACGAGCCGTTCTCTACGGCTATACTGCTCTAGGGCGTGCTAAAGAAATATACATACATACATATATACAATCGAAAAACATAACCCTCTTTCTTTTACCTCCTCCTTTTTTAAGGCTGTTATAAGAATGTAGCACATGTTATTATGTAGTTTATTACAGCATGCTGTTGTTATGGAAAACTTTGAGTTGAGGCCTGTATCCAGCTGTGGACGTCTTTTGGCTGGGATAACGATGTTGACAGCTTGATGTCAATATTTAAATAGTGTATTGCACCTGTATTCAGTATTACTAAGAAAACCTGGTTGTATAATTGCAGGAAATATTTTCTGAGTGCTCTAATAGCATACATATTATTAAAACTCGTCTCATAAAACTATAAGCTCATTTTAACATACTAAATTTTCCTTATATCTAATTAAAAGCCACTAAAATTAAGTGATTAACCTAAGATTAACGTAGGTACATTTACAAAGTGATAATCATGCACATTTCTCTATTAATATAAATTCTTGCACAATTTTCAAAATAAACTTTACTTATCAACTATTAAATCTTGCTGTTTTCCAACAGACTCAGAACAGAAAATTAACGTGTAACATGCCAGTTCTTATGAAATATTCTAATTATGACACACGATTAATTTTTGGGGCAAATTTTATATTTCTATTGTGTCACTATAGTTACTATAGTACAGAGTGATAAAGAAATAAAATTACCTATACAGAGAAGTGTGTACGCCTGTTTGCAAAACGATGTAACCAACGCCATCTGTCAAATACTAATATACTACTACAACTAACTAACTACTTTCAAATTATCGTCGCTAGATGGCACTACGATTATCGCTTAAAAAGTTAAAAATAATGAATTTCGTTTTTCCATTATTTTCCTCTTATAACGCTTAGTTGAATTATTATTTACTTTTTAAAGGATTTTAAATTTTCAACACTTACAGTGCTAATAATATCATCAGTGTAGACAGCAATGTGCTGGATACCGGCGCCTCCGTGATACTCCACGTACTCTTGAACTTGACTCTGACGTTCACAAGGAGCGGCCTCGTTGATGGGAATTTTGATGGTCTCCTCCCAGTTTGCTAGCACCACGGAACGGAATGCTCTGAACTTCGAGCGTACTTGCTTGTCATCTACAGACCAGAATCTAAGGCAATGTAATTTAGGCATTATATTTAGGTTATACGTAACTTTTTTATAATAGCTTCAGATTGAGATGTTAACATTGTTGGTAAACGCAGTTACTATACTTGCATATAGTAATTATTAAATTGGCAAAGTCAATCAAGTCTTCGGTAGTATAGTGGTAAGTATCCCCGCCTGTCACGCGGGAGACCGGGGTTCGATTCCCCGCCGGAGAGATTTCCTTTTGACATGCTTTAGAAATTTTCAAATTTTTTTTATGTGCTTTTCATATTATTTCGTTATATCTATTAGCTATATGAGTTAAATTTTTATACATACATACATACCTGTGAAACTGTAGACATTTAGAGTACCAATTTGCAGCATTTTCCATTCCATTTTCGGTCATGTTACCCACTACATGATCGATGAACTTTAATTCCACTTTTGGTCTGGAAAACAAAAACAAGTAACTACTACTAAAAATATATTCGTAGGTAAATCAAATAGTCAAGAATTTTAACAAAAAAAACCGTCTTCAAGATCTGGACCCAACAACAGGGGAAGCACCAACTTTCAAATAAAAAAAGAATCATAAAAACGGGTTACCCAGTCGAAAGTTATGAGGTAACAAATGTAAAAAAAAATACCTTCTTCCTTTCTCGAAGTCGGTTAAAAAACACGCACATAGATAATAAAAAAGGATTTAATTGTATTTAAAAAAAAACTTCTAAGTTTTTTGAGTTCCCAAAAACTTTATAGGCTTCAGAACTGTGAAGGCTTTTATTTGAGCTTTCTTGATATTGACCAAAAACCTCACGCCTGGTCTGCTTCTGCTGGGAAGACAGAGGGCCTCACCGATCAGCCCCAGGCAGTGTTTATGGAGGACAGAGAATCTCAGGCGCCAGTTACTGCGGTTCTTGGCCCGTTTCTGGGCATGGCAGACCAGGTGAATTCTAAACCCCTCCCGGTCCCGCTCCCGCTCCACAATATCGTTCGTAAGCATAACTTGCTCGTAGAAAGATTTAGTGCAGGACGCGATTCTAACCAATCACAGCGCTTGCAGTAATATACTGCAAGCTTTTTTATCCGTCACCCGTAACTCGACCGATTATTTGATTTGCTTTATTTCGAAAGTTTATCAAACTAAATGGGAGAAAAACAAGCGTATTTGTATGTGTCCCAATCCATACCAAAACTATTCGTAGATTTAAAAATATCGTACATGACTAGAAAACATTATGTTTGTACTTTAAGTGGCAAATATGTATTTTTTTAAATATTACAATTAAAAAACAATTTTTATAGAGGCAATAATAGGTACACAGATTAAAAAAAGAAATATATATAGACATTCAATACTGTCAATATTCATAACGGACCCATAGTGCCTCATATAAATTTATATAAGATATTTAAAATTTTATTAAATATCGGTATAATTTACACGTGTACGAACTTAGTTGGGTCACTGAGTTCGTACACTATTTACATATTGACGAACTATAAAGTAGACAATATGCTGTATACGGCTCATGCAAATAATACTTGCATACGTTTTTGCAACATAAAAACGCCAGATGAACATAGAAACGCAAGATGAACATTAAAGTTTGTTCAGACCCGTGAGCGAATGAGTAGGTGGCAAATTGCTACAACTGACGGTGGCGAAGTTACTTACAGGTATTTGCTAATGGGATCTGGCGTCAGCATCTGATATCCTGGCAGAAATACTCCTCGGTAATTGGATCTGTCCACTAATGTGTGTGTGTTATCGCCAAACTGTCAATGAATCAAAGGATCACAGTCACAGTGGAATAAAATGGTGTCTTAAAAGAAGAAAATGAATTAGACCATTCGGCGTAACTGAAACATAATAGGAGTTGTCACCAGAAGGAACCAATTGTCTCATTTTCGAGCTTTTCAAGTAAAAAGCAAACGCGATTTTCTGTCTCTTAATAATTAGAGACAGAAAATCGCGTTTTACTAAGGGATTTATTAAGGGAACCACGTAGCTTTCCATATAGAAAGCTACGTGATTCCCTTCAGTTGTTCTTAGAACACTGATTTACGCTTTAATTGTCTAGAAGGTAGCTTTTAGTTAAAGCTAGGCGTAGCGACATTTTGAAGTAGTGTTAGAATAAGCTCGGGTTGGCTTTCTTAAAAATTCTTTGCAAAGTGTAAATTAAAAACTTATACTTTAAGTTGGAATAAAATAAAAGGTTGTGTCTTTAATTAAATTAACTTTACAATGCTTGATAAAATGGTCGTTGATAAAAAAGAAAGCTCGAAAAATTTCATACAATTTGAATCAAAAAGCTTCTAATTTGAATACCTGTCAGATTAAAATGGCTTCTTACCGTCTTTACAGTCGCCATCCTAACAACTCCAAACTCATCTTTCTCCTCCCAAAGATCCCGTACAACTATAGCGCCCTGCTTCCTCGCATACTCTAAGATGTAGTCAAGGTTCTCCACTCCAAAAGCAATGTCCTTAACGAAGTCACCGTGGTAAGACACCTCGTTGGTGAACTCTGTCTCTTCAGGCTCATATTGCGAACGAAGTAAGAACGTTATCTAGAAATTAAGACAAAAATGAAATACACCATACTTATATTTTATTGTTTAGTTGTATTGTAGACCTACATAACTATTTCATTGTTGTTTTAGATTTATCAGCCCAAAACGACCCACAAAATTATCGTGTTTCGATTGATCTTCTGTGCGAGTTCCGCCCCAGTCGAGCAGGCCCGTACGTGCTGAAATAATCGTAACTCCACTATCTTTAGAACTCAGAGAGACGACTAAGACTTGCACTCAACTTCTTTAGAAGTCTCAGTTGGTCTATCTTGAGAATCTGGTGTTGAACAAAGAATACCACAGACGGCCAGAGTTGGTACAGTGAATAGAAAATTTGGTGATCTCGAACAGTTACTATTTTTGATAGATCAATATCTATAGATCAGTTCCTGAAAACGGCTAAAGAAATGATCATATAAAGGTTTCTTCCGTTATACTGTCAATAACTTCCATATATATATGGCCACAATCCCCACAGTACACAGTATTGATAAATTGACTATCTTAAACTAATATCTTAAATATTAGTGGTTTACCTTATCCGATTTGACTACGTAAGAAGCCGTTTTTCGCGAGCCTGTCTCCAGTCCACTGTAGGCGACGGGTTCGAAGCCGAAACGTGTAACATAATAACTTGCTGCCTATAAATAATATAATGTTATGTTACATATATCCGGAATAATTGACACAAGGAAATTATTGTTAAACTAATTGGGACCAGTTTTTTCGATAATTAAGGGCCTACAAGTGTGTTTTTTCGTTCATGCCGTAATATAATCTAATAAATAGCTTTAAATGTAAACGGCTTCAACGATTTTCATGAAGTTTAGTATGCAGGGAATATCGGGAGCGATAAATCGAACTAGCTAGGATGAATTTTTAGAAAATTTATAAAAAAAATACAGTTAGATCATCCAGGTAGTTTCTAATTAATTATGTGGTTATAAGTGAGTTGTACCAGCACCCTGAACATTTTATTTAATTTTTTTAAAGATAAACTATGATTAATTAAATTGACAATTTTTTTTCTTTTTAAATAATTTTTTACCAACTCTGAAGAGTGTCTAAGATAGTGGCTATTAAATTTAATATGTTAAATTACCTGTTTCGCGTTTGATACCCAAAATGTGACATGGTCGAATGCAAGGAATCGTCCACCTTCTGGTTGTACACCCTTATCCAAATAAGCTGTCTGACAATATAAACACTCGGTTTTACTACAATACAAAAATTCATTTAAGCAAAAATATTAAAAATGCTATTAACATTAGAATTTAGTTTGTTGATCGATTGGATGAAGAGATATTTGTGTGATCGTTTGTTTAAACCTCCTGATGTCTAAAACTATCGGTTACCTTTTTATATATGGACCGGCCAAAGTGACTCTACCGAGCTTGATGGAAAGCAGGAGCAGAATCCAACAGTAGTGGTCACCATTCTCATGGTGAATGCAGAGAAAGCAGCATGGTGGCCTATAGAGACGCTCACTAATGGAACACGACAGTTCTAATGCTGTCATTTAAGGTTGATCTTCTGTGAGAGGATAACTGCCACGGTTGAGCCAGCCCGTTCGAACTGAAATCAGAGTTGCTTTACTACCTATTTCCTATATTTTTTTTTTATAAAACTTTTTATTATTAAACTTCAAATAGGTTATGTATACCACTATATGTAATTTTTATGTATATTCTTCGAGATAAATTATTTAGTAACAAAAGTTATAGTAGATATATTTACATCATGTAACGCGCGTAGTCAAAATACTTTAAATTAGTGTATATTAGCACAAACATACCTAATATTATCTGATGGACATCAAGTAGTATAACTTGAATATGAATGTCCCCGCATTATTTCAACTGACGGCATTTTATAACATCTGACAGGCTCGATCATCAAGATCATTCAATACTCTCAAACTTAATTGATAATATTAAAAATAGTTTATTATAATTATTCTAATGATTATTAACATACAATTATTATTTGATAAGACAAGATTGTGTAACATTAATGATTTATCACGCCGTAAGTACCATTATATAAAAAGAGTACAGACGTCATTAACAATAGGCACTATTTATTAGTTGCGCCGAAAGCTGACAAGTCGAAGGCGCCAAGATGTTAATATTATTTAATATGAATTAACTATTTACTTGAATATTAAATTATAAAGTAGGTAAGTAGGTTGGTAGGTAGGTAGGAAGTATATCTTATTGAACTGCCTCGTCTCAGCTTAAATCCCCCGGTCGGATTGCTGTTGGGTTTTTGTCATTATCCGTTGCATTCACTTTATTGGCAGTACGATTCTTCTTATGTACAATAGGGTAAACAAAAATTATTTAAGCAATTAACAAAATTGTACAAAAGGAAATCATTTAAGCAAGTATAACGACAGCAAAAAACTAGTTCATCTTCATCTACCTAGTCTTTATTACTCCCAAGTATTTTGGGGTCGGCTGCTAGTTCAACTGGTTTTACCTGAATATCAGTTTATATACAGAGCGACTGGCATCTGATCTCCGTAACCAGTATATTTGAGGGCACTGACTTCCCAATAACGATTGCCTAGATAGATAGATAGATGATGATTGCTATCAATCAGATGTTCAAGACAACCGGGACTGACGGCTTTACGTGCTCTCCGAGACACGAGCGAGAATCACCGCCATCTTCCAGACTCTAGGCTGCTATTAAAAATTTCTTATAAGTAAAAACCAACAGCACACCGACCCGGAAATCGAACCCGAGACCTCTTGATCTGCAGTTGCTTACGTTGACCACTAGACCAACGAGCCGGACAGCGAAAAACATGTTCTTTAATAAAAAATAGAGGCGAGCCTATTAATATTCGGTACGTACCATTTTGTTCGGATATAGAGGATCACAATAAGGAGATAGTTTACACTATGATGAAGTAGGTGACTTTACTTCGAGAAGCGTTATTCGATTAAAACCACACAGGACGACCTCCTGTTTATATTCCACTAGCTTGTAAAGAATCTATAATAAATTAGTATGAAAACGAGATAGAAGCAAGGGCTGCCACACGACTACACAATTTTATCATAAAGTAAAGACTCTAAATAGTAATACTGCGAAAGAAGGAGGGGATATGTATTTCGAGTGTATGTGTCTATGAGTGTGTGTATATTTCTTGGGCACGCATTTTATTCTTTATTGTTTTTTGTTTTCAGGGTTGAAAGTCCCTTCGGATCTCGGACACCTCGGAGACTTAGGAGCGAGGTATGTGGTGATTCCACTAAAACCGGTCTCAGGAGCCCCGCTCTGAGGTGGACCCGGACCATGTTATTTCAGGTCCTCCTCAGGATTGACGCCGCGCCAATATAGACTCTATCCGGGGTGAAGCCTTAGCTTCCCTCTGCCTATCGGCCCAATTTTTATAAATTGCGGCCTGGATGCAATTTTGCGATCAGGCCGCCCTCTAACCGCTGACCGCAGCAATCAATCCTGCGGTCAGCGGTAGGAGGGTCTTGCGGTTCTATCGAAGGCCGACGTTGTCTGCGCTCGGAATCGGCCCTATCCCGATCCCAATCAGTGGTCTTTATCGGGAGCATTACGGCTTCATAGAAAAAGACCACTGCACAGCCAGCATGGTAGCAATGATTACTGGTGGGGACAGGTCTCGTCTGATTAGATCGACTAGACCTTCGCGTTCAGACGGCCACGCAGGGCAGTCCTCCAGCGTATCCTGAGCGGAGTCCCAGTCGACTGCGCAGTGGTGGCATTGTGCCGTCTCCTCGCGTCCGATCCTATTCAGATATTCACCGAAGCGACCATGCCCGGTGAGTTTCTGCGTCAGTCGGTAGGTGACGCGAGCTTCCTCCCTACCTACCCAAGCCTCGAGGTTAGGCAGAACGGCGCGAACAGCGTTGGCGCGCATTCTGCGGCTGTTCCAACCGCACGCACCACAGTGCCAGTGCCTGTCGGTGAGCGTTCCACCGCATTCGTAGCTCGTCCTGGTCTTCCCCGCTCTCACCACGGCGGATGGCACGAATCTGGTCATAGACCTTCGCGTCCATATCCGCCAGGATATCAAAAGGCGGGAAACAAGCCAGCACTGTCGCCGCCTCCAACGAGATGTTGCGGTATCCTCGTACGATCTAAATGACCCGCTGCGCTTGATTGAGCTTGGCTCGGTGGTTGGAGGCGGCCGATAGGTGCTTGGCTCATGCTGGCGCCCCATAGAGGGCCATGGATCGTATCACCGCACCGTAGAGGTAGCGAACTTCCTCCCGCGGACCCCCCAAACTAGGCCCCATCCTCGAATATGCTTATGCCAGTTATCTTGATCTCACTGAAGACCAACTGAAAAGGTTTGAAAGAATCAATAACCATAAAATTCATAATTGGATTCTGCAAATATGATCACGTTCTTGACTATCGCAAACAGCTTAAAAAGTTACCCATCCTTAGCCGGAATGATCATATTCTTTCTCTTTTATTTAACATTCTGTTCAACTCTTTTACTCAACGTTGCCTTGCAAAATTTACCTCTATCTGACACTCATTTCATTATGTATTTTGATAGTTTTTTGGTATATTATTATAATTTGTTACTTTTAGACGAAGGGGTCCTCCACGATTTGCTGATTTTAGAATGTTTCTGTGTATTTCTTAACGGCTCAATGGATTTTGACTTGGGATGTGTCGTTTGATTATATATATATAAATTGAAAATGTTAAAATCGTATATATTATATTTTAAGCAGGTACCTATACATTATAACGCTCTCAAGTTTTCGTTTCTGTTAATAAATAGCTTATTGCATTATTTTACTTTATACGAATATTGATCATACTCATTGTTTCTTTGTGTTTCTTGATTTTATGTTTCAGTCTTGTGTATTTAGTATGGTATTAGTTGTCTGACATTGTTATTATTTGTGTAATTACTAAAGTGAGTTTATTGACTTTAAAATAGGGAATAAGTCTAAAATCATCGCCTTTGTAGAGAGCTTAGTGCTATATTTATTTATTTAGAAATTTACGGCCTAACCCTATCTCAACTGAATTTTTTTCCTATTTTAAATAATTATGAACACCACAAGCGGATACGTTCCATGCGTCTTAAGGCTGATTGGATGATTTGGATCTAATTACCCGACTGTGAAAGTATGTATAATCGCTTGTTGTTTTTATATGTGAGTGATGTCAATAGATTTGTCTTAGCCGTGAGAGTGACATTGGGTATGTCATGATTAAAAAAATACAAACTAAAAAATATGATACACAGTCGGGTTCTTTTTACCCGACTGCCAAAGAAGTAGGGTTATATTTTTCGAGTGTACGTATGTTTGCATATTTATTAGACACCCCCTAGATCCTTTACGGCTTGTCGTATTTTTATGTGAGTGGTGTCAATAGATTTATCTTAGACGTAGGAGTGACACTGGGTAAGTACATCAACATTAAAAAATAACAAAATTAAGGATGTTCTGAACCACAAAGTAATCTAAAAAGAAATGTTTTTAAAATACATCGAGTGTGGTATCAAATAAGGAATTTATAACGGTGATTACGAATATATATATATAACTTATATGTTTTATTATGGTATTGATGCAGTCAGGTTTTATTTTTTTAATAATTCATTACTTGTTTTTTAAATTGATCGTGAAACTTGATTTTAAAGAATTTGTTTATAAGAAAATATACACAAAGTATTATTATATTAAACTTCTCTCATTTATTTCACGGTTGAAATCATCCTCATCAATTTAGCGTTGTTCCCGGTTGCTTCTGGGAACAACGCGTATAATAACGTACCGTATATACTTACATATGAATTTATTAAAAAGTTGTTAACTTGAAATTACAGACCATTTCATTTATTTTATTATTATTTATTAATTATATATTTGCAAGTAAAGTACTAACTTGCAATTCTTCGAGAGGTAACGAAGAGAAAGAAAAGACTCATAAATCATACCCTAATGCGTGACTGAATCAATTATGATGCGTAATATTCTTGAACCATCTTTTTGAATCTACTTATTGTTTGCGCTTGCCTAATGTTTGTGCTTGCCTAATGTTTGTGGGTAATGCGTTTCACAAGCGTACGGCTTGAACAGTGAAAGACCGATCATAAAACTTCGTGGAATGCTGAGGCATCTCCAGTGCCAAATCTTCCGATGACTTTAGACATTTTGTATGTGTGTCATTAAGGAACTTGAATCGTTCTTTGAGGTAGAAGGAAGCTTTAGCGTTGAACAAGATGTTATAGAGAAAAGTGTCGATATGAGTATTCCTGCGAGAGCGGAAGCTACTTGAGCACTTGACGAAACTCGTAGACGTGATCGTATTTTCGCAAGCCAAATACAAATTGTATACAGAATTTTGTAGTCGCTCAAGCTTATCGAGTTGTGTTTTTTTTAATTCAAATTGCAGGCACCTGCCATCGCCTTTCAGCATCCTGTGACTCATTTAAGTTTCGCAGATCTTTTTTCTCTTTATTTTTATTAATTTTATACAGATACAATATTATAAGTATGACCAAATTGGTCTTAGTCTACTTTTATCATCATCAGCCTATCGCAGTCCACTGCTGGACATAGGCCTCTCCAATTTCACACCACTTAGTTCGATCTATGGCTTCTCCATCCTCCTCCATTAGTCTACTTTTATAATCAAATTTATTTGAACATATAATATAAAACACAAAACAGAATGGAAAAATAATGAAGGATGCAGGCAAACAAAAAGTGCAGTTCAATCCAGAATCCAAATTAATCTCGGGAAGGTAGGTATCCTTACCGGGTATTGTCCCCTAAACAAGCACCTATTCACTATAGGCGCACCATACAACCCTCTGTGCTGGGGATGCATGGAGGCAGAAAAAACACCGCAGCAGGTTCTCACAGAATGTAGAAGTGTGGTGGATCAACAGGCGGACATCCTACAATCAATATCACTTCAGGAAGCATGTAGTGACCTGAAAAAGCTGCTGAGCTTCTAGGATGGTTTAGGATGATTGGAGTAAGAAGATGTCAAACTCACGTGCAACGGCCCAATCAAGAGGCTAAATGCAGAAATGGCCCGGTAAAACAAAACAAACAAAAAAATCCAAGGGCCATGTAAATCTATACGCTACTAAAACGATACGACGAATCTATGGAAACATTAATGCAACAGAAATATCACGTTTATGTTTGTATGTTCTAGAGTTTATGGAGAATGCAGACAATGCAGCATGGTGAGCCACACCATGGCGGCCTAGTGATGCATCTGTGTCATTGGGTCGCCGGTCTCGCACTCACGAACGAAACACGACAGCACGAACGCTGTAATTATACGTTAATTTTCTGTGCGAGGTTAGTACCGCCCCAATCGAGACGGCCCGGTACGTTTTTCTGGCATATACAGTAGTAAACGATATCTTCTTCCTGAGATTAGAGCCAATTCATATTCAACCAACCGAACAAACTTTTTAGTTTTATTAATTAGTATGTATTCTGTCAGTTGACTGATTAAACAGTCTTCCATACATCATTTAGATTATTTTCTTGTTATATATTTTTTTATTTTCTGCGAAGCTCCTCCATATAAACGTTAAGTGTGCCAAAGGACGATGGCAGGTTTGTATGGTATTATTTTTATATTTATTTGGCTGATAGCACCGAAAATAATATTTAAAATTTCCAGTTTTCTACAACTTTGCGTCAAAAAGTTAATTTAGTTTTTAGATAACAATGTACAACACTTCGTGATCCATATAAAATACATGAGAATGAGTTGTAATTGTTGTCAGCAAGATAGTGTAATATAATATTTTTGAAATCAAAATCAGCTGTCTACGACTTTTTTATATATAAAATGTTGCTCATAAACTAAATCCATCAGTGAGCTTACTCATAAATATCGATTTAAATATTTTGTCGCCCCAAGCCCTAAAGGTCGGCAACGTCTGGTGTTGTGGGTGTCCATGGGTTGTGGTAATCGTTTACCATCATGCGATACGTATGCTCGTGGTTCGTAAAAGCTCACTTTTTTATGTAAAAATATAAATTTTAAAATGATGTAAACTATTTTAACCAATCTGACACAAAATGCCTTCTAGGGTTTAGACGTGTAAGCAGAGAGTGCTTAGAGCTCTTAGGAATGGGTTATGAATATGTACACGAAAATAATTAAGATGATTTACTTAATAAAAGATATGAATCTCTCCCCCCTCTAACTAAATTGGGAATGGCCTTAACATCAATAGCAACCGATTAAACCATCTAAGCTTTGCAGATGATCTCATTATTATAGAAAGTGAAGGATACTACTGCAAGAAATGGTAGAGACCCTGTCATCATTGTGTCAAAAGTAAGGAATCTGGGTTTGCACAAACAAAACCATTTTGATGATCAACTTTACAGAAATTGACATAGAACTGGAAGAGACAAAGCTAGAATATGTCAATGAGTATGTATGTTTAGGACAAATAATATCACCCAGAAACGAAATGGAAAAGGAAGTCAACAAAGAATTTGCATCTGGTTGGAAAAAGTACTGGTCTCTCAAAGAAATAAATATAAAATAATGAAAAGCAAAGAAATGAGTATATCCACTAAACAGCAAACGACCAACACCCAAAGGCAACGTGAAAAAGTTGCTAAGTGCCAACATTGGAACGATGGAAAGGAGTATGTTGGCAATAAAGCTAAGCGACAAAATCACCTCAACAGAGGTACGACATAAATCTAAAGTTCCTGAGATACTCATCGAGTCGACCATGTAAAATGGGGCTGGCTCCTCATCAGCATCTAGGAACAGCACGCTGCACCTACGGTCCTTGTAAGCAGAGCATATCTCTCCTGTCTATTCAGCGGCCAGCCACTAGGCATCAACCATCCCGCTCACTGCGACTAGCTGCATTCAGTTCCGATTCACTGGAACTGTTCATTCCTGGAACTGGAAAACTCCGCAACAGAGCACAAACGACTCATCATATATCAACCCCCGATCTTGGAGAGTGATGTGATAACTTCTACATACGGCGGCAAGGAAAGCAAATGACAGCGCCATCTACCGTATACACCCCAAACGACGGCATAATAGAACAAAGCAAGATTTTTCGTTCTCGTGCCGATTAGCATATATACAACATCCCAATTAACTGTTGGACCATGGCCCACCAGGCATGATCATCTCACCTGGTCAAGTAATTTTTCCTTTGTGTTGGAAGGACATGAAACATCCACTAAGAAGATGGAATGATGATCTTCGCCTGACCCTGGGACCGTACTGGATAAAAGTTCCGGCAGACAGAGAGCAGTGGAAGCAGTCGGAGGAGGCCTATGTCAAGCGACACACCGGGCTAAGAGATATTTTTTTACCATAGGACCAACAAAGATAATGATAGTTCGGCGCGGAAAAAAGGCTACATCATTATCACAAATCTTATAACCATTCATTATATGTTGCCCTCGGTACAGGATCTGCCATTTTTCTTTCATTTCAAACTTCTGCCTTCTCATAATCTTCGTAAAAAGGGGTAATAAGTTATTGTTTCACATACCAACAAAAATATAGATTAGTGGTCGCCCAGTGGTCAAAATTCGACCGTAATACATTTTTAGGTAATCTGTCGAGATTGATCAGAGTAAAGCTGTACGGTGTTTGCAGTTGGAGGGAGGTTAGATTGTGTTTCAATTTTGACTCAGTCACCGTTATCGCCCTAATTTTTCGATTTACAATTATCATCATCTGTATTTTATTTTTTAAATTTATTTGCACAAAATTGACAAAGGTGGACTTAATGCCGTAGGCATATTCTGCTAGTCGCCCTTAGGGCGGTGCAGAGTTAGCCATGGTAGATGCACAGAAATAATTTTAATTTAAAAAGATAATATGAATAAATATACAGTAAGCAATATTAATATAATAAATAAGCGTTTAAATACATATTTAATCAACTCCTAAATCCTTTCCAATCTGGTTTTCGTGCGAGTCATAGTACTGTGAGTGCGTTGCACAATATTATAGACCACATCAGGCAAGCCATGGAGAACGGAAATCTCACGGTTCTTTCCTCATTGGACTTTAGTAATGCTTTTATTAGAGTAGATTTCCACATTCTCTGGACATATTGCGCTCTATCGGCAATTTTTAATATCCTCAATAATCTGATGTCCTTAGTTATAGTTATTTTTTATAATTTTGCCTATCTAATTCCACTTACAATGAAATTACAAGTCTTCTCTATATACTTAGTTAATTACTGAGTATATGAGATATTATTAAACAGGAGAAACATGATTTAGAAAAGAAAATATTTTTTATGATAAAAAAAGTTTTAACAAATAATGATTTATTATTTATAACTAATAGACTCTTAAAACACAATATTATTCTTAATACATCTTTCTAGCAACATATACATATTGTAATAAAATAAAAACGTACACCACAATACGACTTTTAAGAAATACATAAAGTCTATGATGATCCGCACAACTTTTCCTCACTGCATGTCTTTTGCTCTTCGTTTTCTTCTTCTTCTTTTTTACCCCCATCAAGACGTTCGATAGCCTCAAATACCCACCTGTAGTTCATCGCACCGAATCCCTGTAAAATAACACATTTTTAAATACTATTCCATAAAGCACCATCCTCATTCCATAAAGCAGTTTTCATTATTTCATCTTAAATAGTTCCATTTACGTACAATAGTGAGTTATTCTTCGTCTTTCTGAACTTATCGAAACCCAAGACCTTCTTCCTCCCGTGTAAAGAGAAGGTACTTAACCCCAGCTTTCTGTAAGACCGTGTTATCACTCGGTCGGTTAACCATTTTTTCCAAAGCAGGGTTCTCTCATGGTAACATCGTAAACATTTCTTTCTTCGTTATCATCAACATTCATAACATCAATAATATTAACAATACACACAACAAACAACTACAACATAAGCCTCTCTTTCATAAGGAGGTTTTGGCTTACAATATCACGCTGGTCGGGCCGGTTGGTACCTATAGACTTTGCTTTAACTTTCTCTTCTTTTTGCAGTGATGTTGTAGTTGTAGTTTCTGCGTAGTTTCTTTCAACACTTTATCAGGTAATAGAACCTTTTACAGGTAGTAGAGCTACGCTGATTTCAGCATAAACGGGCCGGCTCAACCGGGACGGTATTCCTCTCGCACAGACAACGAGACTCGAGACGAATATCAACGAGACGCACACTATACGAACGAAACACGACTGAAAAACAGTGGTCGTGCAGTCGTGTTTCGTTCGCATACTGTGGGTCGCCATGCTACATTCTGCTTATGCTTTCCACCAGGCAAAGTTATCAGGGCAGGGCCGTACATAAAAAAGACGACACTCATGCAATGAAAAGGACTGGGGATGTTCTGGATTCTTAGTTCTTCACCACACGGATAACTCTCTGTTGTCGAATATTAACTTACCCTGTGATTTCTTCTCTGCAATATCTCGATGAAAACAGTGGGCCTGGCTTGAACGTGCTTCGTGAAAGCCTGCAGCATGTAGCCGCGCTCATCAAAGTCGATCAAGATATTCTGTTCCTGCAAAGCTTCTAAGCTCTCGGCGACTTTGAGTGAGCTCCCTTCTAGTTTCTCTCTGATCAAGTCGTAATAAGTCGGCGGCCATGTTAGAATTTCAGCGCCACGAGCTTTTAGACTTTTCATCTGGTTTGAAAAAATAGAAAACAAACTTTAATATTCTTATATTTAAATTCTACGTAATAACAATAACCTCATACATCTCGCAAACGACAGTCTTATCCCAAACTACAAGTAGGCGGAGTCAGTGTGTATATGTATGTACGCATATACTTCTACATAAACGATACCCAGACACTTTACTTTTACCTTATGATCTATGACTAAAAGACTCTAATATATGACCACAACTTTTATAACACTCTGTATAAAAGTAACTAAGTTACTAGAAGAAATTCCTCAATAGGTGTAAATAAATAACTTACGGTCGAGACGATATCATCAGTATATAAAGCCACATGTTCTACACCAGAACTTCCAAACGCCTTCACAAATTCCGAGGCTTTGCTAGTGGGGCGTAAACCTTTCGCAGCCTCATTCATAGACAACTGCAACAAAAAAAAACCTTTTTAACCTTTTACCCCTATTATTTCTATTGTTTTAGTGCCAGAAATAGTCCATATAAATTTCACCACAATAAATAGGTAGACGAATATCTGCACTAAAATAACAATCTGAAGAATTTTTTTTTTAGGACGCGTTAATCTCTGAAAGTTCTGGTTCAAAATGAACGATTCACTTGCCGGGAATTTTAACAGCGCCTTTTAAAGTCAACTCGGAAAACTAAGCTGCATAACAAAAAACATCTGTATCAATAGGTCTCGGGTTCGATTCCTGAGTCGGGCCAAATGTTTGTATGATCTACAAATTTTTATTTCGGAGTTTGGGTGTTTTCTATGTATAATATGTATGTATTTACAAAAAAAAGTATATAAGTATTAATATCAGTTATCTAGTACCCATAGTACAAGCTCTGCTTAGTTTGGGACTTCATGGCATTGTGTGTTAAAATGTCTGAACATATTTTTTATTTATTATTTAATAACAAAAACCTGCAAAGTTATTAAATCGGCCAGGCTACATTAATGATATTCAGAGCATTGGTCAATATTATTAATAATACTTACGAGGACAGTATCATCTTTGTTGGTAAGAGACGCAGAGTTGATGCAGGAATATGGAACTAGATCATGTTTGTAGTCAACGCACCAGAATCTGAAAACGTAATACTAACATTGATTTAATGTTTTAAATCAAGCTCTCATTGTATAGACTCAGATAGGTACTGAATGGATGTTTTTTTTTTAATTTTACGTTCAGTTTAGCATTTAAAGTACGGCGTACCGTGTACGGTGACCATTCTGAACTTATTGAGAACCCTCCACGCCTCGGAGAGCACGTTAAGCTGTCGGTCCTGCTTACTTTGCGCACATCTGTGGAAATCACTACATCCAGCCGTAGTGTTGGACTTGAAGCCGATTCCAATGTATGTAATTTAGGAAAACAACTCAAAAGAAAGAATAAAAGCAAAATGGACACCTCATCTGTTCATAAGAACAAAAGTGAATCAATAGTTCGTGGTGCAGAAAGACTAATAATTTCAATTGATTATGTACCTTTGCATATTGAGATTCTTCTCATACCAAGACACAGAATCTTCGAGAGTTCCGTCAGCCATGTTTCCTTCCACATGATCAATGTACATAAATTTCGTTTCAGGCCTGAAAAGGTATAGGTGTACATTATTTTGTAAATTATCGTAATTACTTTTAAACATCAGAAAGCAACGCTACGTAAATGTCTGTATAACGGTGACGTCAGTCATTTTATGATTTTTATATATCTAATGAATAGCAAATGATATTCTACTTACAAACACTGGTTAAGAACATCGTCAGACACTGGTTCATATCCTGGTAATAACACTCCATTATAATTACTTCGATCTATCAGAGTGTGAGTGTTGTCTCCATACTGGAAAATGTAGTTTGTTATTAGAATACAAGTTTCAAGCTCATGACGGGTTCATTTTTATACAGTACAGTACATTTTTGGTCAAACTAACAAGCAAAATAAGCAAAATTCATCCACCAATGGTTTTCCCCAACTTGTAACAATACAGTGGTTTCCTCCTATTTTCAATAATTTTTAATGCCCGTCCAAACAAACATTACTGTTTACAGACAAGGCAAAAGAAGACAGACACGGCAAAAGAAGACAGACAAAGGTATAATTAATTGAAATAATTAATTTAATTAAAAAATTAAGCGTCATTGGTGCGAGAAATCTCTTCTCTGACTAACATGCTATTTTAGTTTAAGTATCAAACAGGAACTCGAAGAAGCTAGAACCACGTACTTATTTGTTGATCTTATTCTGGTGGAACCAAGGCCTGGACATCGTCTTGTTATGTTTCTAACAAAAAATCGCCAGTAATAATAATCTTACCGTCCTCACAACTGCGTATCTCACGTAGCCAAATTTGTCTTTCTCCTCTGTAATTTCTTTAACTATTTCAGCTCCTCCAGCTTTTGCTCTTCGCATCAACTCATCCAGATCTTGGACTTGAAATGCTACATCTTTTACAAAGTCCCCGTGAACGAACAAGTCTTTATTTATATCATTATCAGAATTCGTTGGTGACTCGAATACTATCGTTATCTGAATATAAAAGAATTATTTATTAATTTATTGCGTATAAATACGGCACTTAAAAGTTCTAACATGTATATAATAGCATAGTGGCGTTTGTAAAAGCGGTTTATTTATTTAAATATTGTCTAAGAGATGTTTTAATCTAATCCTAGAAAATCTTTTCAATTTTACAGTTGAAACTTTTCCGTGTAAATTGATGGAAACATGTAGATGTGCCTTCTTGTCGAGAGATCGTTTCAATATATGTATAATTTTTTGCATTTTTGGTAAACGTAATATCCATCTGTCATCTTAATTTTATCTGTTCATTGGAGTTTTTAATACCTGATTAAGTTGAACAGCAATAGACAGCACTGGTCTTGCTTCAGTGGCCTCCCTTACAGCCAAAGGCTTGAAGCCAAACCTTGTCGTGAAATAACTTGAAGTCTGTAATTAAACATTATGATAATTGACCAACAAAGTGTACAACTGAAAAACAGCTGGTTCCAATTCATTAAAAAAAATCTTTAGATTCCCTTATAATAGGTACATCATCATAATTAAAATGAAAAATCATTTTTTATACAATTAGGGATTTGAGTGTTAAAGTTAGTATAATTATATTTAAAATAATTTTCAAAATCGGTTTATAAATGCCGTAGTTCTGACGAGCCGTCTCAGAACTCCGGTAGGAAAAAATTAAGAACACTAATAGTCAGTTTGTAACAAAATACAAAAATAACAACATTAAAGTGTATTTTCGCAAAAATAAATTTCGCAAGAGCCAGAACTAAAAGTTATTTATTTATATAGCTACTTCATGTATAAGTTTATGCATCAACGGAATGAATGCCTGCAGCATAATCTAAGGCCTATAGCATTTTCAACAAAAATATTCTATAGTCACTTACAGTTTTAGCATTTGACACTCTGAACACAAGATGGTCGAAGTTTAAAATTTTTCCCTCAGGCCTTTTATCACTACTATTATTCTCCTTTGTCATTTTGATCTGGAATCAAAATTAGATTATAAGGTCAATTTTAAAGCTAAACAGGACTGTGTGAAGTGTTTTCCGAAGCGTCAGAAACTATATTACGCTAGATTTATCTGTGTTTAAGCTTTTATTTCATTGTAAACCCATAATTGGTAGGTGACTTAGTAAATTATATAGTGCAGTTCAGTGTGATTATCTCTCATAAGTATATTGTGGGTTAAGAAATAGATAGTCTAATAGGGGTTTGTTTGTCTGTACATAATAACTTTATCTATATTTTCATCGTTAAAATGATTAACTTATCGCAGTCCATAGCTGGTCTGTTCTATTGCACACCTTTATATAACTCCAAATATATTAAAATCTAAATTTTTAGTTTATAAATCTTCGACAACACGGGGTACAACCCCCTTCATAACAAATATGGTCCCAGACGCATTTATATTTGGTATATTAGACGGGGAACAAAATGTTTATAATCAGAATATAAGATATAATATAAGATTATTATTATTATTATATGGATGTGACTGACTGCCTCTATGGCGCAGTAGTAGCGAATGCGACTGCTGTGCAAGAGGTCTCGGGTTCGATTCCTGAGTCGGACCAAATGTTTGTATGATCTGCAAATATTTGTTTCGGAGTTTGGGTGTTTTCTATGTATAATAAGTATGTATTTACAAAAAGAAGTAACAAGTAATAATATGAGTTGTCTAGTAACCATAATACAAGCTCTGCTTAGTTTGGGACTAGAGGGCGTTGTCTGTCTCTATGATGTCTGTCTGTCTGAACTTGTTATTATTATTGTATGGATCCTACAAACAACAAATGTACTGCAATAGTTTAAAAAACAGAAGTGGTTTAAAGTGGAAATGTGCTATAGCAAAAAGTAAGTATCTATATTAGGTCTGAATGTCAAAGAATTGGACATACAAAGTTATGTTCTAAGATTCCATCAAGTTAAATTTAAAAAGTTATTTGCCAGTCCATTAAGCAACATTCGATGTTTTTAATTTAAGCTAAAGCCGAGCATTTAAAATGTGAAAAATCAAGAGACGTCTGTAAATAAACCTAGCTAGCAGACGTGACAAGCATTTGAATAAGCATCAAGACATTGTATCGTAACGAGTTATTTAATTATTGATTAACAATTATTTATTCTAGTTCAGTCCTGTACACCTTGATTAAATCTAAGGTAATAGATGTCATTATATCTCGAATAAATCGAATAGGTATATTATTCCATAATATTCTAGAAAACGCAAATCAAATCAATTTACTTGCAAAACAGTGTTTTCTACTTATATTATTATGTAAATAGTTGCTCCCCGCGGTTGTTATAGCTTTATATTAACAACCGCGAATAGAACCGTAAGGCGCATCTAGTTTTAAAATAAAAGTAGCCTAAGTTACTTTTTATATTATCAGCTATTTGCAAGTGAAAATCTCGTCAAAATCGATCAAGTCATTTCAGAGATTAGCCGTAATAAACAGATAGACAGAAAAGCGACGACACCAAAGAAAGGTAGGCAGACAACCGACTATGCTTTCTGGAACTTTTCGTTTTTGTTTCTCATTTGAGATTAATTGACTGATTGGAAATAACAACATTAAGGGAACTGCGACTTGTAACTCATAACGTAGTATTGTAAACCATTATCTATCGAAATGATTGAGTTTGGAGTGAGTCCCAAAAGTTTCAGAAGTTCTTGAGTGGGGTGACCAACCAAAAAAAGGGTTCCAAACATTCAAAGACAAGCGTGACTTATGAAGCACAGTGTTATCTTAATACGCGCAAAGGTATTAACGCAAGATGTATGATATGATCGTTGTCTACATATAACATCTTTACTGGAAGTTAATTCTATAGAATGGAGTCACGAATGGTGCACCTTACGTTCTTTACAACTAAGGGACTAAGAATGTTGACTATTTTACTAAATTATAACGATATAATATAAAAACACTCACCTATGTATCTTAAAGAACGGAATAGGTAAAACTTCGACAAAAGTTATTTGATATATAATATTTTCTACATCAATCTCCTATTTATAGACGTTCTTGCATTAAATCTGTATGTATTAGTAACATCCGTTAACATTCATAAAATTAATAATATATTTTATTTACGTATGTCATAATTTGGCGACAAACGCATAAAGAGTTCAATATAACAGTTATTTCTATAGCGATAAAGTTTAAAGTTATTTGTATTTATCTAAGTTTTGCACTTATCTATAATATCTAACATGCATATTTCCGTCGAATAATTGCTATTGCTAGTTTCTTACCTTGGTTAGGTCAAAATAAGAGCAACAATTACAACACGGTTTGAGTAATCAATTATGCTAATGATAAAATAGAGTCCAAAATCCTAAGTCGAAGGAATAATCTGGCGTTGCTTTGGCTTAGTGATTTTAGTTTAATGCTCAATGCAGCGGAAAGTTTACGTATGTACAATTTGCCGGTCTTGATACACATATCTATGTACCTATAAACCTATCTACAGAACCAAATAACAAACATAAAGCAATTTTGCAAATTTTTGTCTATCTGTTTACTTATTCCAGTTAATTTCTGGACCTGCTGGACCGATAACGTGACCGTCACTGGCATGTAACTGATGATATAATGAGTAACTAAGCCATTACCGTGGTACACAAACAACCGTGGGTAAAACCGGGAGGCTCAGCTAGTTTTACATGCAACTGTTACGGGTGTGGACTCGTTTATTCATGTCATTCGTATCAGAATCGGAATAGCTTCTTTTTTTTTATAAAAAGTTTCGTGATCATAATCATCACAATATAAATTTGCCCTTCTCAAGTTAATCTAAAACGTTCTATTATCTTTATGTTACTCAGATTATCCAGACTATTTCAGGTTTTGTAGTTTCTTGTTGTAGAACTTTGCCGAGGTTGCCCTAACCAAAATTAGTTGAGTAGCAGGAAAACTAGGTATTAACATTAAACTTTAAATATTCAAGAAAAGAATAATACTCCGACCTTGAAGACTGACAATGAGCATGTGACTCCGAGTTGCATAAGGCGGCGACAGTCATTTTCTATTGGCTTCCATTAGGTAGACCATCAAATCGCCCACTCCTCATCTTCCTAGCTCTTGTTATCCCCAAGACTATTTGGGGAAGGTTACTAGCTCAACCGGTTATACCTGAATATCAGTTTTTCCACAGAGCGACTGGCATCGGACCTCCGTAACTTTGAGGGCGAACTAGATTCGAAGGTTGAACTAGTTATCAGTATCTTTGAAGCGCGGGAAGCTGGTCCTACTGAAAAAGCCGGGACGACCTGCCGAATCATGTTTCTGGACGAAGCTTTGTTTGAGGGGATAATCTCTGCCCGAATCGTCCGGCACAAAGGTGCCGAGTTGAACCTCAATCTGTCGGACGCCCAATCCAGTTTCCGAGAAGGACGTTCGATGATTGATGCCGTACTGCGCCCGAGGGCCGTGATCGAAGAGGCAGTGGGCTGTTGGCAGTGTCGTTAGATATCGTGGCAGTGACAGACTATTTAGTGGAGCGTACTATCATATACGAGGACGAGATGCATTCTGAGACGGCAGCCCATGTCGTGATGTGTTCCGCATTAGTCCTGTCCTTGGATCACTCCAAGAGGCGGCGCGCCTGGCCAGCAGGCGTGGCTCTTTGGTGGTTGGGCACCTTGAGTCTGGGCTTACGAATGGCCTTGGATAAGATGGAGACCCTATTGGTCCATAGGCCCCGCCCCAATCCGGCTCTGTGGCCGTCTAGATTCTCCGACCGGTCATCGATCGAGGATGACCACACTGTTAAACCACGATCACAACCTACGGTAAAGATGTTGTTTCGCAGAAGGTGGCGGAGAGGGCCCGGGAGGACGACCTCCACGTCAGTACCGGCAGGCGACCGATTATGAAAAATCTTTTATCAATAGATAACCACATTATTTTTTAGTAGTCTAAGCTGGCAGTTTGACAAACTTATTTTAAAATTTGGAATTATAATCTTCTACGTTTTTTCATCGAAAGCAATCGAAATCTTTACAATACTAATTCGATTGAGAGTCGGTTATTTTGAATTACAAATATATGTTTCTATTTTATTAATAGATGTAATGCAAGGCTCTCTCACGATATAATAAAAGACCATCTAAATTACTAACATAAATTTTGGGCAAACGACTTTTAGTGGTGCATACATGCAATGACAAATAAACTTATAGTCATTGAGCTAATATTACTACGTATAGAACAAACATCGCGGTAAGTATTTTTATTCCATAACATTTTTTATTTTTATGGGCCTCTGTTATCCTCGCTCACTCGGTGAAACACGGTATCAGAGTGGGGCGCAGCATATATTTGAAAATCACGATTGGACACACTTAGCAACATCTGGTGCACAATAAGCTTATTATCTATCGGCGTACACGTCTCCTTTCATGAAGTGTAAGTCCATATTAGTATTTTTCGTCAGTGGTCGAAAGCAAATAACTCACAGAAAAAAAAGAAAGAAAACAACAGTGTTCCAGTAATAAAATAATTTCATTTTATTTTATTTATTTATACACATAGAGATAATATTTACATGGATTGCAGTTATATTTATTATATTACGGAGTATTTTGTTTTGCACCTATTTATAATATTATAAATTCCTAACGAGTGTAAGGCACCTCAAGGAAGCTTCATTTATTTGACAATCTCTGTTCTGTCTATGGTCGTAGTGTTGCAAGTTTAAAATCACATGTTGCGCAACTTGCCATTAAACTTATTCTCTATACAACAAAATGAAAAAAACTAGTTGAAAAAACACCAAAATAAAGCTTGAATGGAAACTGAATATGGATTTCTGACCTTCTACAAGGTTTAAAGCATATGTAGTAACAACAAACATACCGTAGTCATAAAATGTAGGCGTTTTAAAGTCTTAGTTTAAAAAGATAACAAAACAGTTTTCATCAAATTACAAGCTCACTCACTGTTTTTTTCCTGTTTTGGCATTTTTTAAGTTAATTTGCGGTTTGTGTCACTTCGTCTTTCAAACTTTCAGCAGAATTATAAAGTTAGAATATAAATAGGAACAAGTTGTGCAAAAATGTTTTCCGACACACGAAACTAATATAATGTAAAGTATCTAACGCGATGTTTTATATTATATGGTTATTATGTGCTCCATTGTACTTAGAAATCACATTTAATAATTGAAATAACCACTTATTGAAAAGCATTCAAGCCAATTTGGTTGAAATCATTAAATACATTACAGTTTACACCCAATCTCTATGAAAAGAATTATAAAAGAATTATTTGTAAACATTATTAAAACTCATTTTATTAGTGTCATTAGACCTTTGATTTTGGTAAAATAACAATAATGAAAATTTATATAATGTGATTAATAAAACCATTTAAATAAAGAAGTGAAAAAATTAAATGAAAATAAAGATATTGTTTTATGCAATCAATGAGACGAACAAGAAGATGGGCCGTCACTGACTCTAAAAAGATCAAATATGTCTGAGCTAAACCATCTTTCGACCTCCTTGCTACGGAGAGGCCTATACCCAGTAGTAGACCTGTAAACGCTGCTGGTTGTTTTTAAACATGCGTTAGATAAAAAGGAAAGCTAAAATTCATAAACCCAATTTTTGGAATATATTTACATAAAATACAACAATTTCCATTAAAATAATTTTATAAAATAACCTTACCGTAGACGACCATATCATGTGAAATCTATTCAAAGTTAACGTACAATGTACAAAGTAGTATATGCTAAAATCAGATAAAAAAAGACTAGGAAATACTCTAAATAGATTTCACTTACAGAAACTGTCCCTAACAACGTAATAACAAGTAACAAACTTAAAATTATATTTACAAAAATACATATCATTTACATATCTAATAAAAAAATGCATGCAGATATTGTAATGTGATAAATACTTAAACAAAACGTCTATAATGTTTTCATTACATTACATTTAACATACGTTGCAGTTTATTATAAATATCGAGTTGTACGATATAAACTGTGTTCATACTCCTTCAATATCAGCATTTACCTATCAGATGTTATCATAATAAGTTCAGATTTACTACGTACTAGTAATCGATAATAATAATCACACTTTTCATCCATATGCCCTTTAAATATTTATAATATTTTCATTTCATATATTATTTATTAATCACATTATGTAGCTGTCAATCAAGTAATAAGAATAGGGAAAAAATGAAATTAATGTGTTCTTCTGAAATTTATTTTTTACATTTAACAGATAAACCTACGGAATTCCTTTAAAAATTAAATAGTGTATATTCGAAAACCTTTAAATATCACTAAAAAGTCATTAGAGTATAATTTTGTATTTGGAAAGAGAAATGAATTCCCTCTTTAGTTTAACTGTATTTTAGTTCAATAAAAAAATTAATTTGATGAACAAACAGCTAATTTCCATAGAAGAGAAATGAGATTTCAAACGAGAGTTACAGTTTAAAATAATCAACCTTTAGAATTACAGGTAAATAAACCTATTTTAAAATTCTATAGCTCATGAAACAAGTATTTGTTTAAGCAATCGAATAAAGGGATGCTATAAAAAAATATTGGTACTAATGAAGTCCACATTAATTTTACATAACACGTGCTGGCATGCTAAAAATAGTTTCAAGAAAAATATAGAAGTGACAGCAGAACATTTCAGTTCATGTCCGATTTACGATTACAATAATTGACATTATTACATAACATTTTCAATAATATTGGTAATTGATTTCACTCTGTTCGGTAACTGCTATTACAAAGTTACCGTCTTATAAACGCATATATTTACAAATATAATAAGGAACACAAAGCGCTTAAAAGAAAGTTTTACATTAAAAAATATACAATGTGGTAAATTTGGTATACCCGCGGGTCATCCCGTGCAATGGAGGATTTACTTGTATAAATCTGAGATCAATTTTACGAAATTAGATTCATAAAAAAGCCCATTTGCCACTTTAACGCCCCATGTATAAACTACGTTTTGATTTAAAAGTCAAGGATTTAATAAGGCCAGGTTGTATAAAGCCTAGTTACATGTCAATAAAAAAGAGACAGATATCCCTTCATGTTCAATAGTATTGAGATTATATACTTTTAGATAGACCTTATTTACTATGGTAAACCTTTTTCCCACGGATTGGCCTTATAAGGCCAATCCGTGTGAAAAAGGTACAGGTGCTTTGTTAATCGATGTTGACAATAAAACGTTGTTTAATGTAGGCTTTTTATTACAGTGGCTAGGCGATCAGTCGTTTTTAATACCTAAACATACATACAGAACCAATTTACGCTCACTCATATATTATAATTCAATTTTTTTATCAATTCAGGGATCTACGCACAACCTATTAAGTGATATTTCAAAGCGTTGAAAATTTTATTAAAATGTTAATATCTGCTTTCCAGTCCAAAGCCTCAAAAGCGGGCCTTAATGTAATCAAGGGACGCAACATGGCGCGTCGACTTTCATTTTAATTTATTTGTTTTTATGATATGTATTTAATTTTACACTTGAATTAATATGGTCCATTAAATAGACCGGTTCCTCATGGTCTCTGCATTTCAGTGCTCTCGGTTATAATTATATAATCGTTCATTGCCGTGGTAAGGCCATGGCCTGGATATTTTGAAGATACGTACGGCAGGCACATGTATTTAAATATTGATTGTGTTTCTCTCACTTGTTATAGTAATTTTATCGTTATTTTATATTAATTTTCTTATTTAAATTTAAAAAATTATTAGACATACTTTGAACACAACTGAACTTCTAGTTTCGAAAAATGTGTTCGCAAGTTTCGAATTTTTTTTTCCGTCAGCCCAATAGCATCACAATCACATATCCCACCAGTCCACGGTACAACCCGCCACAAAAGATTGCTCACAGTTAGTACAGTCTACCGTTGAATATCACAGAGTTGCTGGCAGGGGTCTACGAGCTGGGCGCGTTCCACTGCGACTAAGCACCCGCCCGGCGCGACCAGAAGAGGAGAGGAAGGTGCTCCGACCCACACCTTTTTGACGTCATCCGGAGCGTGTTGAGCTAAAGGTGACATGTAGCCGCCTCTGAAAATAAGAGAAAGGAAAATTATTTATAGGAAATATAAGTTCCTCGAGGACTAAGATAATCCAGGGACTTATACATTTTGGCTATAAATATTTAATCGCTAGTGTTTAGACGGCAGTTGCTTACTATAAGATAGATAGTTTGCCACTAGCGCGATGGTAAAGAACCTGTTTTTTTTAAGTCATTTATAAAATTAGAACTAAAAACAATAACAAAACAAAGAAACGTAAGAAGTCACTCCCGCTCGACTATATCTTCAGATCGAGTTCAGGACAAGACTTGTTATTGTGTGGAAATCAACAACACTATCGTTTACTGTATCCTAAGCTCTTTCATTGTTCAGTTATCACTGCTTTGTAAAGTGAGGTGATTTTTGCAACATCAGTATTACAAACAGAACATTAACCTTTAACTTGGATAAAATGACTAAAGAGGTTAAATATCTAGGAAATGATTGAATACACACCTTAATTTTCTATCAGCGTGTAAGAGCGCGTCGGCCTTTAACAGCCTTACTGCTACAGCTACGAGAAGGAAGAGTATGAGGGCGCCGCACACTGGCACAGCTATGGTGGCCGCCTTGAACCACACCTCGCTGTTGTAGTTTGCTCCGCGCTCCACTGACTGCCCTTCTGGAAATAAAGACAAAAAGATATTAGATTTTTCTTTAGCATATGCCTATTCCATTAGCACCATTGCTTACGTTCCTGTTGTATTGTAAAGAAACAAAAATGTGTAACTTAATGCTTGAGAAGTGTTCTTCCTCTCACGTGCTCCTTAGTCAAATCAAAAGCGCTTCGACCAGTCAGCACACGCGGTGCTAAAGTTAGCCGTCTATAGCACTCTATTGTAAATAGTGTTAGATTATAATCTACTTAGCATGATTGTAAATTGTCGCAAGATTGTCAATTGTGATATACTGCTTACAATTTAACGTACTAATTTTTGTTAGATTATAATATATCCAAGCAAAACCATTAAATCGCAATCTAATGCGCGTCAAATTATCCCTGATTGGTCGATCTTACAGTAGACAGTTCTATGGCCTTAGAGTTTTGTTAGAACTTCTTTGATGTATCACAAATTCATTTTACTGCCACAACAATTTTATGTAACTAATTCTAAAGCTGTCAGGTAGTTTCATCATGAAATCAATTTACAATCACAAAAATACTTTTACTTCGGCAACAAACGAATTAACAAACAAACATGGCGGCGTGGGACAAATACTAATCAACCAATCAGCGCGCGAAATGCGATTCATCGCATACCATATCACAATTTGACGGTTTTACTTCGATAGATAATAATCTAATTAAAAATTATACGTTAAATTGTTAGCAGTATGTTACAGTTCCCAATCTTTCGATAGTTTACAGCCTCGCAAAATAGATTACAATCTAACAGTTTTGGCAATCTCACGGTAATATTTAGATAACAATAGTGATCATTCAAACGATATTTCCCAAGAAGCTTAAAGCAAATAACACCCCTAGATCCACTTATTATAAAACATGCCGCCAAGTATTTTAGTCTTTAGAAGAAAACCTTAGCAATCATTTGACATGCTATAATGGCTATCGTTTAAATTAAACATCTGTGTTAAATCTGTGTACTAGAGTCGTACGTCAAACTAACTAAGAGTATTAATCAACGCCCACTCTGTACGGCCACATCGTGATGTTATCATGAGCTATAAGCGGAACCGTTATCAATGAAATGTATTGCGAAACTGCAAATTGTAACATTAATTGTGGTGCAATTTTGTTCTAAGAAAATGTGTCCTGACTATCAAGGCACAACAGTAAGTATTACGAAATCTATGCTAATATTGTGAAGTTAAAGTTTTTAGTTTGGATGTCAGTTTAAAAGCGCCAACCCATAGAACTTGGAATCGGCAAAAATCAACACGAAAATCAGTCAGTTTTAAATATGTAAATAAATCTCGTTTTGATTGATTGAGTATTTGTTTAAGATCATGCTACGTCTTTCATTAAAATTTGTAGCATAACACATCTGTCTACCATATTATTCAGTAAAGGTATTTCTAAACAACCGTAGACGACAACCATTTTTTTTACTCCTTTTGAGTATACTGAAAATATAAGTAATCAGGAAATAATTTCATCTAAAACCTCATAACAGCGTGAAATTTGGCGCTATATAGTTATTATGTATAGATACTCATCTTTAGCAAAAATATAAAGTCTTAAAGTACCATCGAGCAATAAGAAAGTGCTGTTTCACGCACAGTCACGGAATCCCAGTTATGTGCAATCATAATCACCATCAGCCGTAAGACCTCCCGTAGAAAAGAGGCTTTGGCCTACTATACTACTCGTTTATCGATTATTACTCGATATTCGATTTCCTTCTCGATTCTGTGAGGTCCAGCGTAATTCGCTCCTTTAGTCGCCTCTTACCACACCCACGGGATGAACAGAGGTGATGACCTCCGTATTCTCAATACGTCTCCACGTGGACAATAGGACTACTATTATAGACTCGTCACAGCAAATATAATCGGTTCTAACGATAATTAGTTACAGAGATCCGTTAACAGATTATTCTTAGATCTTTATCTAGACAATGAATAGATTCAAAATTAGAATAACGGTTACACGTCAAAATGCTTTCAAAGTTTTTTTTGTCTATTAGCACTTTCGGCCTACTTACTGTCAAATTAAGCTTGTCTCTGATCGACATTTGACTAATACTCAATGCCTAATTGTAATCTCTTTAAGTCATCAAATGCTGGTGTCATGATTACTTATTAATGAGATAGTATGATTTAGTAATGATTTCATGAAATTTCAAGATTATTTCTATACATTGGTAGTATGAAATGTTTAAAATAAATAGGTGTTGCTTCATCTACGGAATTATCACTTAAAATTAGAAATAGGTGGTAACAAATGACAACGGTTCGTACAAAGAGTCGCAATTGTGACGTAATCTATATATGTATGTAATAGGTTTTATATTACTAAAAAAATATACCTCATGTTATGGGTAACATAATTAATATTTCTATGGCGTTAAAAATACAATTGTGTTAAGGTTTAAGTTTTTAATTGTTTATTATTGAGGCCGAAACTAATTATGTGTAAACTCTGAAATAGTGGTGAAACTGTTGTGTAGTAAAACTTTACATGTAATTTAATAAACTCAAAACAGGAGTGCTAGAAGTATAAATAAGTATAAGTATAAATAAATTACAACAAAATACCTTTTTGCCTTAAGGTGATAAAGAAGTGCCAAAAGTAAAAAACTTAAAACAAATCCCGTCTAGCCAGCATGGTAATAGGCCAAAAACTCCTTTTTTTCCCTTGCCGAAATCCCCTCGGATACCACCTCCTGGAGGCATGTCGGACTCGAACCAAATAAAACCGCACGCCGTCTCTGGCACTAGGAGCTGGGGAAGCAGGAGAAAGGAAAACCCTGGAACCCCGACGTAACTAAGGCCACCTACGGTTTTTTAATGGCCCCCTCCTGTGTGAAATCCCCGATGTTTCCGTTGCTGCCCCAATAGGTAGGGCGCGAGTGCTGCCAAGCGCGTGCTCCCCCTACCCGAGTCTGCTTCTGCTAGGGCGACAAATGGCCATATCCCCCTTCTGAACGAGAGGCTATATGGCAGTTTACTATTAAAAGTTATTGATGAATCTCACACACATACAAAAACGGAACCCATTTGTACTTCGGTGACAACTATTGGAAGCGTATACGCAAGTTCATGTGTAAGACTACTAGGAACATAATGCAAGCATCATTATTAGATTGAATAGCATATCAGTGTAGAGTAACATAATGGCATTCTTTTTGACAACTGATACACCCTTTGTTGTTTCGTATCATGCTGTAGGCAGTCGTTATATCGGCTTGCGTATTCTTATTAACTACTGTATTGTATGCGAATTAATTAATAATGTAAATATACAATTGTATGTCTTTTGTTACCGGCGTAACTTTAAGCCTACAGCTATTGTTTCTATTGTGATAAATTCATTGTATCATCAATTGATTTGATATTAAAACTTCATAATTTGCACAAGCGACATTAAAATACTAGTAAAAAAACAGATTTACATGGATTTCCTTATTATTAAATTCTAGTTAATATTAAGCGTATTTATTTGTTACGTGTTCTTGAAAAACTTCACTACCAATCATCATAAATAGAATTAATTCATTTCAGAAAAATAAAATTAGAGAGAAAAAACATGTAATTAAATAAGAATTTGGTATAAATAAACCTATTTTTGTAATAACAATGGTGTTAAATTCGCGCAATGCTTTTGTTCAAAATCCATTCATGAATTTTTTTTTTTGAACTGTTTGAGTTAACTATTGCTATAAATAACGATTCCAACCTCGTATAAAATATATTAAAACCTTAACAATCAAGTAAATGGTTGATTCATATTAAATATAATTAATTTCTTGGCGCTTTCCGCCTAAATATTATTTATGACGCCTGTACTCTTTTTATACAATGGTACTTCCGGCGTAATAAATATACAATGTTACACAATGCTATATTATCAAATAATAATTGTATGTTAATAATCATTAGAGTAATAATGATAAACAATATTTAATATTATCTGCTGAGTTTGGGAATTCAGTATTGAATATGGTCGGACCTGTCAAATGTTATAAATGGCCATATATATGTTATAAATGCCGTGGGTTGGACTAATGCGGCCACATTCATATTGTAACCGTTCTACTTGATGTGCATTAGAGAATATTATAAGTCTGTGCTAATATAATGTGTTGCTTTGCGCCATATTGACTACGCGCGTTACACTATGTTCAATTTTTATTACTTACTTTTAATTTATGCATAAACATTAACATTTAATCAATCGTATGAATTCGATTGTTTCACTTAACAATCATATCCACGATTTATCTCCAAGAGCAGAATAATTAAACATAGTATCTACAAATTATCTGCATTTTCAGCCATTCAAAGCGTTTACCTTGTTTTAAGTTATATACGTACTAATGCTACGCAATTCACACTTTCGCCTCAACGATGTGTTACATCCATTAGCGGCCTGTCTGTGACGAATGGCTAACATGTAAGCACTGTTTATTAAGATCCGAGTCTCACTGGACAAATAAGTACAAACTCATGCTGAATAATTATTAGAGCACAGCTTTACAAGAGCAGCTTCACTCCATGGAAAAGGATCCCCGACTGAACTAGTGTGAAATCAACAAAATAAATACGCAGGTAAGATCGTTTCTATCTTTTAAAATATAAAATCCTTCTGGACGTAGATTGAGACTGTTAAATTAAACTTCGGTTTGACAAGACGAAATAATTAAAAAGTATATGTCTAAAAATGACCAATGGAAAGTAAAATAAAAGATATATTGTAACATACGCCCAAGAACCTGCATAAGCAAGATTATCAAATGCCAAATGGGACCCTGTCCTAAACGGTTTTAACCCACAACAAGTACATAATGTAAGTGAAAGTGTTAGTCCCGTTGGCTTAACGTGTTGAGATTCATTTGAGACATTTTACAACCAATAGTTGCTAGTTAATGCGCTAATATTATTTAACGCATTCCCTTGTGAAGTCGTATGCTCGAGTAAAGTGTTCAGTTTGCTGAGAGTGGTTTAAAAGAAGATCGAACCATCTTTTTTTAAACTAGTACTAAGACGATTGCGGGGGGAGCAATTTGTAGTCTCAAAGCACGACTTAACGAACGTACTAGCACTGAAAATCAGATCGGAGAAGACCTAATGTTTTTATATCAGTTTTAATTTATCCATCATTACGTATGAATATATATAAACAGTTGTGTAATATTAGGAGTTAATCGCATCTTCAAATACAAGTGATTGCCAAACAGCGAGCTTTAATCTGAACAAACATGTTACCTAATGCTTTGATAATAGGTACAGTTTATGAAATTCATATTACAAGAAGTTATTGCACCACCAACATCCTGATGCCAATATACCAAGGATTCATCTTTAGTAATAGAACAAAAACCACTGCTAGATGCGGTCACCCAAACAGGTCCCGAGCTATTTATAACCGTCGATTAACAGTTTATTGCAATCCGAGCTAATATGAACTTTGAACTGCTGTATTTAGAGTCGAAATCGGCATAGTTTGGCACGCGTTAATTCCAACAAAGGCACACGAGTTAAAACAATGGCTCATCGCAATCAGTGCCGGGAGCGAAAGTCATTATAGCAACTAGTACATCTCAAGTACTGTCACAGAACTACGTTGTCTGTTAAAGAAAGTCCGTGTACTTGCGGCAAACTTTATCTATAAGCTATTTTGTATTTACGGTAAAATAGACAGAGAAAGTCTCCTAAGATGCTGCAGTCAAGCGATGTTTGCGGAGAGTCGTCTCCGGTATAAATATAAACGCCTTTCTGAATACACACTTATGACTAATTGTGACAGGGGTCTGGTCAGGCACCCCTGACTTGTACTGGAGGTAGTAAGTAATTGTTTTTTAAAGGTGATATTATGAATCTACGCCCCATCAATGACCCTACCTCCTTGATTCATTGAAATAGAAGCTAATGAATCTTTCAAGCCCTTAATGTTATTTTTACAAGAATAATAAGTTTTCTTTTAAAATAGAATTGTTAGAATATTCAAAGACTCGTTCGAAATGATAACAAATGGAATACCACTTGTTGCAGTGGGTAAAAGATATTATATTTCCCAACCAATCATTAGGCCAGTATCCATTCTCCAACTTCAGGAGAGGTACAAGTTGCTTAATAAATGGAAACACATTCTAGATACGTTGTTCTAAATGTAGTATTGAGAGGCTAGCAGATTAGATATGCCCTAATGAACAATATGTACTTAATAAATTTGCATTCTGTACACACGATTATAATTATTGGAGCGGGGCACATCAAATCTGAAGCGGCAGTGACGTAACGCCCGGGGGCTTGACTCACTACGCTGTTTACTTTACCCACGAAGCATCTAGAATAATATCTTTGTTCCAGGAATCCGCTAGACAGATAAATTTAATAGAAAATTATTGTTTAACTAAACTACTGACAGTGTTTATGTGATTTACAGATAGTTGTGAAGTAGTGACCTACATTACTCCTTAGCTTCTGTTGTACACTTGTCCACTATCTGCTATAGGTGTTATAAGAATTAAGTTAATGGTTTGTGATAAGTATTGCGAAAATCGTCTTAGCTTTTTCGGAAATTGGCCGCATCTAACAGATGGACAAAAATTCAGAAATAATTTTTTCTTGACTTCACAAACAAACACACATCCATATTTTAAACCCCCGACGCAAAAAGAGTGTGATCTGTCTTTCAGTGTGTGTGCGTGTGTGTGTGAGTGTGTGTGTTTGTCTGTCTCTGGCATCGTAGCTCTCAAACGGATGGACCGGTTTTGATGTGGTTTTTTTTCATTTGTCAGTTAAGTTTCCTTGCGGTGGTTCTTAGCTATGTTTGGTTAATATCGGTCTAGCAGTGTAAGAGTATCAGATGTTTTCCAAAAAGATGTAAGGCATATTTGGCGTCTGATTACTCGAATAAGTGCTGGCGTAGGGGTTTTAAATTTTTAATTTTAGCTTGTATTTACTTCCAGTCAATAATACCTGAGGTATAGTTTGTGCTGATACTTTAAAGTAATTTATGGCGATCATTCTTAGAGCTCGATCCTTGATTTACTTATAAGTGTTTGTTCTGGAATAAATCATCTACTCCTGTAAATACACAAGAGAGCAATATTTTGGGACGACTACAAAATCACGCAGATCCACGCTTTTACAGTTCAAAATTGATGTTATACAATAATAGAAGAGTGCAGAAAGCTTTTATTTATGTAACTGCTATGAAGTAGTAGGTAAAGTGAATATTAACTTCGAAGCACATTACTATTTTAGCTTTTATTTGTAAAGCATGTTATCAAGCCTATTTCCCTGAGGGTTAGGCAGAGACAATTGATCTCCACTTATTGCAGTCCAGTCAGTTCTTTATTGAGATTGATTTATTTCACTAAACTCGCATTAGCTTCCCACATTTCCATGTATCTGTACTGTGATCAGGACATTGCTCTCCAGTGTACTGAGTTGGTATAAAGCCTTCTATTAATACCCTGGTAGTGGCCTGAAGTTATGGATGGTATTCGCATGGCATTTATTACAACAGAGCTTGATTATTAGCTCAACAGTTCTATATATAACCGTTAATCTGCCTCTATCGACTCTGATTGATAGAAGAGTTATGCTTAATTGCTCCGAAGGTTGTTTCAAATAGACAGCCTGTCTCTTCCTCGGTTATTTATTTATTTAAGAACTGATTGCGTCTTGTTGAGTTTCTCGACAGCGATTTACGACCTATAATTGGTATGGTCCGCATTTAAATTTTATTACTCTGATATTTTTTATATAAATTCACAATTAAATAAACATTTTTAGTACATATTCAATACAAAACGTCTTGCTATGTTGCGTCGAAGGTTAAGCAACTTATAGTCAAATTCTGTGCATTTTAACTCGACTTAGTATATACGTATATGTATGATTATGGATATTAAGGGACTACATAATGGGTTCTCAAAAGTTGTTTAATTAACTATTAGGTGAACACAAGTATTAATTATTTCACATTTACAATAATAGATTGAACATAAATCTTATTTGTAAAATGCACATTTGACCTGTAGGACCTACCGATCTCTGTAGGAAACCCGCATTTCCATTGTTCTAAGCAGACATGTACGAAACTAACCTAATTGGCTAGGTATCACATGCTACAAAATTACTGACACGACACTATACATTACAATCTTAATTAAATGTTATATATAAATACACGTTGTGTTGCCAATTAACTACCAAACATACAATAATGTTGCAAGGTAATTGTACTGCAGGAAACTTGAATGCGTTTATTATTCGACCAATAATAGGTTTGGCTCAACCACTTTCTTCTGATATTCTTGAACCACAATGGTAGTGAACATAGTTTGGTTTATCTGAACCGAAGCATTAGATCGATAGAAGTATAAAAAATATTATTAGGGTATTTTTAAAAGAAAGAAGATTAGGTATATAAAATCACGACAATAAAAGATGTTTTAAAGAAGGGCAGTATATCACAACAGGTTTTACAAAATATTGATTTAAATTAACGTAGACTTACTAACAAACTAATAAAGTCTTCTGAAAGAAGAATGACGCTCCAAGACATTTAATTATTAAAACGATACTCTTTAAAACGCTGACAACCATTAAAAGCTCTTCAAAACGGTAATCGCAGACTTAAGGCTCTTGAATTTAAACACTCCTTCATTGTACTACAATGGCTAAGAATCAGATTGAATTAACTCAGCCATTAATTAAAATTTAATTAGATATTCCGATATCAAATTCAGTTTGTGTGTTTCACGTTGATAGTTTTGCACGGGTGTGGTATATTGTGCGTCAATAGTGAACACTATTTTGATCACTGTAGCCTTCAAACGTCAAGGCGTGGACTGTTTTTAATCCATTAATATTAAGCTTTAGGCTTATTAGCCATTATATAAAGAGAGTGGCCGTACAACTAAAAATATTCAGTGCTACACGGACAGGGGAATTTATTTCTTTAACACTCGTTATATTTCGTGGGTTATAAACAAGAGGTGTCGGATTGACGCCTATATATCTGTCTGTAGTTATGTAGCTTATAAACTGATAAAGCAATTAATACTAATATAGTTGATTTTTTTTAAATATCTGACCCGGCGAACTTTTTAGCGCCATATTCATTTTCGTGAAATATTTTTGGATTACCGTAAAACTCATTTTAATAAGCCCGTATTTACTTCACGTGTATATGACTAAGCGGGTTCTTTTATTTTTTTTCTATACAAACCTTGTCCTGACATTAACAAACACAAAAAATGAATTATCCGATTTGGTGCAGTCGATCCAAAGTTATGCGCGTACATGCATTTTTGTGATCCATTTGTATTTATTTATACAGATAGGTAACAGATATTTAGGAATAGTTCTTACTTGTACTGTTGAGATAATCTTTTAAATGTTTCCGTAATGTTTAGCGGGGTATTATAGTGGTAAGGTGACATTTGATTTATTACAAGAAGCAAAATCGAATCTCATTCGTAAAGTAAATTATCGAGAATAATACAAAATTCAGAGATACGTACCATACTCGTTATTAGTAAGATTCAGTCTGGCTCTTGCTAAAGGACTGTCTTCGTGATTGCAGAGATCCCTAAAGCAGCACAAAAGTAGGGAGTGCTCTGAAGAAGCTGGTGGACCTCTCGTTCCCGGAGAATTCTGGCAGCGGGATAACGCCTCTTGTTCGCTGAAAGTATGTAAACATTGATTTTACTAGTGTTATATATATTTTATACAAATGTTAAAAAAACTAGTCGCATGTATTATATATATTAAAAAACCTCTAATATAAACTTCTTAAAAGCATTTTTCTCTGAGCTTATGTCGACCGCTTATTTAGAATAAATAATATGCTGAAAAGGAAGACACGAATGCCCATCCTACGGGTTTGTGGACTTCTTTTAAAAACAATATTAAGTTCCGCTCTTGGACTCGTGTGACAACATTAACACTTGTAACAGAGAGAAATATTAATTGACGACACACACACATGTATAAAAATCATTAGGCTTACGCGAGCAATCACCGCAGCTACTGTGAACGATAAAAACCTTGTCAGACACCAAACGAGTTATGAACTTATTGAAAATAATAAAGGCAGGCTTACATTGAATTCTGAACCGTTTTTTGACTTCAAACGAATAAATTCATATCAAGTTCACTTGATTCAATGGTATTGTGGCAAAAACATTGGCAGTCGGCCTCGATCGCAGTCCTGCTTGTTAATAAAGCAAAAAAATTGCAATTTGTGTAATGGTACTCTTGGTTCCTTTTGTATGGTCAACTTGTGAGGGCTTAGAATTTAAAGCGTTAAATGTGTTCATTTGTATGATTGTACAATGTCCATATTTTCTTACTGTTCTCGCGTTTTTTAATCTTAATCAATGAATTGTTCATTATTTATTTTTGTCGTTTATAAGATAAGGACTTTGAAAAATTCAATCTTTGTCTTATTCAATGTAAAGTGTTTAATAACTTTATGTTTAGCTGTTTTTGACTTAAAAATGTATAGCTTTAATTCGTTAGATTTGACAATTTGCACCATTAAGTAGACGTTAAATAAGATATTACGTTACTTTTCTTCTTTTACTTTAACCATACTAATATTATAAATTCAAAAGTAACTATACTTGTCTGTCAATTAGGCTTTCAAAGCTAAACAGCTGTATTGATTTCAATGGAATTTGGCAAGGAGATACTCTGATTCTTGAGGAACATGAACTACTCTTTTTCTCGATAACCAACATACCCGCGAACAAAAGCTTTAAATACATTTAACACCTATAACTTGGTATGCCATTTAACGACTTCTTAACACATGTCTAACATTAATGTGACCCAATACCAGATTAAAACAGTACTTTCTATCTATCTAGTTAAGTATTAAATTATTACTAATTTATTAATTATTTTCCATCGACTAAAGTAGCTTTACAGCTTGGACTTCTATTTAATCCAGATTGATCACTCAAGTAAAGACTTTTATAAATATGAATACCACTCACAGATTTAGTTTTTATATTATTTATATTTAAACGATATTGTGAATGTCACAGGCTGTATACCCCAAAAAAATGTAAGTTCGCCAATTTAAAGTTTCGCGTGAGCGAACGCACGGGTTGGGTATCTGATAGCTAAAAAAATTGTAATCTTGCAGATAATAAATAACAATAATAAATATTTAATATATCTAAACACAACGCCACCTACCGAAGATAAGCAGAGCTTCTGTTACGGGTACTAGACAACTGATATAAATACATATATAGTTTTTTTGTAAGTACATATTATACTTAGAAAACACCCAAACTCCGAAACAAATATTTGCAGATCATACAAATATATGATCCGACCCAGGAATCGAACCCGAGACCACCAGTACAGCAGTCGCACAAATTACCACTGCACCACCAGATGAAGAGAATCGTTGAATAAGATGATTTATGAATAGGCTCGAACACCTTTTTATCTTCTGTAAATTGATTGAAAAATTAAAAGCGATAAACGCCAGTTGTCGATAGATAGCACTTATTTAAACAATGATTAACAACCTTCAAATAATTTCGGACGCGTCTATGATACGATAATTAAGGAAGTGGAAAGTTCATGGATAACGACAGATAATCATTTATTTAACAATTTGTATAAAATACGAAGTGAATAAATGTTTGATAAGTGATAAAGATTAAAATGGGCACTTTTGAGGAGAAATTAATGCAATATGATTAATATTGTAACCAACTTGTTGAATACAAACAACAATGTTCAAAGACGTAAGTGTGATAAAACTGTGACCCCAAATCAGCATAATAGATATTTTCTTAATTAAATCTATTTTGTTACATTTACTAAGCTGTATACAAAATGCTGTAAATGGTCGTTCCGTTCCATATTTATGAAAGAAAGGATCTCTTACGTAATAATATATAAATATATAAATACTTTATCTCGCGACACCTTTCATTACCAAAACGTTGCTATTTCATTAAAAGTTGAAATAGAATATAAAAATTTCTTCACTTCTATGTCTCTTCACAATTGTATAAAACTGGTATTTATCGATGTATACCGTTACAAAAGATTGCTTTTTATGCAAAGTACACACAAATCCTCATATAAAATGTCGTATTTCAAAGACTTAATACTAATAAAGACATGTGGATTTATGTACCTTCTCTAAGCATGACCATCGCGGTCAGATAATAAAGTCTTCTACATTGAATACAAATCATCATTTTAGTGTCGCAAACCACTCACGGACAGTGTTCTCACGGATTTACAAAAATTTACATTAAATTAAAATTTACGAGTACTTAGATATTGGAAAAGCGTCCATGCCTCTCATATAAGTGGTGTCTGTCTCTTTCCTTTTCTCTATAAATCTTTCGGACCTTTCAATCACACTTCAAGAAGTTTGTAGTTAGGAGCGCGACCTAAGTCTGTAACATTTTATCTTCTGAATTTTGAACAGCGTTTGATGGACGGTTTGTGTTTACTACGTTAAGTGATGCATACTTGAATAAATATAGAGAAGGCAAGAACCCAACGTTTTCAATTTAAAATAAGATTTGAGTTTACGATGTTAGTAATAGGGAATTTTATAGTTTCTTGATAGTGGCTAGTAATTTTACGATGCAAGTTGGTTATAGACTTAAAGTGTCGTTGTAGGGTATCGTGAAAACGAATATATTTAGCATTATTCTATTATTAGTACTATTGTAGCAAAACTAATTCTATACGTAACTAGGTTTTGCTCGCGGTTCTACCCGCGTCTATGTTGATCTTCGCGGTAACTTATGTCCTTTCTCAGGGATCAAAGTATCTATTCCCGTGCCAAATTTCATTGAAATCGGTGCATCGGTTTAGCTGTGGAAGCGTAAAACATAACAGATGGACAGAGTTACTTTCGAATTTATGATATTAATATAGATTATTCTGCAAGTGAAGTTTTCGCAGTAAAAGAAGGCTATTTTAATAATGATTAGACTTTCTTAATTATGTACACAACTATATTCAGACCTGAATCTATCGTTCAAATGCCTCTACATACGCATTGAAGTAGCACCGAGTGGCTAATTAACACATACACTCAACGTTATAAAGATAACTTTAATTAACAATTTTACAGAATAATAAAACTGTCCTTCAATTTGGTACCTATCAAATTTCGCTTCATTTTCAATAGTTATTCCGTCTGGTCATCTTGTTTAATTAACATAGTTTTCCATAGTTTCTCACGGGAATTAGACAGAGTGTCTACGATAGGAATCTCATCGATTTGAATAACTCGAATGATTGGATTGGTTTTGTTTTGGTGATTAGTAACCTATTGGCAACCATAGGTCCAATTTTAGAAACAGGTTTGTTATTAAAGGAATAAAACTTCACAGGACCCAGGTGTGCGCCTTGATGAATCCTTGATGAATTTTCGTACGGTCGTGTTTTTACTGTAGTAATTGTTATATGATGGATGATGTAATCGAACGCTTTGAACAGTTTAAAATCAAGAAGATTAAAAGCGTTTTGTTAAATGCGTTTCGAATTGCAAACCGTTACGATTGCGTTTTTCATGAAGTATTGGACGTAGTCCGATGAAAAACACCATTGCTATAGTTAAAAATAGTATTTATTTAGTTAAAATGGAGTGATCATATTAATCATTAATTAAATACATAAACGGTCGTCTATTTCCAAATTAGATACAGTCAATATCAGCTATGGAAACTAAATACACACTTCTAAATAATTTATGATCAGATACAGAACAACCGCAATCGCAACACCTTATTGGTCCTGCGCGGAATACGAACACATGACCGACCTAGCTAAAGCACCGGGATCATCATCATCATAATTAAATAAATAAATAAATAATAAAATAATCTCAGCCAAAAGACCCGCACTGTCGGACAATCAGGAACAATAGTCACAAAATCAATAGTCCCGTTAAACTTTGTAATCGAGGTACGTAATTTTGTAAGGTCGTATGTATATTAATTACGAGCGTATTTTATACTTCTTTAGTAACTCATTTCTGCAACCAACCGGTGGTTTATGTTTAAAACCTTTCTCTTCAATCACTCTTTTAATGAAAACCCAGTCACATCCGCAGGGCACCTAGAAACGAAACGAACAACAACAAATATCGAGATAAGTTTATAACAAAGCTTTAATTCAAATATAAACTTAAGTAATGGCTGCTATATTTCTCTGTACATATATTATTATCAACATTTGAAACACATTAGTTATTTTGTTGCTACGACAGCTATTCACATGTGCATTTTGTCTGTCTGTTCCCTATCTTATCGCTAATCCATCCTGTGTACTCCACAAATATGCAATGCTTATTAGTTTGTTTGTGTTTGATAAATATAGGTAACTTTGCTTTGCAACTGTGCCCTAATGTCTGGTGAGGAGGTTCATGGAATGAAACTATTCTGAAACTATTCATGTTTATTTCACGAACTAACTACGGATATATTACTAATAACTACTTAAGTAAATTCTAAAGTAAAGTAAGGTACTTTGCGGTTTGACTAAAATTAATTTTAAAAAAGATGTATATGTAAATATATAAGGAATATAAAACCATATATCATCACAATAAAGCCTATTTCCGAACGTTTATATTTGTTTGGTTAAGTTGCATTCTCCTTTATTACAAATTACTTTCAGTATTGACGACTTTTTCTTTTATCTGATTTCTGACCAATGAGTTCTGAGACAAACAATTGATATAAAATGTATCATCAAAAACGATGCAACGATTAAGCTTCAATCGTTTCAATTTCAATTTTAAATATAGAACGATGATCACTTGCTGTAATCCCCCCTCAAAACATCACGTGAAAATATCATACACGTAATGGGTCTTAAAGGGATATTAATTTAAAAAAATCATAATTATTTCGAAAACTAACATAATTACATTAAAAAAAAACAAATTAAAAACCCATTATGTCAAATCACACACAACAGATTATGCAAAAACTGTATAATAAAAAGAGCGCCAAAATACATTCAACATGTGAGTTCGTTAAAGACTCTTTTACAATAAAAAATATACTTAATTGATTATGGCCCGATATGGTAGATTACAACTGTCGCACAGTCACGTCCATGAGGTTGTCGAAACCTGTTTGGTTATAATTATTTGGTTACAGATCGTGTAATTAGTTAATCAATTCAATCTATCATAAAATACGCTTTCCATACGCCTCAAAAAAAACTAGTACTAAATATCTGTGCAAATAGTGGATAAAAGAATTATTGTACGAATAGCAGAAGGTAAAATATATCATAGACATATCTTATGCCTTTAATGACTTGGAAATCAATTCCTTCGTAATCTATACTTGCATCTGCCCAGTTGCTGTTTTAAATTTTCTTTTTAATTAAAGTTCAAGAGTCGTGCAAGATGCCGACTATTTATAATAACATGATTTTATTAAAAGCTTTTTAATTAAATATGTTTTAAGTGTTGATTTTAGGCAAAGATATCGATATGACAGAAGACCAATTTGTGTTTTAATATTCTTAATTATAAGGCAAAAAAAACAAAACATCACAACTTTTGCTTTTAAATGATAAACTAATGATTTATTGCTATCGAAGTTTAAAACTAGTAAATAAATGTTTTATCAAAAACTAAATCTGTTATGTTCTTATTGAAGTGTTTACAATTAGGTACAGATAATGTTATTGAACCGAAACGAAAGAAATATTAAGGAGTGCCTACTTTCTGGCCAAATGACCATTAACATGTAATTGTCCAATTATAAACAATGCCGAATTCATCGAAATAAATAACTAGCTGAACTGACAAGAAAACCCTCGCACTTGCAACAAAGGCTTAGAAATAAGAAATTTTCTAGATTTTTTTCAAAGCTGTTCACCTAAATTTGATCTCTATTGATACAAGATATAGTCTGATTTTGTAAGGAAGTGTAAAGAATAATGCGGGTCGGCGTCCGAGCTGCACTATCTAGCCTGACCTGAGCAACCCCAACACAGTCACCCTTATCTTAACAAATGAGGGCATCAAACCGACATCACTCAACCGCACTTTATACAGTAAACAAGTCGAACGAGAATTAATTACCGATAAAACAAGCGAATATTAATTTGAATTCAATGGAAATCTTAACGAAGCGGACACGGCGATCGTTAGCCATGATAATGGCAGATATTGCCAAAAAGGAGCAAAAATTATTTAAAGTAAATAAAAGTGGGTATGCGGCGGACGGAAACCTGTTTGATGAACACGGGCCGATCCGAATAAGATAATCAACTGAGCGGGTAATTTCAGAGTATAAAAACAGAGTGGAGCCACGCCGGGCCTTCGCCGGTATAATTAATAAACCGAGGTGAACATACCATGAGCCACATAAAAAAAGATACCACGATTACTTAATGTTCTACTGTTGTTAAGTAAACAGACATTTATTGATGGAAATTATGTATCGACTAATCTACTCATATATTCTCTGATGTAAGGCCGATGGGATTCCTCTTAAAAGTTTGGAGAAATATTAATTAAAGTATTGGTTATAAATATTTTGTCAGCACACATCGTATTCAATCCTATCTATAATTGTGCCGTTACATCGATGTTGAACGCCGCAACCATTTCGAAACTAAAGACCAATTGATTGAAGGGCTTGAAAGCACCGTCGGAGTTGTAGTTTCACAATGATAAGCAGATTTGACGGGTGACAGCGCGACTCATGCGCTGACTAACAATAGAATAATTAATTCAGTGATGAGAATAACTGGCATCATATTTGAGAGGATCGTAAATAACAAAGTGATAAAAAGATAAGTATATCTCAATAAGACGCGATAACAATTATTATTAGTGTAAACTTTAATTGATGCCGTGACCTAATAAAAATAAATTGTCAAGGCGTACAGTACTAAATTATTGTGATAGCGCGTACATGGAATATTGGTGAATAAATACTATTTAAAGACAAAATGTTAGTGTTGATTTATGTATATAGGAGAAACATGTAAATCTTGAAACAAATATCGGTTGAAACTAATTAATCAAAACGGCAATCGAGACTCTCAAATGCTACCACTTTATATCATTTTAAAACATAGGTGCTTACAGTCTCGTATAAATTCTACTTAATTCAACTGCATGACAGTGCACTAATGGCCAATTTGTTAATTTATGCGCGAGTCGTTTTTGTAAAGGGTTGACATAAAGCAATGGGCAGCATACTAATTAGAATCGCAATTAGAAAAGATAAAATCTCCGGGGACTTTATCCTGGAATGTTGTAGGAACGTATACCAGAATTTTTATCGCCCTCATCTTGTAAACGTCGAAATCATTGGTGGAATCTGAGGTGTTCTTTAATTTATTAAGGTTTTCCCGTAATATAGACTTTTAATATTTATGATGGTGGCAGTTCTGACAATGAATTGATAAAAGCTATATTTGTAATTGTTGATTTTGCCAAGAAAAAAGATTGAGATATTTAATAAAAATGAAAATTTTTAAAATAGGAATCTGTTTGTACTGTCATCTTGTTGGATTACAGTTTTACGAAAATGCTCTCTAAAAGGACGCAATTATTGCTTTTATCTAATCGATTCATATTAGTCATAGTAACGTCTGTAATTTCAAATAGGAAAATAACATGTTTACAAGTTTTACTAAGAAATCGATATCGCGACGCTATGAAAGTTAAATGCACTTCCACCAAACACATAAGTTGTTTTTGAGATGATCGAGAAGATAATATATGCATAATTTGAATACTTACGTTTCAGCCAAATGATGCAAACAGCCATGTCTGGCATGATGAGTGCGTCGCGGCGCAGGCAGCTCGCTGTAGCAACCCCCGCTGCGTGCCGACCGACACATATAGCCTGTGCCCACGCACTGGGCCGTGTTGCAGTAACATCTTACACCTGCGTCACCCTCCGGATCTAAAACAAACAGTATCCATATAAGCAAAACATGCGAAAATAACCAAAACGATATTAATAATACTAACTGCAAGCAGTCTGCAATAAATTATATTATTAATGTGAAACTGTTAACAGGTCGTCATAAAATAAAAGTATCCTAAGCTCTCTCATTTTAAACTCACGATTACGAAAATACTTGCACCTCCTTCACGAAGTAATCTTCTATTCATAGAATTGAAAATATATTAAGTGTAAACCAATAAATCGAAACAGGAAACGACCATTGCAAATGTAAAAGGAAATGCATTATAGGCCGTATAACCAATCACGGTTATCGTCACTGCGGCGCCTCGTAGTGTCATAAACTTCGATGGCGTTCATTTGCTATCTTTTAGTATAAATTCTCCGAACCAAATATTAACAACACATCTATTACAGTTACGTTGAAATACAGCATCACATCTAAGTATTTCAATAGAAAAAGCAACAATTCTTTCATATCAAAAGGTAGCCCATCGACGACACGCCGATGAACCTGTAAAAATAACATACAGCTGGTTCGTTGCGCTTATGTATGCATGTATGAATAATGCGCACGTCATACTCTACGAGCCCCAACATAAATATCATCACAAACGGCCAGCCTCCGACCGCATTCAATGTAAATGCTGCGGCTCCAGACGATGAAACAAAACAAAATTAATTTCAGAGGGACGCCGCTTTATTTGCTCTCAACGGTGCAGGAAAGCTTAAGGAAGACCCCCCTTGATGTCCGGCATCTTTAGGATATCTTTTTCGTTCCAGAAATCGTGTAGTTTTTTAAATCTAATATTTAAATGATTAGTAAGTTGTCCGATTCCAGTATTCAGCGGCGAGACGTCGATTAAGTATTTTGATAAAAACTAAATACTTTTAACTGATGTTATCGAAGTAATTATTATGTTTTAATCGGCCAAGTTCCTCATCTAAATCATTATTATATAATTATAATATATATGTAAAAAAGGTAAATTATAATATATATGTAAAAAAGGTAACGAGTCTCTCATCTTCGAATTCTCAAAGAAATTTTTAAATTCCTTTTGTACTCAAACCGGTAGATGAAGTCGCAAGCGAACTTGAAACCGCAGCAAATAAAACAATTAAGGAATAAAATACCAACAATGAAAAAGAAAAAAGGGGTTTCGCTCGACGTTAATAACTAAACCTTTGAGTCAAAGGAAATTGGAAACTTTTAATAGCAAGCTTTAATGGCTCTTGCACGGAGAATTGCCTCCATTAATTGCAGCGGGCCGTGCATTATTATGAAATCGAAATTCTATTGCAGGCGTTAATTTAACGCTGCATGTCTTATTGTACAGTTTACGATTAACATTATAGTTCGTTTGTAGTATTACATTCTTCATTATACATCCTGGTTATTGAACGACTCATCACATCTCTTTGCTAATCGACGATGTATCGAACATTATATTGGATGCCATTAGATCGTCTTTACAATCAATTTGGAGTTAAAAATCAAGACACAAATGGAACACGAAGGATAAGGTAAATAAAAAACAAATATACAAAAGAGAAAAGGGTCTGGCATGTTATTTGGTATTGATAAATGGCCCTCCGGAGATGTGATAGAACAGGATAAAGCGAGGTTAGAAAGAGACAAAATTACTAATGATCATAAAAGCAGGATGCATTCTAAGATAAAAGAAAGTGCTTCTTATCTTGGCCATGTTTCGGTTTTCTTCAACATTTTAAAATCAGGCACGTAGCTATTAGTGAGTGCATAGGCGCCGCCAATTCTTCATGGCACATTAATTCTGAAAACGAAGCTTTATGCTTACGAGCTTTTGTTTGGATATCTGAGCTTTTAGGGAGAGAGATCAGAGCCACCCTCACCCTCATTCACGTGCCGCAGTAAAAGAGGTGTTAACTTTCTAGTTTCCTTTTTGGTTGTCTCTCTAATTAATAAACATAAAAGGATTTTTTGAATAGCTAAATTAAGTAGAGTAAACATTTAACAAAAAATATTTTAATAGTCAATTTACCGTTGATAACCTCACCAGTTTACAATAAAGAAGTAATTTTAAAAAGCAAACATGTATTTAGCATCAATGCGATCATATTAAGATACGGGAGCCGGTTTTGGGAAATTGCGATTGAAATTTTCTCGAGAACCCGCTGCTCTGAAACAGATGATTAAATATCTTTCACTTTGTATCGTTGGCTAAGTTCCTTCAATTCTGTTCTAGATGTATGCAATGAGAGGTCTATTCGATGTTTCAAGTTCCAGCTCATTTCTTTAGTACATTTCGCTCATTTCAGATCGGAGATTAAATTTAGATAGAGCGCTTATATAGTGCAAGACTTCTCCAACAGAAATACTCGGCTATTTCTGTTAGATTATCTCTGTAGGTCCGTTTGAACAGTCAAGCAGTTTTATTCGAGTTTCTAGTATCGAATGATAAACACATATACTTTCACAATACACAATTCGATGGGAACTTCAGTTCTTCAGCGTTTTATCGTTTCTTCGTTGTGAGATTGTAATCATTAGTAAAGCATTAAGTTTTTATAGACAAGACCGCCTTTTGAGTCGTAATTAAACGTACAGTTTGAGTTAAAAACATCCAAATAGCTATCTCATGGTAATAGCGACTGACTAATGTTGCGACAACGGCTTTCTCCTGACGTTCACACGCTGTCCGACTCCGTTTTATCTAGTACTTTATTATGTTAATAATGAATGTGGCGCGAGCCGCAGCCGGTTTCTCTGCTATTCAGATTGAAACTAACATAACAGGCTTTATGCTGATTGGATGACGCGGAAAAAGCAAGGCTGTGCTGTGGCCTTGTTGTAGCATTCCGACATCCGATATTTGAAAATATTTATTAGCTGTCAATTTGATCTGCCTGATTTGTAACTTTTTACTTACATATTACATTTATTTTTATTTAACAGGTATGAATATTGTGAGATGCCGTTAGCTTCCTAAGTATAGTCATCAATGGCTCGGAATGTAAAATAGACGCTAGGGGCAAAGAGTAATAACCGTGGATACAGTTGATTTATATCATTCAACTTCAATGTCTCAGTTTGTATTAGCGCTGCGGTTGCAATTGAATCACGACTCATCCTCTAATTGCATTCGATGAATTATCTTCCGTAATAGTTGTCCTAGTCGGTGCGTAATTATCCCATGCGGCGCCAGTAATCTGGTCGAGCCACGGGCAATTTACATCGGAATGCAAGCTGAGAGAGTTCTGTCTGTGGGTCGAGTAGCGTTTCTGCAGATATCGCGAGCTGGGATCAAAAATCTTTAGCCGCTTAAAGTTGCTATACCTTGACAAATCGTGTCTACAATCTCGCGTTCCAAATAGAGCTTTCCTAGGCTGCTTTCCTGTTGAGAGCGTATCGAAAGATAGCAATATACCAGTCCACTCGATGTAACAGTGATATCAAAGGCAAACATTATTAGTAATCGGCCGGCAACACCATAGACCCTATCTCTGCAAGTCGACTGAAATCGTTTCCTTGGAAAATTGCTCATTCGCACGATAGCTGCTACACTGGCACTCGTTCTGATACTAATGGCTTAATAGAATACACTTGACGGGCTTGTCTTTCAACCAACAGTTTTTCTTTAAGTTACGTGGTGATGTAATTCAATAGAGTAATTTGATTAACATTAGTTTGGAATAAACTCTTCGGATCCGTGTTGCTTTTGCATAGATATAATGAAAATGAGCTCAGCCGTTGGTCTCTTATTTCAGAGGACGTATTTCATTTCTAATCTTTATTACAACAGTGTAGAGATGTCAATCGGTTGATAGTTTCTGCTAGATCTATGTATAGGCCTGACCGACGTTTATCAGTCATTCCGTTCACGTCTCGCCGCTGTCGAGGTTATCGAGACGCTTTCACGCCACTCGAATAACATTTGAATAATGAAATGCGTTCGTCGAACTCCTAAAAGTGCAAAACGAAGTTAGCGCCAACATAGGAGTAAAATAGCCACCTGTTCGCCGTTGAATCGGAGTATTCATCGCCTCGTTAAATCACAATGGACTACAGAAGGCGGACTACCTGATCGTTTTTTTTCCTTATCCGATCCTCATGCGGTTAAGACCTTTATCCGCTACGAATGGGCCTCGATAGCCGCGATGGGCCGTTTCAATTGTGTAGTCGACATTAAATGTCACGACGACAATGCTAGTCGTTTAGAGCTCTCAACTCGCGAGCGAACGATTGTCGTCTTAAATCATAACAGCTCTCAATCATCTGTTGGTCCATAAGTGGGCGCGTGCCGGTTTACTGTAAACATTTAAACTCTTTTGTGTGCATACTCGCACGGTAGTATAAAAGGTTTACCGTTTCAATTTAATATGTAAACATTGGTGGACAATTGTCGCATGTGTTAACATTTCTTCGGAGCAGGTGTTTAGCGACTTAGGTGGTAAGTTGACAAGCGAGGTTTTCATATGTCGCAACCGACTGTAGTTGTTTTTAAAACTCAGTGTGAAAACATTAACACATTCGTTGTAAAATGTACAGTTCGTTGACATGAATCATATAATGCAAGGCGGAGATTGAAACGTACACAAAAAGTTTAATCAATATTTCAACGGCGGCCGCATTCCGTTCTTATCCGAGCAGAGCTTGCTTTCGATTTAATTAGATCGTGAAAAAAGTAATATCAGATCAGTTATCTATAGCAACAAGACGTTTCTTGTTTTCAATCCACATTTGTGTCAAACGAATACCAAACACGGGGCATCATAAATGTAAAAATGTTATTAGTACATCGAGTAAGTTATGCGTATGTATATATACATCGTCAGTATTTTTAATGATCATAAGTATATTTACTGCTAACTTTCCTTATTGACAAGTGCATAACGAATCATAACATACAGTTAATTAAATGGTAACATTTAGCATAGCCGGAATCGTTGTCGATAAGAAGATATACTAGTCGGACTGGTAAGTGGAGGCATCCTAGCAAAAACATAGCGAGTTTCGTAACGGGTTATTATATCATATCTGTGGCGGAATGCGCATGAGTTTCTCCGGATCGACGACGCGGACGATGTTCGTCGAGTGTTGGAAAAGAAGTAGGGTACGGAATGCGGTCGTACGTTCTCTCAGTAGACGGAATTCGCACCGTGAACCGTTACTATGAGCACTCGTTAATCACGCTAGCCTGGTGTTAAGACGAGATTAGTTTGTTAGATAAAAATAATTTGTTAGATGATAGCTAACAGCTAGACATTAATGGGTATTTGCTATGTCAGAGTGACTTCTTTTCAATAATAATATACACAAATTTTAGTTCATTTTAGCACTTTTAAAGAATTTTATACAAGAAAAATATTTCCTGATAAACGAATATTAGTGTAACTCTTAACCTTTACATTAATTTTATTTACAGCTACAGAACAGCGCACAGTTACGAACAAGAGTGACAGAAAATTGTCTAGACAACTTGATATAGATAAAATATCCTAAATTTTTTACATCTTAAACAAATGAGGAGTTATTAATACTTCTTTCTCAAGAAAATTCACCAATTCAGCACAATTCGTATTTACCCCGGATATGAATATTTGTATAACTCAGCGATGACACATCTACTACTCTCTAGAACGGAAATGATCTATAACATGACACAGCTAAAAGACACAAGATCAAAATTAAATTTGTTTTGAGAACTGTGTTACTGCTGCATCAACATACAGTACCTATAGGTATATAATTCCACCATATGTACGTACACAGTAGGTATAATTATACCGATGTATGTATATATCCAATTACCATATAGGGACATAGCAACTAGTCCATGTTAAAGTGATTCATTGCTCATTTTGTTATTCCACGCACATTTCAATCTTCAATGTTGACGTGCTTTTTGCACCAGACCCGTATGTTACTTGACAGCATATAAATCCTTAGCTATTCTAATTATACGTTAAACGTTATACAGTCAACAAGTTTATTTGATAACTTTGTAATATATAACCTCCCATCATACCTTTCTTTACCCGACACGAGGCAAGTTGATAGGAAAAGGCAACAACGATTGCAGCATCGTCTAAACATAAAGTTTCAGCATGTAAAGAAACTTTGCTACGTTAGAATAGCAAGCACCTAATTCATTTAATAGCTTATGGCCGCAAGTGTCCATCAAGGTATATAATACCCAAGATTGGCAAATCACACGTGTAATATTGCTTGTCAGCCATTGAGAACACCACGCTAAAACTGATCTTTGTTTTAACTTTTGGGTGGGTTTAAATGTCGGTGTTTAAGTATCTTTGCTGACTTTTGTCCTACATAATATATTAAGATGCAACCTTCACATACTAGGACACAAAGTACGATATGTTATTTTGTAAGGCATTGAACTAAATCCAGTTTGCTTCCGTTGTGCGTGCGTATGTTTTGCGCAACATAAAAACATGCTAAACACAAGTCGTCCCAATTGGGACGTGAATTACACATGATACACACTTGGCTCTAAACAGTCAATCAATCGAACGCTATAAATATGGTGTTACATTTAAAACTATAGTGTTACACTATAGAGTAGGAGCTTTATCTATATTTGTGCTGTAATTAGGGTGCCTGAAAGTAGTTCCAGTGGAGTAAGAGCAACAGGTAAGGACTTGTGATACAGAGAGACGAAACCAAAAGGTAGTCAAGAAAGTTATGCATGGAAGTTGACGGATAAAAAACTAGAGAATGAGAAAGAGAATACATCGAAAAAGGGAGTAAGAACTAAACTAATGAAAGACAGTGGAAGTTATATGGTGTCGCAAGCAGTCATTTAAATAGGCAGATGTAAAACTTCATCATCAGCCTACCGCAGTCCACTGCTGGACATAGGCCTCTCCAATTTCACGCCACTTAGTTCGATCTATGGCTTCTCGCATCCAACTCCTGCCAGCCGTCTTGCGCAAATCATCGCTCCACCTGGCCTGTGGACGTCCTACACTACGTTTGCCGAGACGCGGTCTCCACTCAAGAACTCGTTTACCCCAACGGTTATCGGTTATCGATGTAAAACTTATTACGGTTTAAAATAAGTCTTCAGAATAAAAAGTTCACGTAACTTGAAAAAGAATTTATAATTTTAGACTTTTTTGAAGATAATTGTGAAACAATACATAAAGCATATAATATTAATGACCTTTTGGTAGGAACCGTCGCCGTACATTGCGGTCGTAGCATTTGTCGCGGTAACATAAGAACAGTGGCGACTTAACAGTTACACACGACTTACTACCTGTATCATGTAACATCGCCTTTATATTATAATGAAAGATTACATATTTTCGTGTAATGTTATACTTAGGAATTTGGACCTCACTTGTTGATGTTAACCACCAATTTATTTTAAATTAAGAACTTTCTAAATTTATTCAAATAATTTAAAAAAAATCTATCTATGACATTTGTAGCTTTTTTAAAATTTTTGAAATGAATATGAAGTTTTTATTTTTAAGTTCCAAAGAGATCTAGTCCTGCTAAAATTCTACTTTTAACACCTCTCAACTTTAATCATACAAAAATACTTTTTTGTAATTAAGACATAAATAAAAGCTAGTAAAAATATTTCACTCTCCTCCTATTTCATCCTTTCCATATTTACCATTATCTTAATATCATCTATTTAGTTACGGCAAAAAGGTGATTAGCCTGTAAATACTCCGTAAAATTGATAAATAACCATTTCCTTGTTTATATTAGCGTTTGCAATTTATAACTTTATTAGTAATTTAATTACGACAAACTGATATACATTTATTTATTTACTCTTATCTTACGTATGTATGTACTTGTTGAAAATTAATATTATTGTTCGTAAAATTAATGAGTGGCGTGGGGAAAAACGATTTTATAACAATGAAACACAATTTTTGTTGTCTCAAGTAACGAGGATCGCAGTGTATTTACAGCCAAATTCTTTAGGTGTGACTTAATGAGAAAAGTCGTTACCAGTTGAAAGTGTTGTTTGATTTAGTAAATTACCCGTATATAACTTTCCATGCGTTCTTAGAATATACTTTAACATTAGCTAAAAGGCATGTTATTAATGTATACTAAACAAACTAATCAATTTCAATTAGTGGTAACCCAGTGGTCGGAATTTGACATAATTGATTTAGTCAAATACATTTTTTACCCTCCCCACTATAAATTTTAACTGTGCTAAATTTTATACTCCTCCGTTAGCATAATTTTCGTAAAAAGGGGAACAAAATTTTTGCTTCAAGTTGGAATATATAGATAACTAAAATCCAATTTAAATTAAGACTATTAAGGGTTACTGTTGAGGGTCTATATTCTACATACATTGATCATTTCATTATTGTTTAAGCTGTAAAAATTCCTCTCATATTTGCCTTAGTCCACTGATGCCCATTCGACTTAAATACCGCCTGTCTTTCGACGCATGCACTGGAAGAGATAGTCGGCGGTGCGTTCAAAGGAATGCTCGGATAGCAAGTTTCTAACATGCTAATGCTGAGCGAAGAGAGACGGAGCATGGAGTGTAAGGCCTCATTATTAAAACGTTGATTAAGTTTAATATTAGAACATGTAAATTGAAATGTTGTTTATGGTAAGTTTCTTTTTTTATCAACAAAGCAGGTTTGTTGGCTGCCATGTTTATACTAGGGGTGTGAGCAGCATTAATATTCGATAATAAATATTTTGGGATAAATGATAGTGTTTTATTATTGCGAATAATCTATATTAATAATATAATGGGTCTTTTTCTTTTATACTATTCAATAGTCCCGGTCCCCAACCCGCACTTGGCCAGCGTGGGGACATATGGCCTTAACCCTCTCCTGAGAGGATATCCGAGCCCAGCAGTGGGACATTATGGGTTGTTGATTTGATTTGATTCAATAGATACTAGGTTATCTAGAAATTTACACGTCATCAGAGTTTATTGGCTGGTGAATGGCAAGGGATATCAGCCAGGACTAAAGGTTAATCTATAGCACACGAGTTATATATTTTTTTAAGCATTGAGAAGCGCTTGCTGTCAAGCGGTACAGAGTAACGACACGTTACAAGCCTAGTGAGAATATTTTGATGTCTACTTAAAAGTTCTTTTAGTACTTATACGTTTTCCATAAATTCATACATTACAAGTGTTTATAAGATACCATTATAAGTTTCTTAGTACGGTACTTAAGTCATGGTGAGTATCAGATTAATTGTTCAATTATTTCCATCTAATCATTTTAATAAATGGGATAGCCGTTTCATCTCACGGTCTCGCAAGACGTATGGACATATTATTTTTATGAACGTTCATATTTTTAGGAATCCAACAATATTTATAGCGGATTACGTATCACAATGGTATTCTATTACAACTACTAAATGTAGCTACGGGATTTTGAATCTTATGTGAAAGTGAATATGGTCCTTGACTGTTTTCTTAACTTAAAAATATCTCTGTTATATGGTGGCCACAAATGCTGTATGCAGTTACATTATGAAAGGTGTTATTCATATTTAACTGCATGTTAGTTTTGTCAAGCGTATGACAATCGATAACTAAATAGATTATGATAATGCAAGCCTTCCAGCAAAGATGTGTTGCTTATGGCTCTTTAAATCTTTAAGTTAATTAAACTTTGACTAATAGCCATACTTAAATTTTTCGTGGCTAATTTATAGTTTTGTTTAAACTCATATAATTAATGAGTTTGTTAAATTAAGTCGGTGTTGTAGTATATTAATTGGAATGTGAAACAAAGGTCACGTAATCGAAACTTCTTTGTAACTGTGTGGTTTTAACACTGCGTAGGTATACGGCAATAATTAAAAAAAAAAACAAAATTATCTATACTTATTGCATATTTATTCTTCGTTCAATGTTCAGTTTATTCTATATTCAAAATTGTAAATCGAATAACCATGCACAAATATGTTGATACTTTCTATTGACGTACCAAGGTCGATAGACGTCCTAGAGCGGTCAAAGCCCGGTAATAGTCTGCGAAATTAAATTCTAATATCATTTAAACATATCAACTAATTACCGTCACCGGTAATTTTTCCATAATTTATTACATTCAAGATTTTTATTAACAGCATTTACTAGTCGCACGCCGCATTTTATTACAACTTTCCTTAAGAATTTTATCTAGTCGGTACATAATAACATTACCATGGGACTGATTAATTCACTTAATTATCACTCCTCAGGTTTCATAGAAAAACCTGTAATGGCTGGTTTGAATTCATATTTAGCGGTGTAAGCAGCATTGTAGGTCAATTATTTTGTGTTATTTTTCACAAGTGTGTGTGAAATTTATTAGTACAGTAGCGGACATATTTATGTTTATTGGCGTTAAGTGATTATACATAACGGAATGGTTGAAGCTAATAGGTATATATATAAACTTATAATAAGTTAGGACATTAATTCAATTAAGGAAACGCACACTTTCCAATAAATAGCTTTTGTCAAAATAGACAAACTACGTCCTTAAGTAGATGAGCTTTGTAAACAGGCTTCTAACTACTGCTTAACTCGACGGTAGAAACAAATAGGCGTGTAGTTCCATAACTACTAATATTTGAATAAGGTATAGTGCATTATGTGGCTTAATATGTGAGCTGAAGCGAGAGCGAGTTACATCATTTTCAAGTCTGTAAATGTACGTTATTCGTATTTAGACATTTGTTTCTGGTAAAACGATGTAATATGTAAAGGTACTTTTATACTAATACTAATATCAGTTATAAACCAGAAAAATAACTATGGAAGAATGCAGGTTATATTTAATTTCGTATTTGTGATATTTATTAAAATTACCACTGATTACTGATCTAACTCATAGCAAATGTTATAATACTATTTCAAAATAGCGGTTAGAAATACTTTGACTGGTTAAAAGTTCTAACTGAATCACTGAAATTCAAATCGCAACCGCTCATCACTTAGATATAGTCGTTGTCACAAGTAAACGTGGTGCGTTCATCATATGAACCGGTGCCGATGACGGCCGATGTGTGGTCCAGAGCCGGACGCGACGGGGAACCAGCCAGTACCAAATTATTGTTTTTATTAACTAAATAACTTTTATTACCAAACACGATCTCAGGCTCATTTAAAATTAAAAACCTTTGATGATAAAATACATTCCAATATCATGATATTTGGTCGACGAGATTTTTATCTAATACATTTTAAGGGCCCATCATTTCTTTTATGTATAAAACATATGTACAAATATGCCGATACATAAAAAATCCTTGTGTTATAGTATAGGGGCAAACAAGCTCATGGGTCAACGCCCGCCCATGGTGACAGAGACATGTAACTTAGGTCATCAATGCGATGCACCTCTTCTCAAAAGCGCTGAATACATAGGTATATAAGGTATATATACTTAAGAGATAAGAAAGGCCGAAAACATCTGCTCAAATAAAAATTTAACTTGCAAAATTGTTCATATAACCAAATTGCAGAATACATATACCGAAGCAAGATTTATATTTAGAAATTTCCTAATACGAGTAAGTAAACGATCTTCAACTTGTATAACTGATCAATCAACAACCCATAATGTCCCACTGCTGGGCTCGGGTCTCCTCTCAGGAGAGGGTTAAGGCCATACGTCCCCACGCTGGCCAAGAACTTGTATTTAATACACATGATAACTTTCTTGTCCCCGCAAATTGCTCAAAGCCCACAAAGAGATTGTCCATCCAATAAGTACACAAAAGTCTGTTGGCTGCCAGAAAATTGCAGAGCAATCTTTCACAATCATTGGGATGCTTTGGTTTGCGGCGGCGTTCAGATAAAATCGGCAATTATCGGACGAGATGATTATTTGCCAACAGGACAACGAACACGAATATCGTGTCCTGCCCACAGACACGCCCGGGGCGAAACGTTTCACAAATTGTCTTACTTTAGAAACCAGGTATTACATTAACAATCTCTGGCTCGTATTTCCACCAACACGTATATTATATACGCTTTAGGAATGAAAGATTCGAAAGTGAAAAGGCTTTTAGGAAAACAAAAAAGACGGAAAAAGGATACACGTAAATATATATATATAGGTATCCATACGCATGGTCACAGGGACGGAGAGGGCCTTAGTTGCTAGTGAGATACACACATATATATCATTGAGTGGCAAGTGTTGTGTTTATAAAGACAAAAATATACATTTTTTTAAACTTTATGTTTGTAAAAATGATATAAAACCACGTTTATGACAAAATGAATACTAAAACAGATTCTTGGCATATGTACATTTACACAAATTATGTAATACAATCATTAATGTAATCTTAAAAAGACTTGGATTATAATAAGGTAGTCTTACAAGCCAGTCAACTACAAAAGCCAATATTAACAATCGATATAATAATAAGAGAAAATATCGATATATTTACTTATCGATACTCTGAATCGACTAGTCAACTGAGCCATTAAAGTGAATAATTTAAGTCGTCTTACGAGCTCCAAGAAATCGCAATACTGAACAGAAATTACGAGAGAGCTGGTTGTTAACCCATTATTGTGTCGGCATGTCTTATGTGCAAAAGTTATGTTCTAAACTTCTAAACAATGAGTGTCCTAAACATGGTACTTCGAAACAGTTAATATTATACATTTCAATCAAAATCAAGACACTTAGTACTCAAGCACTAAAATTATAGTAGGCAAAACTTTTAATACGTACCTATATTTTATTTTATAATATATCTTACTAGCGACCCGACCTGGCGTCTTTGAAAGTCTTGGATTTCCTCTTCTAAAATATTCATGTATTACGTGTAATAGTCTTAAAGGAAAGATTCATATGTGTGCAAAGGTTCCCTTTAAGAAACTTTCAGTTACTGAAAACTATTATAAAATCCGTTGAGTATTATAAAAGATCCAAGCGAACACATAGCGGAAGCGACTTCATTTTATACAAAAGGTGTTTTATTACAAAAAAAAAGAATAATTAAATATAATACTTGCATGGAATAAACAAATTAAATTCGAGTTCTCTGTTTTTCAAATACATTTATTTTTGCTAAATCGATTACAATTTTACCAGCGGTGTTACCAGCGTTACAAAGATATTGTGTGAATTGTATCTTTATAACCTAATTGTAGCCTATGTATTATTCCGATGTATAAGCTATATTATTGTAAAGTTTCATTAAAATCCATTCAGTAGTTTTTACGAGAAAGAGTCACAAACACCCATCCATACTTAAAACTTTCGCGTTTATAATGTTTAGTAGGAAGTAGGATAAACTTGACGTTGCTCATAAAAATACCTTATTTGTATTGAAATATTTGTTTTAAGCCATTTTCGTAAAGTTGTTTGGATATTTACACGCAGTTTTTATTTTGTTAGTATTACTGCTGTTGAATCATTTAATAACTATTGTTTTAAGACACACAAAAAAATTCGATTGCTTGATTTTTTGATATAACATATAATAGATACAAATTCAAAATGACACCACCCACCATCTTGAATTTTTATTTATGCCTAATTATGCTAGTCTCGGTACACAGCTGCAGCATCGAATCAATTACGCATCATTTTACAATAAATAAACTTGCAACGGTGTACAGGTGATATTTAAGACTGGCGCCGCCCGTGCGACAGGTGAACAAAACAGGACGTATTGAGCGCCGTCGGTACACAAAGTCATTTCCAACGGATGCGTGTAGTTCACAGTCAATTACCTCAAAAAATAAACACTACACTTATAATTTTACCCCGATCGAGTCTCGGAAATGACACAAAATCGTTTCACGATCCCGTCTTCGGAGCCATTAACTAGACGGAGCTATGATTTGACGGGCTAACTAACGAAGGAGCCGTAAAATTCCTCCTATAATCACCGTGGACCGCTCCCAAAGAGCACGCGGAGGGGGGGGGACTGATTACAGGGTAGCCGCCCACCGTCGGCCGCGGGAATCCGACCGCGACGAACAACGAAATGTTTTAGAACAATAATCGACATTCGGCATTTCGTATCCTTTTATAACCGTCTTTGTAGTAGAATAAGGGCGTGAGTGCGTTTGTCTATGATAGTAATTTGTGCCGTTTTACTTTGGAGTTGGATACGCACACGATTTCGCCTACCTGTATAATTGTACGAGTTTCTAATGTTTGATGATTGCGTGCCTCACAGTTGCGTGATTGTTTTTATTTCATTCTTTGTTGATAGGTTCTGTGTAGAAGTTTAATTTACTACAACTCTATATGTAGATAGAATTTTGTATATGATTATTACTTTAAGAAAGTTTATAGACATGTTAATACAACTATAATAGTAATAAAATAGGCTTACTCAGAATATCGCGTCTCCAAGCATTCCATGGATGAAATAAAATGAAAACTACCGTTACTGTATTTGCTATTATGCATTCTAAAACATATTACATTTGAGTCTTTTTAAGAAATTCCTTGTTGAAAATGGCTCTTATGCCATAGCAACAAGGTTTATATTATAGGATTTGTTGTAACTAGACATTATTTATAGGACATTTAGCGGTCCTCCCGGAACGCTTCGCTAATTGACATTAAATGCCAGCCGTTTGTCATTCGTGTTCAAGAGTCTGTATCGTCACGTAACCGGGGACTAAACCTTTTTTAATGTCGTATAAATAAACTATAATGAGCTATAGTTCAATATATCATATACAGGAATGCTATTTCTAGAAATAATCTAATAAAAGATAAGCGTTATTACTCTAATACGAATTATGACATATCTTAAAACACTTTTCATTATGATTATTTTTGTATGAATTAGGCCCATTTTACCATTAACATTGCTGTGTCTGCCTCAAGAGATGTACCTAATATTTAAATACCAATACCTGGTCTCAAATTGGGTTTTAATCGACGGATGTAGGTCGACTATATTTCTTTTTGAGGTATTATAATTTTTGAAGACATATGGTTGAATTGGGCATAATTATTTTAATGTCGAGACCGAAAATAGGGGTCGAACTCTCTTTTCTTTATGCGGTATCATAATGATAGATGGCGTCTTTGCAGGGTAATTTTTATTTCACGTTAAGTATGTGCTTATAGGATTTTAACTATACATTTTGTACAGAGCCCGTCAATTGTAAGCAAAAATATAAGATTTTGTAACCGAATTTAATGTAATTGACAAAAAATTGATGATCTAAAAACTTTTCATTTCAAATCTGTTAATTGAACAGAATTACTAATTATAAAAATATATATATTAAACTTTAAAGGAAACTAACCATTAGTATTTTTTTGTAAAAAAGACAACTCACGCATTAGGAATATAAATTCCTGTGTCGCGGGGATCCTTACAAACATACATGAAACGGACACAAAGTACACCCAGACTTAGAACAACAATTTATGGATCACACAAAGTGTTGTCCCATGTAGGATTTGAACCCACAACACATGGCGCAGTAGGACCTTGTAGTTAAACTAAAAAAAGAAGCTCAGTAGTATAAAATACTGTGTGCCGGTTAAACAGTAGCAAAATGATCATTAGTTAGTTAAATAGTTATGATGAACAACACTAACGGTTGATGTTTTGCGGTAAGTCTGCAACGCCATAGTCTATATTTATCTGCTTTATTATTTTTTACAGTTATTTTTTAAAATATTCTCCGTAAATATTAATGAAGATCCACACTTCATCAAGCGTTTATCGATCTTCTTAGAAGGGAGACAACGACATTGAGTGTTGAACAACCTTTCAAAGAAATAATCTGCAACAAGTGCACTGCAAAAGAAGACATACGTACTAATAAATATTCATGAATGCAAATACAAATAGGTGTTAATTACAAACACCGAATATGGCTGATGATTATGAATATTTGTTGTCTATGGCTATCACGTTACAGATAACGAAAAACATAAATTAATCGCATCACTAATCCGATTTAGGCAGCTTCGCCTGATTTATAGCAGATAATCGATTTCTTGTGTTATATGATGTCTCCAGATTTGTGATGCAACGCTTTATAGACACTTTGAAGATATGTTTTCTTTTGATATCTTAACACTACTGTGAAAACAAAGTATGTAATAACAAAGGAGTTAAATTAGTAGCCGATGATGGTAAGTGAGAACCATCGTCTATGGACACCTGCAACTTAAGACATTAGTGAGAAATTCAGTGAGTGGGGGGTGAGATAGCAAAATGAAGAAGCAATCTCAGTTCCATAATGAAAAGCAATAAAAAATATGCTTAACAGAGATTTCCTATGATTTTTCTTTAATAATACCGCTCCCTGCAACCTTACTCATGACAAACTGAAATTAAGAATTTGAAAAACCGCCTACGCAAGCTCTTAATCGAGTAATTATACGACAAAAATGTTTTACATATTTTGAAAAAGAGCAATACTTACACTGCTGAATGATATTAACCAAATATTGCTAAGAACCACCGCAAGAAATCTGGCTTTCAAATGAAAAAAACCGCTTCGAAATCAGTCCATCCGTTTGAGAGCTACGATGCCACAGACATCGACGTCAAACTTATAACACCTCCCTTTTGCGTCGGGGGTAAAAATCAATAAAAGAACAAGGTTTTCTGAACATAGGTTTTCTTTGAACGCTTCTTTTTATTCGTAATTTTCTATTTATTCTTAATTCTTAACACCTAGGCTAATAGATAAAGTATCTGGGTCTTCTCAATAATTTCAAACCAATGAAATAGTATCTAATATTTAAATGTTAGTAGTATGAAATTCAATTAATTCTTTCGACAGCGCGTGGGTTGCGAAAAATGGTCGGCCATTGTTTTAATGGCCCACAGCTACATATTAGATGATTGAGCTATTAGTCTTATATCAAAACTATTAATATTAGTGATTATTGATTAGAATCGCAACAGGAGGTTTAAGGGGACGCATTTGTTTTTTTAATGTAATAGGGGGCACCCGCTACACCAGAGGCGTCACTAGTCCGTTGCCGGCCTTTAGGGGATGGGGGGGGGGGGATGGTGACAGGGTTTGGTGTATAGTTCTCCGGTATCCTCAGTCACTTGGAGGAACACAGCGTAAGCGTTGTTTCACAGTGGTATTCTGTGGGGTCGTGGTATCTCTGGTTGAGCCGGCCACTTCATGCCGAAGCGTGGCTCTCCCACTGTAGTTGTAAATAAAATAAAGGATTAGATTTTAAGATGTAATGTTTCAACGTCGTCTTGCCAGAACCCCGCCCGCACTCGGGCAGCGACCCGAGCCCTGCAGTCAGACATTATGGGTTGTTGATGATGAATTTTTCATGATTCATCAGTTTTCACTATCTTTATCATCATTAAACAGCATTTAATTGTCCACTGATGGACGTCGACCTCTTTTTAGAATAGAGGTGTTGTTGTATAGGACTTGCTTCAGGTTTTTCTACTCCTTAGAGTGCTGTTCTGCATAATTTTATCCATTATTCGGCTTTTACCGTCGTAAATAGCGACTAATCCACCACACCACAACAAGATTCTTTTGAAACTAGCTGAGCCCCGCGGTGTTACCCGCGGTACAACAGTAACTACGGGTAACGCCGTGGGACGAAGCTAATCTAAAAAAAGTAGCCTAAGTTTCTCCTTATATCATCAGCTATCTGCCAGTGAAAGTCTCGTCAAAATCAGTCTAGCCGTCCCAGAGATTAGATAGAGCAGAGGGACAAAAATTTAAAAAAATATTATTTATGTATATGAACCGCGTATTTAGTATTATGTAGCGTGTTTAGCATTTGCATTTAGTAAAAAGTGCTTATTTTAATATTACAAACAGACACTCCAATTTTATTTTTTTGTATAGATATGGATAAGAAACTTTCTTCCGACTTCTCCTTAACTAAAATGAGATAACATGATCTTTATTCATTTAGCTTATTTATTTATACGACAGTAGGATTTATGTAAAACATTAGACATCATGGGAAAAAATAAAGTGCTATTAATTAAATGTGTCTTGGAATGATATATTAGAACACATCTATTAGGCGAACATATGCGGACACTGTTTATTTATTAGAAAAGCATTTCATTCGTTGATATTCAAACAGCGTATACTGTTAACAGTAAAGTGGCAGTTAAAAAATGAGCCATTAAAAAGTATTGGATTTATCTCGGATTTAATGACTTTTAATTAACGGATTTGACAATGATTTCTAAAGAGAAATGAGATTTACGTAGTCATATATCAAGTCATAAAATAAACACATAAACCTTCTTACACCTTCACGTTGATTTAGTTGTGTTTTTATAATTTGTGTTACAGATACTATCATTTATCACGATATTTGTTTTTGTTTCAAAATCAACTTTGCTTTATTAAAAATGTACGACATACCTAGTGCTGTCCTTTAGAATAATTATGAACTACTAGTTAAAACCCGCAGTGTTACCCGCGGTATAAAAATATTGTGTGAATTGTATCTTTATAAATTGTAGCCTATGTGTTGTTCTGATATATAAGCTGTATTATTGTAAAGTTTCATTAAAATCCATTCAGTAGTTTTTACATGAAAGAGTAACAAACATCCATCTATACTTACATAATTTCGTGTTTATAAGATTAGTGGGATATATTGATAGTGTAAAATAACATCTAATAGACACAGGCCCGCCAGTCTGTCTGTGTTTAATGATGCTTTCCATCAGGCAGAGGTGAAACACTTTAGCAGGCTTTAAAATATGATAAAAATCTGTTTCTAGGTGATGTGCACTTAAATTATGAATTCTGGAGTAAACAATAGAACTAATAATTAAACATTACATTAATTAAAAGCTGGAAATTAATAATTAAAGAAAGAAAAATATACAAAAGTTCATTAACAGAATCCAAGAGTAGTGGTGACGATGCTCATTGCGAAAGCAAACATTGCAAGAATGCAGCATAATGACCAACACTATGGCGGTCTATTGGGATACAGAACAACACGTACCAGCCTTGGAAGTCACCGCTTTAAACCGGAAGACATACATTCTCGTACTCATCGCTTCGGTGCCCCCTTCCTGTGCCGAGCGGTCAAAACCTGGAACTCACTACCAGCGCACATGTTTCCATCCCACTACGATCCCGGGTCCTTTAAGCGGGGCGTGAAAAAGCATCTCAACAGGGCGCCATAGTGTGAGTCACCATGTTGCATTGTTTTTTTTCGCATTGAGGATGGTGACTACCACTTTTGGATTCTGCTCATGCTTTCCATCAGGCAGTGCAGAGTCTTTTTGGAAGCTTATACATAAAAAATGCTCTGAATCAATGGGCCTCCGGTCTCGTACTCACTAACGAAATGTATAGTATATTTAGGGCGGGCTGTGTTCGTACTGAAATCAGCGTGCCTCTGCTACTTAAGTAAGATAACTTACGGAGTCATTGTACAATAAATAAATAAATATTTCGGACATCTAACACACAACGCCATCTAGTCCCAAACTAAGCAGAGCTTGTATTATGGGTACTAGACAACTGATATGAATACATAAATACACACATAAAAACACCCAAAATCCGAAACAAATATTTGCAGATCATGCAAACATTTGGTCCGACCCAGGATTCGAACCTGAGACCTCATGGACAGCAGTCGCGTACGCTGCCACTGCGCCACCGAGGCAGTCAACAATAACCATACAATTTTGAAGTTATCAATATTTGTATACTTCAAAATTGTGTACTTATTGTATCATATAAATCCGCATCATATTTCTACAACACCTGAAGGTTGACTGGCAGAGAATATCTCATGGCATAAGTCCGTCTTTGTACAACATGTGCACTAAGTTTAAAAATAAATAAATGTCTTCAATACAAAGGGCTTATGACAACCATGCCGATTTAGTATGTATTTATGTAAGATTTAATCTAATAACATAACATCACGCCAGTATCAGATAAACTCCTCCTTGACATTATGCAAACTTTATGTAGAGTACTTATCTATTCCTACAATCTGTTAATGCAATGGAGAGTACTAAGCAAGGTCAAATTGGAATTTGTTGAAGGCAGAAAGACTGAAAATGTTTGTCATAAACTCAGAAAAATTACTTAGGAAAACCCGTCTGTGTTTAATCGTCTAAATCTAAATCATACATGTGTATGTATGACTTTCTCTTCCGTGACGTCACTTATTAGTAATCTGTGATTTTTTTCTTTTTTTACAAATAGAGTTCGATGAAGTATGTCGATTTCGAAATTGTTTGACCCATGCTCATAGTATAAATTCGAAAGTAACTTTGTCTATCTGTTTGTAACACTTTTACGGCTAAACAATTGCACCGATTTCAATGAAATTCGGCGTGGAGATACTTTGATTCTTAAGTAATTGCATAGGCCACTATTTAGCAATAACCGATATACACAAATGGTAGTTACTTATAATTTCAGTAAATTTACTTACTAGCAGCTGAGCTATTACTTACAAATCAATTAAGGGCGATGTCTGACGATCATATAAAGAAAGGACCATAAAAACAATTCTACTGGCCTCTAATTGGTCCGTCTCTGTGTACTAATGAACACATGTTGCTGGAACAACTCCAGTAATAAAATAATAAGCGTTTAAGTTTGAAATTCGAACACGATTTCTTAAATTTTATGATTGGAATTGAACTTTGATCAATGTATGGCAGTTTTTTCTTGGCTATTAATAACTGATTGTAAAGTTAAATTTTTTTTAATACAAATTAGTTTCGGAACGTGTGTTGTTTTTATATTACTAATAAACAATCAAGATGTTTACGTTACATAAAAAACCTTCTCATTTTTATATACGTATTTTTATAGTTACCATAAAAAAGCGTAGTTAGTAATATATTTGTATATGAATATGGTCGTAATTACGATATCGCTAATCGATTACAATAATTATTTATTTAAATGAAACAAGCCATTGATTGTGCACTTAAGACCTAAAATTGATAATTAAACTTGATTTAAACCCTGTCTAAACATATAAGAAAATAATTATCGAGTCTCTTTACTTATTTGACTGCCTCTGTGGCGCAGTGGTAGCGAATGCGACTGCTGTGCAAGAGGTCCCGGGTTCGATTCCTGAGTCGGACCAAATGTTTGTATGGTCTGCAAATATTTGTTTCGGAGTTTGGGTTTTTTCTATGTATAATATGTATGTATACAAATAAAAAATATATAAGTATTGATATCAGTTGTCTAGTACCCATAGTACAAGCTTTGCTTAGTTTGTGACTAGATGGCGTTGTGTGTTAAAATGTCCGAACATTTATTTATTTATTTATTTATATTTCTTCAAATGATGTAAATGTATATGTTTGAATTTCTATTCCATTGTATTTTCTTAACAGACGAGACAATATCAGAACACATTAATACCACGAAAATCACTTAACTAAAATATTTTATAATCAGCAATAAAATATTAACGATTTGTATAATACTGAACTAAAGACAGCGAGTTAACATAAATTATATCGGTGGTCGAAACTCGTAAAGCGCAATTTTCACAACCATATGTGTACTCTACCTACTTACTACCCGTGCGCCATAAGTTGAGACCTGAGCGCCGTGACGTCACTGGCAAGTACAGTTCAAACAAAAAATAGAACTAGCTTCCACCTGCGACGGGATCTGCGAATTTTAGGTAGTCGTCTTCTATCGTAAAATGAAGTACAATATTTACCCCTCATTATAATACTTGTAAAGCTTTACCCCTCATTATAATACTTGTTATTAGAAAACAATAACAATAAAACAGTCAAAAAACGTAACAGGAACTTTAATAATAAAAAACTTAACAGGAACAATAACAATTAGACTTAACACGGACTATTACAATAAAACTAACAACAATAATAACGAATTCGGGAGCGCGTCGATACGTGACGTAAGCCAGTACGAGACTAATAGATAAAAATATAATATAATACTGTCGCCAACTGTACATTGCGGGCTGCTGCGGGTAGGTGTGCGGGGATGAGGGAGGAGTGTCGAATTCCACGCAGGTCTCAACTTATCGCGCACGGGTAGTACATTAGGATAAGGTGTCATTGCAGCGAAGTGGAGCGGTGTCCGCTCGCCATTTTTATCATCACTAATTTTACAATTTCGAAAGAAAGTCCGTCTGTTATGGTTTCACGGCTAATTTTTGAAGGACAGGCTACTCTACCGCGATAGTGATAACTCACATATACGAGGAGTCGCGAGCACAAGCTAGTATTCAATAAAAAGAAAGAGAATATGTTCTAATGTAGTGTTACTTACTTTATCTTCTAGTTTTCATGACATAATCGGATGATGTTTTTTCGATTTCCAGCCAATTTGTGAAAAACTTTAAAATTAGTACAAGTCGTAGAACATACGTACTGAAATTTACAACAAGCGGGTTTTATTGACATTAGGCTCGACGTCTCAAACTTGACAGAGTTGAATGTTGTTCTTAACTTTGAAACATTCCTTAATAAAGTGGATTTGTATGTTATGGAGAGCCTCAGACTTGAGAAATAGACAGGTGAAATAAGTTTCGTGATGAACCGCGCTTATAAATATTAATAGGAAAAGCAAGACGTATTTCACCAAATTACTCTCAAAGTAATGTTCCATAGTGTGAAAACACATGTCCGCTTTAAATATTATTGTAAAAATATCACAGCTTCGCTCATCTCCGCTACAGTTAGCGGACCCTAACACACAAGTGTTGTAACATTTACGCATTAGCTGCTGTTACACTGACAAACCGACACATGGATTTACGACCGCCCTATTGACCTAAGATTAGAAGCTTGGGGCTGACTCAACTTGGTTTCTTGGTCCTATGATAACACATCGCTGTTATAAATCAGGGTTAGTGCGGTACCTAGTTAATACCATAGTTGATTAACAAGTTAAATGAGATTCTCTGTATGACATTGAGATTTCTGACGATATGACGTCATCCCGTCTAATTATTTACTTTTCTCATATATAATCAAATAGTTTAATTTAATTAATATAATACAATTATAACATATAACAAAGGTTTTGGATAGTTTAATACATTTTACTCATTATACTTTTCCTGGGTAAAGAGGTGAACATTGCATTAGATATAATCTGTTATGATAGTGTGTAATAATAAATAAATAAAAAAAAATAAAAAAAAAAACAATAAAAAAAAATAAACAAATAAAAACGTTGCAGTGTGCGATTTATCTGGACCTCCTGCACTTGAAAAAGAGGTCTCTTTAGGAAATAGGTTTCCTACAAACACAATAAATAATACACATGATAAAATATTTTTGTATTTCATACTATCAATACATTTATGCGATAATTTTGGGGTTTAAAGCTTTTCCTTAATTTTAAAATGACAAGTGCATTACGAAAGTACATATTTGGTTTGGAAGATGAACAATGGTATTACAGATTCCGATGATTGTTTGTGTAAACAAGACTTCTAACTTAAAAATTTAATTTGAATGTTTCCTTGTTTCAGTTATTTAAATAAGACAATTATATTCTCGCCATTATAGGTATATATTTAAAAACATCCATATTAAACAATTAGTGGGTTATTTAAGTGCGCTCGTCACATCGGAACGCGTAAACAATGAATATCACAATCAGTATGCGCATAATGAATATGTGACTCACTGTTCGTGTAATATTGTTCACGCCTTTGATATTGAGCCTTGAGGAGCAGAAACGCTTATAATTCTATGGCATTTGTGAAATAATATTTATAATTATCCCTTAATTATCCTATCTGCGGATCTTCGATTCAACTTTATTTTGTTTGTAGGTCGTTGAATTTTGTTTCCTCTCCCTGCAATATTTACTTAATTTAGAAAAACCTAAAGGTTTAACTCTATGCCATGTTTTTCATAGGCATCAATGCTTCAAAAATACATACTCTTATGTTACAGAACTCGAGTGTAGATGGCGTTAGCGCATAATACCTATTTCTCAAAATTATTGAGTTAGAACCGATATAGCGTACTGAATTGTAATAGTATATGTTAAAATGCCTACACATTGTGTTAAGTATTGTTATAATATAGTGTTAGATAATACTATAAAAAAAAATTTTTCGTCCATCAAGTGCATCCTTATGCATTTAATATTTGCATAATAGTACACACATTTTACGTAAGTATAACGACGACGTAGAATAGCGTACGCAAGTAAAATAAGTATTACATTTCATTTTAAAATTATTGCTGAGATTAAAGTAGGCGTATAAATTAGAAAGCAGATTTAAATTATTGAATATGAATATTGAATTATAGTGCCAAAGAATTTAGCACCGCAAACATTACGAGCTGTCAAGTAATAATACTAAAGTGCAAACTGAGAAACAAATCTAAAACAAACATTAATATATTTGACAAATAGAAATCATGTCACAAAGTTAGTGCTGTACGCTTATTTTGCAAATAACATCGATAATAATCTATAAACCGCGTTTTGGCATGTCATCGATGTGATAGCTATCATTATAAGCGACAGTGGCGCCAAAAACGGTCGTGCAATGAGGTCACCGATGGCGTCGAGCCAAGTGCATATAAAACGAGTCACGGCCCGCCGCCGCTCCGACGCCAATGATTGCAGTTTTTATCGATACTTTGATAGCCCCGCTTAAACTTATAAAACAAAATACAAGTTCAATCTTTGAACTTTACGGTGAGACCACGGTGATAGGCATGTAGAGCGTATATTTTGTAAAAGAAACTGTAAAATTTCAAGTATATTTCACAAGGTATTGTAAACATCACTTCAGATATTTCAATACAACGTAATTCAAACTCCCCGTGAGAATGATGGCGCAGTTCCAAAACAAATTATACTAGTGTATACTGTTCACCTCCGCATTTCTAAAACAACTTTGATTCATTGAAAGTTTACCAAGATTGTTTTATTACATTCATTTTGTCAATGTAAACTTATCAAAAGTAACTACATGAACCTAAAGCTATTACAGTGGCAGACAGCCAACGAATGGTGGCGCCGCCATTGCGGACAATTACAGACATAGGTGCTGTGTAATATGAGCTACAATATAAAACGGCGATGATTAATGCCGCACTAGTGTATGGTTCGTCGTCGTTCGATCGTTAGAAAACGTGTACTACCAAAAGTAGTTTCCCTATATTTATATTTGATTTGTCCATAAATATCATTCAATATTTATCATTCTGAAGATTTAGTTATCCGTTTAAAAAAATACATATACTGGAGTAGAAGTTGTAGAAACAATTATCACATCTAGTAAGAAAAAGACAATAGTGATGGGCGGGCGCTCTTGCTAATCGTCGATCGAGACAGGCGCCTTGTCGCAGTCTCGGAATGAGGTCACGAGCGGCACGCTAAACGAGGCGCTACCAACGGCATCATACTATCGATAAATCCTAGCAATTAACTGACAGAGTTTACGACCAACAAAACACCAAACTACTCATTTCGTAACTTCTTTCGTTATTTCATTAGATTCTTAAATATATCTACTGTTAAAATGTCTACTTCAACGTAGACGTAATGTTTTACGAAAATGTCATGTATTCCCCTAATTAAAGCAATATATGTTTTGCATATGGCATGAAATGACATGCCAATAATATTATTGCCGAAAGTAGCAACAACGCTATTGTTCACGTCAAAATTGATCGATTAATATTATGACTTCGGTTTATCGACACAACACACCGCGTCACTAGCGGATGCTCGGCGCCCGAGTGCGCCGGCGCCGATGTTTCGCAAACAATGCACTGTGTCCTTTCCACTGTCGTGTGTTAGAAAAAGGCGATTGTTAATTGTTATGCTAATAATGATTAATACCCTCGAATTTTGCTTATAACAAAGAAATAAAACAATGAAATGAGTGTATTGCGGATGCACACGTTTTATTATTTCTGTTAAAGCTTGTATCCGGGGTCGCACCCGTGGATGTTGAAAGTTCTTAAACATCGACATCCCTACTATACCTACTTTAGTTTAAACAATTACTAATAAACTAATAAGAATCATAAATAAAATTGCAATATTTATTAGTTTCATATATGGAAATACGGTACGAATCTTTTCATCAGTCGAGACATTGGATGTGTGTGTCATCTCAAGTCATCTGTTATTATAATCACGACCATAATTAATATGCCAATACTTTACCAGATCGCAGCTCTTGTTGTATTAAAATGTTTGATGGTGCTTACCTGAAAATTATAAAAGGTTAATTAAAAAATGTCATGAAGGAAATCGATAACCGTTTATCGTGAGACCGTAGTGTGCGTTTTTTTATGATTAAAATGACCACGAATATTTGGTTTCTACACGACATCCCAAATAAGGTGTATAATGTTCGCAGGATTCTTAATTTAAAATGCCTAAACAATGAGTATGATGACCAACACTTTTAGATTCTGATTATGCTTTCCATCAGGCAGAGTATATTTTGGCAGACACACATAAAAAAAGGTTTGGATATGCAGCCTTTAGAATTTTCATGTTTTTCAATTCTGTTTTTTTTTTATTGGTAGCTTTGTTCATAGTTTTACAAAATGCGCCTGCTACAGGGAAGTATTCGACTGATGCTGTATAATATCCACTAGCTAGTTTATCATTCTTCTAATATTAAAAATGCGTTATAAAAGTTTGTGAGGATATATAAATATTTATTACACGACAACTACTGAACGTATTTAGATGAAGCTTTACGGTAATATGGCTTATATTGAACCAAACATAGGCCACTATTTGACTTGATAGTCAACATACATGCGGGCGGAGCCGCGAGCTTAAGCTACTTTATAGTAGTAACAAGCGGATCTGATACAAGTTAATCAGTTCATATTTTATTCATTCTTCAGTTTCGTATAGTTATAGTATGAGAATTTCCACAACAGTACACAAGACTGCACTTAATATTTAACTTTCGATGCATAATATTAACCTACTTTATCATAACGACAATCCTTTATTTGAAAACATCTGCTAATAATAAATTTAGTAATAAAAGCACGCCTTTAAAACGCATAATACCGCATTGGGATAACAAATTATTGCCGCTTGTGACGGTATACGGCAAAATGTAAATGTTAAAATATAAAAAAAATATGTGGGTACATCAAAAAAACTTTGACCACGTGGACTCGAACTTTGTCATTACAACCTGGTCGAAACTTCGGGCTTTGCCAAGGTATGGTTTATTCCCGTATTATTATATGCAAGACAGCTTTAACAAGAAAAAGGAAATTGCACAATAAGTGTTGAGAAGTTCGTAGTAGGAGCTCGCATAGGTCAGTTAACGTAATGAAATAACAATTCAATATAACAAATGTAGTACATTTATTATACAAATAAGTCTGTACCTACTAATGTATTGTTTGAGCCTTCTCGCCTACATACATATATATTATATAAACTTACTACTCGTGCGCGATAACTTGAGACCCGCGTGGAATTCGTCACCCCTCCCCTCATACCCGCGCACCTACCCTATGACGCCCGCAATGTGAACACTNTACCCGCGCACCTACCCTATGACGCCCGCAATGTGAACACTGCGGGCGTCATAGGGTAGGTGCGCGGGTATGAGGGGAGGGGTGACGAATTCCACGCGGGTCTCAAGTTACCGCGCACGAGTAGTACGTCGATGAAATCGAATGGTCCGGTCATTGAACTTATTAATACCTATTGTGTAATAATTACAATTTGTATAGAAAATTGTTATTAATTTACATGTTTCTTTAAATTAAGCAATCTGTTCTACAATTTCGTTGTGTAAAGTGTTGATATTATCTCGAAAAATCTAAGGAAATTTCAAGCTTTTTATAGAAAAAATCCTAGTAGATATAATCATTTCAACGACATTAATTATCACCATACTAAACATACATTTATTACATATATTATTACTTATATAATGTTCTCGGGTAAGGATTAACATACTATTTACAATCATAAAACAGTAAATAATAATTTGCTTTCGGGGTCGTAAGTGCTCTCGGACGGCGCCAGAGCCGCGTGGGGTGTTCGATCCATATCCCCATGGGATAACAATAGCATTGAAGTCCCCAGTGAATTATCCCACTTGTTTGTCAAAACTAAAACTGTCCACATGAAACAGAGATATGAACAAGCGCATCATCATCTTCCTAGTCTTTTTTATTATTTGATTATTTGCGGTTGGCTAGCTAGTTCAACCGGTTTTTCCTGAATATCAGTTTTTCCACGGATTGACTGGCATCAGATCTCCGCAATCCTGAGGCTAAACTCAGTTCGAAGATTGAACTAGTTGTCAGTATATTTATGGGCACTGACTTCGCAATAACAATTGCCATAGATGTTCATGGCAACCGGGACCGACAGCTTAACGAGCTCTCCGAGGCACAGGCGGGAAACACCGCTATCTACCATACTCCGGGATGCTATTAAGAATTTCTTGTAAGAAAAACCCAACAGCAGTCCGACCCGGGATTCGAACCTGAGACCTCTTGATCGGCACTCGCTTACGCCAACAACTGGACCGACGAGGCAGTTAGAGATATGAACTAGTGCAATACAAAAAATTTATAAGTTCGTAACCGATATTGACAATAACGAGACGAATGAGGTATCTGAATATACATGCATAGATTCTATCTACTACCTATTTTTGAATATAAATCTTGCTTCGTGACAACTTGTTCTGAGAAAAGAAAAGATATGACACAACCTTGAAAGTTTTATCGTGATTTCAAGCCTTATTTACAAGTCACGAGTTAATAGGAGCAAGTTTCGAGGAAAATTGGCTTAATAATGATAATATCGATAATTTCACAGAATTATTATGCAGAAATCGTCTAGATCAGCCCGTCATATGAAAAGTACCTAACGTTTGAGGTCTGAAGATTTTAAAATGTTTTAGAATCATTTGATAAAGATGAAATAACGACCCGTATCCACTTCTTTGGGCGTTAACCACCCGCTTTTCTTGACTTGTCAGATGACAAAAAATTCAGTTAAAAATGCTACTGAATTTTTTATACAATCATAATTAAATATAGCCTATGTCATTCCTGAATAGTGTCACTTTCTGTTTGTGAAATAATTTTCAGGATCGAATCGGTACTTTCAACCCTACAACCATACAAACAAAGTTAGAAATTTTACTTCTTTACGATATTAATGCATATGGAATGAGACTTAACGACATTTTGCAAACTAATGTTAAATGTCAATCACAGGTAAAGACAAAGTAATGTTACGTAAGTATCTTAACTCCGAACCATAGAGTAAACGGTATTAAAACATTATCAAAGATTTGACCTAAAGTTTTTTTGACATAATTAAATAAATACTAAGGTTAGTAGAATAAGATATTTATGTTGTATGGAGTTGTTTATGGTTCGTTTCCCGGTACTCCTCAGGAATATAAACTCCGGCAAGATAATTCACAACAATCTTCCCAATGATTTATACAAGAACAACAAATGGAAGATAACCAGCCTTACTTAATCAATTTATAACCAACATCTAATATAAAACATTCGACAGTACAAGTCGCATGTTTAAAAACAAACGAGAGCACAAAGCTGCGCGTACGCAAGTGTCGGTTATGTTTATTGGTACAGCCGTAATATAAAACTTATAAACAATGATCCGATTTATACGCTACTGTCCGTTATAAATAAACATATACTAGGTACAGACAATAAAACAATTCATAATAAATACACAAATCCAAGAAACGAACTGAATCTTAATTAAACAAGAACCTTCCTTATGTTAACTTTGAAGTTAATGTTTATTACTTGAATATTTTACTTCACTATGTTTTGGATAACGTTTATAAGTTCACGGCATTATAGTACACCTTGTGATTCAATGAGGTTACCCAATTTTCTTTTTATTTATTTTTACAAAAGGCCAAATTTTAGCAATTTCTAAAATAAATAAAACATATTTTTGTATGCCATATATTGCATTTGCATATTTTTTTATTTCTGTATCAATAATTTGCATCAACTGTAAAACTGTAATTTCTAAATCTGCGTACAATGAAGTTTATTCTGTTTACTGTCTGTACTGTTTTATTGGTGTTGTATTAAAATGACAATCCATACATAAGTTTGGTACTTTTTACTCCGTTACACAATAAGTACCTATTTTATTCTCTTTGTTATGTTTTTTTGACATGTGGCCTTACCCTCTCCAGAGAGGAGACTCGAGCCCAGTAGTGGGTCATTATGGGTTGTTGATTGATTGATTACTATTTATTTTTTAAGAACTAGTTCAACTTTTTTGCTGACCTTACAAAACTTTTTTCCAGTTTTACATCCACATCTGTCGCCACGCGCCGCTTACGCGTCTAACCACCAATCACAAGAGACCTCCCTCATAAGCTAAGTTTCAAACAAAGTCAGGAAATAAGGGGTAACGTTACAGAGGTCAACTTACACCAGTCATTTTCAACCCCAGTATTGGTATAACTACTGCTCCCCGTTTCTAGTATGTTCTATTTGAAGGCGATATCCCACGACGTCTAAAAATATCGTTCTGTTTATTTTTACTTGCTACTAATTGTAGTAACTTTTCAAAAACAAATCAGGTAATATCACTAGATATGAATGAAAATATGTTTTAAAATGCTATAAGCTATATCCTACCAACCTTCGCTGTACTAGAATGTGGTCGCTTTAATAAAAAAAAATATGAAAAGCAAATGAAGAAATGAAAGTTACGCGAAGGATAGATAAATACTCTTTAAAGCGGATTGTATCACCATTGTGTACAAAACGAGCATATTGACAGGCAATCGTTTGAAAAGTACGTTTTACCAGATCATATACAAAAACAAACAATGTACCGAACTAAAAACAATCATAAGTATATATGAAATATAAACTAATTTAGGTCACAAGGTTAGCTTAGCAAAATATGGGCGGCAGCGCGGGTCGAGGTCGCAAGGCGGTTGTCACGCTTGCCACTTGTGGTTTTGCCTTTGCTCGCGTAAATATTTCACATCAATTCTAACCATTCTCCTTCATACAATTAAAAGAATTTCACTCAACTTTCACACAAAAAATACGTAGTCACGATATCTCTTTTAATATAACGCTACGCTCCACTGCATGGCGTTTAGACCCTGCACAATCTACTAATCACGATAAGTAAATAAAGACTATTACAATAGTTGTAAACTTGGGAATTACGCCGGTTGTACATATAAAATTCAAGTAAATAATAGTTTTAATGAATAAATCATGAGTAACGTGTGGTGAGCCACGGGAAAAAAATTAGCGTTGTAAGTGCGGCGCCGGCGCCAGCGGCGAAGGATAAATGTTGCACGCACACACCTCAATCGCAAATGAGGTAAATATACAAACCATATTATACCTTAATCTAGTTCAATAAAGTCTTAATTGAGAGACTAAAAGTTGAAAATACGACGTTCCTGGAGAAACGGCGTAATCTGAATGCGCTCATGCGACCGTAGCGAGCCATTACGATACTTTGAAAGTGTTACTCTATAAAAACAAACTAAACTGCACTTTAATCCTATGACATAAAGTTTCTATCGCAATCGATTACATACTCTGAATTGTACTCTATCTTTGTCTACGAATACAATAATGAACGAGACAGAGACAGTAAAAATATATCCGCGAGCGCAACGTTCCCGTTCGTTTTGACACGTTACATAAAGCAAGCGAGGTGATAAATATCTTCGTTCAGATAGATGCCCAAGCTAGTACGTAAATTCAATTTAATGCAACTCCGTACGACAACGCGGAAGCCAAGCCGGCTTTAGATAGGAACCTAATACAATAATATAAGCGTGTGAGAACAGACAGTCGAGTACCCAAATGTTGTGGACAAACCACTTGAAATTCTTTTATAAATGGACAATGGACACTTAACTGATCCTTCTAAAAAGGTAAATACTTATGAAATACCCTGGGAATATCATTGTTATACTATAGTTCATACTCTGTATTCCACTTCTTTGAGTTTATATTTATATCAGTAACAGGTGCGGTTGAAAGACGAAAAACATAAATTTCGATTCGATAACAGATGTTGGCCAGCCGTCGACCATATTTGAATATAGACGTTCATTATTTGGAGAATTACGCTTTATGTAACTTCAAATAACCCATTCCGGTTAGCTAACAAAACAACTAATGTAATCTTTATCAGAAAGAATAAAAATTTCGGTGCGTAATCAAATCCTAAGACAAATAAGCGACCGTACCGGTGTTATCTAAATAGAGCCCACGCTCAATGCAATATAATCTCCAAGGTATCCGAACTCTTTAAGTACCATCCTGCGGCCGAGTTTTATTATCTCGGGTCTTGAGGCACCGCTATCTTTAGATGTTGTCCCTGTTCTACAAAAACTACAAAACCTTATCAATGTACACGAACCTCGACTTAAGGCTGTCCCTATTTTCATTCGTCGAAGCTTTTAGCCGTATCGGCACGGTCCCAACCCCGACGAGATTTATAACCGTCTGGTTCGATTAACAGGTCGGCGGAAGTCTACATTAGGTAACGGAAACCTGTAAGTGCTCCTAATACTTAAATTTAGACGGTAAAAGCCGAGCGACATTGCAATCGAGAACCACTTCGAGATAATTGAAATAGAGGATGTAAATATAGAGTGTATAAACGAGAGTTCAAACGTGCCCTTTAAAAGCTCCATTTAGCTAAGGGCGGCGACAAAAATATGATACGGTAAATGGAAAGACTTTTAGTTGTATCTTTTGTATAAATCAGATTGCTATTAAATCACACAGAAAGGAACATTAATTTCAAGTTTTACGAGAAGCGTACCAATTGGCGGCTCTTGAGTTGATTGAAGATAGCGTAGCCGAGCTCTTGAAGTTCCATTAAGAGTAATGAGTGTCCGAGGAATTTCAAGTGACACGGTATGATGGAGTGGCGGCAGAAACGTTGACAGGTACACGATGAGTCAGCGACAAACATAGAATACAAAGACAACAAAAGGAAAGAAACCATGTATACGAATTACTGTTCAGACTTTAGAACTTTACCCAGTAAAAATTGAAACATATCAAGCTCATTACGCAGATTAAACATAAAGTAACAACATTGACAACGGTGAGTCTGTGTAGGCAGGTAAGCAATTAACAAGTCGAGGGAAGCCTAGAAATTGACGGCAACAGTAAATGTGAGATAATTTACTAGATCTAGTACTAAGCTTTCGAGACCCACTCGGCTATTAATCACTTGCACAGACAGGCTAATGGCAAGTAAACTCATAATTACCTCTTCGACCACACGAAACAGACACAGAAACAATATTTTAAGTAGACATAGTCACTTTGGAAAGCCAAAAAAGGTTCAGGTAGAATTTTTTTTCCAAAAATTGCAAATATGCGCAGGTAAACTGTACCTGTTCAGACAGGTCGAGAACAAAAGGGGCTCCTAGAGGCGTCAGTCGCTAATGGTAGTATGATATAGTGTGGGCGACTAAGTCAATTAGGCCATCCGTCGACGCCATTCCCGGAATGTCACCGACAAATGAGTGGATATAACGCAGTAAGACAATACGCCTGGGGATCTTTTTTGCCGTTTTTGTATGAGCCCACCTTTGCCGTTTCTGATAACAGCACCTTTAGTTAATTGAATTTCGTTGTCCAGCGATTCTTTATCACCAAATCCCATTAAGGTCTTGACATCGGCCACCAAAAGTTTATCGGTACAATTAAGCGGGTCTGGAAACAAGCGTTTTATTATTGCCGAATTATTCTCGCGTTGATAATATTATGAGTGTTATATTTTAATGAGGTGACGATTTTATTGCTATGTTGTGACAAATTCTTTTTAAAAAAACAAAGGAAGCTGTAAAAATCATATTACAAGTAGAAATTCATTTGAAAGCTGTTAAATAAAAAGTACTATGTTTAACGGTGAATATTCATATTTAAGATATGTATATTGATGTCGATAGAGAAACATCCGCTGTGTAATTGATAAAACAAAACAACAAATTGTGTTTTAGCATTGACTTCTGAACAACAGGAGTGTGTATAGCCGTAAAGTCAGATAGCACTGAGTCACAAGAGCATGTGCCCTTGTACGTTGGTGAACAATATCCTTTATATACAGTTTATTACAGTATTCTGCGTTCCAGTTCTTCTTTTTGAGACAGATTTTCCAGATGCTTCAAATCTTTAGCCACGGCCTGATCTCATTTAGGAACAGAAATCATTTGATGTTTTTGGCTCATATTCAAGTTTTAGTATTTTTCATTCTAATAGTGTACTTTGATTATACAATTGCTTTAAGTTTCTAACGTTAGTACAATGTGGCTGAGTTTTTAGAATTGAAAGTTTTACTTATTATCAAGGTTTGTCTAGATAGGAGAGTGGCTGTAATGCCTGTTAGGAATATAACCGGTAATACAGTAATTATAGAATGTAAATGTGTCTATATTGTTGCGGGCTCCGAAGATGCAATCTGCGTAGTCCCTGGCATTTGACCCGGGAATTACACTGTATAGATATTAATTTATTTTCTATTGCATTCTAATATGGAACTATCTTTCTAATTATGTAAACGATTTATTACTGATTACTGATAATGAAACACTGACGTATCTGAATCACATTACCGTTATTATATTAACGACGCTAAGAAAAATTTTAAAAAAAGAGAGCAGTGACACATGAATACACCGAGTTTGACACTCAGGAAATCTTAGGAAAAATAAACTGTCTTAGAACCCGCAACAAAATTAATCAGAAGAAAACTAGAGGAGTTGGAAATATAATAAGTCCACACAATCACGTTTGTAAATTAAATTATTAGTGCGGGTTAGAGACAGTTGTTCCGAGTTTGGGTGTATTAAGTCTGGCGGGGGACGACAGACTTAATAAAACTGCCCAGTATTCCTAAGGGTAGCATTGTTGTACCTTTACATTTAGATTAATAGCAGAGATTATTTTGATTAGCTACCGCCGTAATTGCCATCAATGACTTTGTTATCAAATGTGATCTTGTCTAGTGAATAATGCCTGGGGTTGTTATAATAACCCCTCTTCAATTAAAATTATATGATATTCTTCAACAACGTCTATGGTAGGCATATAAAATTTTTAAAAAACCCCTACACAAGCACTAAATCGAGTAATCATACGCCAAAAATGCCTTGCATCATTTTAGAAAAAAGCTAATACTCTTACACTGCTTGACCGATATTTACCAAACATAGCTAAGAACCTCCGCAAGGAAACTGACTATCAAATGAAAAACAAACAGCTTCGAAATTGGTCCATCCGTTTGAGAGTTAGGATGCCAGATGTAGTTGCCAGACATCACACACACAGAGAGAGACATCGCCGTTAAACTTATAACACCGCGCTTTTTGCGTCGGGGGTAAAAAAATAGCATGACAAGAGCCCAGAATAGGTGTTAAAAAGAAGCTAAATTCAGCGTGACACGTTATTAGCATTTTAAAACTTACAATTACATCACAATTATTTTTTTTAATCACTAATTTACCTTTTTTACATAAACATTAAAACATGAAATTTCACTTTAATTTGGACGTTTACAACAATAATTATAAGTCGGTGCATATCATAATATAATTTATAATGACACGATGCACGCTACCGCAACAAACCACATGAACAGCTGCCGACATTTTTATCATAAACTATTAAAACAGATCCCATGACATCAATTACATGAATTCAGGAATTTATACGTCATAACCGAGTCAACCACGAATATATATATATAATATATAGAGGTATAATTCAGTGGTAATAGTTATTAGTATGTATACATATGTATGTTTAAATGTAAATATGTGTTGTGTGTGTGTGTAAATATAGATGTCTTAATATTTATATATGCAGTTAAATTCATTATAAATTATAATTCTTCGAAACTCATTGCACCGTCAACAACTGTCTCTCCGATTAATTTTGATCCATCCTAAGGTTTCCTGGCAGATATTGCTTTCAGCACTAAGGCCGCCCTTTGTACATTATAGATTTGTAATTTTCTGTACTCTCTTTTAAAATCTATAATACGGTGTAAAAATAAAGAGTTTTCTATCTATATTTCTATAAACGTATATAATTGCCCAGCGTATCTGATCACTATTCAATGCAAATTGGCTGTTATTGCTTATAATAATTGCAGCCATTTTTCTATAACTTCCACGTTGCCAACAGCATTTTAACGGAACTCAAAACAAAGTAGGTAAGTTTGCGGTCATCGCGAAACCATTACTTACTCTTTTAGGGCACAATAAGCGGTATTAACCGCGACCGCGAGGGTCATAAAAGAAAACTGTGAACATAATTATTGCGGAAATGAGCACAACGACTCTGTACGCGTAGTCTTTTTCATTAAAAAGAAGCATAAATAAAGGTAATTAGAAGTATTTTATTGCTTATTAAATCCTAACTTATGCGCATTCAATGGACATTTGCAGCGGCAAATTTCCAGATATCTAAAAAACATACAACCAATTAAATACAAAGATAAAATTAATTTCTAAACAGAGGATGTTCAAGTATCGTCGAAGAAAAGACAACTCATGCACAAAAACATGAGCCCTCAAACTAGACCCTTGTTTATTTGTACAACACACTATGAAACAATAGTGGACGTCTATGGTAGGGGTTTGTGCTGAGTCAGCGACGACGAATTAAAATATTTATAAGGGACTTCACATCGCTCCCATGAAGTGTATATGTGAACCATTTTTTATTGTTTTACTATTGTTTCGAGTACTTTTTGGATGTTTATTTTTATTTATGGAACTATTATTTCAGGTATAGCTAAGTGATAATGACCTTTACGAGGGAATTTATTTATTAGTATACTCGTCAACTTCCGAGATGCGAGGAATTTGAACATTAATAGTATAGAATGAGACAAGTTTTGTGAACGCTTTGATTATTCGACTGTGTGTTGATGTTTTACCAAGCATCTGGCATATTATTTTGTAACTTTTCCTCAAAAATTTCTCATTAAAAGAAAAAGCTATTTCCGTTTAATAATTTGAGATGTACTCTTGAGTAATTTTTAATCAGTAAATGTAATCTCCCATTTAAACTAGGGCACTACACGAACAAGTCCATTAAGCCAAGTCATTTATGAGCGTTATGTAAATAGTAACAATAGACTACACTAATATGGCCCCAGGGGATTGATTAACATACTAAATTAATGATTTCTAGTTACTTACTAATGGTTGTGCTGGGTATAATGTTCCTTTAATGTCCTCGTGTTAACTGTCTATTAGGAATCGTCGTAAGGATTTTTAGTTCCTCGAATTGGTGATAAAAATATTACTTCAGATGACCGAATGGTCGTAAGAGCCGAAATGTGCTTAAGTGGAGACCGCGATTATGCAAACGTAGTGTAACGTCCTGCACCACGATAGACAGATGATTCGAAGAAAGCGGCTGGCTGGAATGTGGTGGATGGATGTGTTCTGTCCAAGATCGGGATAGTCGGCGCTCCTTGGCGCTACATATGTGGTTTACTTACAAATTGAAGTATCAGTCTTATTCTATTTGAATACATCATTTTAATAACATTACCATAGTCAGGACATATTCTATGTTTGCTAGATTTTAATTAAATAAATATCAATGGCTTAAAGTAGATTAAATATGATTATGTGATATGGAATAATGATGGCTATTTGTTAATATTGTTCGATGTCTTTAAAAAGAAATCGGCAATTTACTTAAATAATACAATTTATTATTTTTTTTTTTGTTTTCAAAATCCCTTAATTTTGTTTTTTTTAAGTTTGACGTACCCAATGTCACTTTCATTCTCACTTAAAAATACGACAAGTCGTTTATGCTCTAGGGGGTGCCAATGAAACATATATATACATACATACACTCGAAAAACATAACCCTCCTTTGTATCACCTTATCTCTAAATTAATATTACATAAAATTGTTTATAATCTTTAAAGAACCCGAAATTATACAAAGTTATAAAAAATATTTTCATGTCAGTTAAGAGAGAAAGTCCCGTTTGGTATATGAAATTGTACTAAATGTAATGTTAATATAAGTAAACTGGTAGTATTTGCATACTGTGTTTCAATGACGAGCGCCGGCGCCCGACACTAGTTGACAGGCCGCTTATGTACTAAGTATTACGTATAATGGAACGTATACCTTAGCGTCAATACGTCGACGAAAACGGAATGTTGTCTATTTGTATAAGGCGCATCTGCCACATACATTTACATACCACACACTACATGAGCATACATCAAGTTTACTTTAGCTAATGTTTGCAAATACGAACGGTGTATTTAAATTGAAATTAGGTAGCGCCATTGTTAATCCTATTTGGAATTAGCTTCATACGGCATCGTGTTTGTATAACAATGGAAATATTTATGTTATGTGCTAATACAGACAATAGAAATATCCATTTACGTTTGATGTTTGCGTAGCACTTTTTTTGAATGGGAGACAAAGGAGAAGATAACTGTTTGCTGATAGGCAAGAACGTGTTAACCCCCATTTTATAGGGGGAGGGGGATTCTCCGTGATCCTGACAAGGAATTTCTGTGAGGTCGATTTATTTATCATTATCAATCCAGTCGATTCGACCTTTATGTGCCAAAATATCTCTAACAAGAATATTAAAACGTGATTTAAGAATTGGTTTTACGATAAAAATACTTCAAGCCTTTTTAGGTAATATTTCCGATGATTAAACAGGGCGTTTCCTTTGAATACAAATATTTGTACCATAAATATAATGGCAAATGACAGCCCTGTTTCCCAATATGTACATAAGAAACGATTAAGAACTGAACATATACGCAAGGGATAATTATTTAACAAATTGCGAATAATTAATGCAAATGTCGGATGGCGCCTCGCCCACGCGCACATGATGCTACTGCATTTTTGCAGACAGCCTAACAAACAAGTATGCGTGGGCGCAACACGTTCATGGTTGTGTAGTAAAATCTTCATCCATTGTGGCCTTTGATGTCCCCTCATTGGACGTATAATATACTGAACACGTTTTTGTCCACGCAATTTTTGTCGTCTGTTATAATCAGGTTTTTGGAATAATCATCTAACGTATAGTCTCGAGATATAAATTAGGTATATTAATGTAAAAAATTAAATTAGTTCACGTCAAGGCAAAATATTCGTTATAATATATCACTAGTTAGCTCCCGCGGTTTCGAAGACGTGATTGTTTTTTATTTAGTACTAGTTTATGCCCGCGGATCCGTTCGCGTATTTGTCGGTTATGGCAGCATATAGTAGCCTATGAGTTATTCTGATGTATCAGCTATATTACTGCAAAGATTCACCCAAATCCGTTTAGTAGTTTTAATGTGAAAGAGTAACAAACAAACGTTTATAATATTAGTAAGATTTATAACTTTGAAAAGGTCAAAATTCCATTTAACTGTTCATCTCTTAGTGGGCAAGTAACTTGAAAGTTTTTTTTTTATGTAACAAGGGAAAAAACGAGCAGACGTATCGCCTGATGGTAAGCGATTACCGCTGCCCATAGACACCGCAACACCGGAGGCGTCACAAGTGCGTTGCCGGCCTTTGGGGGATGGGAAGGGCGATGGATCTAGTTGTGTGGGCAGCAATGGCACACACACATATTACGGAACTAACGCTTTTTCAATTCCACGCTTACAGGGGTTGGGGTATGGGCCTCCGGTATCCTCCCGGATGGCGTAAGAAAGCAGTTCCCGGATCTCTCCCATCACAGGCGCAGAGTGGCACACCGTGGTGGTTTAGTGGGTAGTCTAGCGAGTCAGTCAGGAGTCCCACACAAAGTGAACCCTCTGTCCCCGCGGGAGGGGAGCGAAGTGCGTAAAGGCATTCCAAAACGTAAAAAAAAAACTGGCCTCCGGTATCCTTACTCGGCAGGCGCTATTTCACACTGGTTTTCTCACTCCGGGCGAACCGGCCCATTCACGCTGAAGTGTGGCTCTCCAAGTTTAAAAAACTCAACTTTGTAAAATAAATTGTTAATATTTATATGGCCTATGTCACTTGGGCCATTAGTACGAATCTCGGGTCGGAAAGTCGGGTGAAAAGCATCAGCTGCTCAATTTTCGAGTTTGTAGCCCCAGTGCTCTGCATCTTTGAGTCCATCAATCCGCCAGAGCAATTAAATTTAAAGGTATATAGCTAACATAGAATGTCATCAAGAATGCTGATTTTTTTTAAACCTGATTAACATTTTCGACATTTAATTTGAAACGATTTAATTTCGTCATTTTTACGATCCTAATAGGATTCTAAAAACCAGTAACTTTTAAAAGGAAAAATGTGGTTTTTATTAGGGATCCGTACCCAAAGGATAAAACGAGTCCCTGTTACTAACACTTCCCTGTCCTTGTGACCGTCCGTCTGTCACCAGGCTGTATCTATTGAACCGTGATAGTTCGACAGTTGAAAGTTTCAGAGATGCTGTTGCCACTATAACAACAAATACTTAAAAAATAATAAAATAAACATTAAATAATCATTTTGCTTGATATTGATAACGGTGACGGATAGACGCTTTAAATGTAGAGATAATGGTACGGAATCCTTCCTACGCGAGTCCGACTCTTACTTAGCTAATTTTTTATCAAGCCATGCCAAATATTTGTTCCGAACTATTCGATCACTTTGCAAGTCACCATATTAGTCGATACAACTGGTTACGTTGATACGCTTGATTATATTTTAGATAGAGATCAGCGTATACTGGTCATTTCAAGTTACCGGTCGTGGTAAAAGGCAAGACGTGTGTGCAAATGTTTGTCCAAACATGTTCGATGTACTGATCAATAATGACAAAATCGAGTCAAATTAATTAGTAAGCGTACCTAACATATTTACGGTTGGCTCATTGTATTTGATATTGTGATAATAACAAGCTATATTTATTTTAAATAAAAACATAAATAATCCTGGCGTGTAATTGACAGGCCGAAAGAGTGTTAGTTCCGCAATGTGTGTGTACCATTTCTGACCACACAACTAATCGATTTTTTCAGCTTTAGTATACGAATAAATACTTGAATTGGTTAAATTCCACGTTCAGATAATGTAGATATACTTTATAACCTTCAAAAATAGTCAATATATATTTCGGAGTTTGGGTGTATCCTATGTATAATACGTATGTATTTACAAAAAAAGTATATATGTATTTATATCAGTTGTCTAGTACCCATAATACAAGCTCTGCTTAGTTTGGGACTAGATGGTGTTGTGTGTTAGAAGTCCGGAATATTACTTATACATTTTAAAGTGTTATTAACTGCCTCATCGGTCTAGTGGTTAGCGCAAGCGACTGCAGATAAAGAGGTCCCGCCCCTGCCTCGGAAAGCACGTTAAGCCGTACTTTTTTAAGTCCTAGTTGTCATGAACATCTCTGGCAATCGTTATTGGGAAGTCAGTGCCCTCAAATATACTGACAACTAGTTCAATCTTCGGATTCAGTTCACCCGCAGGGTTGCAGAGTTCGAAAGATATCTTCCCTCAAAATATAGGTATATTTTCAAAAGCTTTCTAGTCTGAGCTAAGGATAGACGGACAAACATACGAATACGACAAATCACTAAAGAGTTAAGACTTCTTGCTGTAACTACGTTGGCCTAAAAACAGTAGATACACCTAAAATTTAAACATCATTTGAAAAAGTTCAAAACTGTAACCTCCTACCAAACTAAATCATACTGAAATCTAAATAACCGAACGTTGAAAATCGCCATGAATCTTCTAATACTCACATAAACACATTTCGCGGCATTCGCACTAGTTGTAGCACACCTTCAGTTTCATTGAATAATGGCGACCACCCACGGTAGCAATAAATATTTATAACTGAGCATTTCGAAGAATGTAATGCTTCCGTGCGAATGGGCCAAGTGTACCGCATACTCAAAAGCACACACAACTGGTACGAGGTGATGAAATTTCACGAAATAAATTTCATACCAATATTATATGGGATTCATGGAACTAGACGCCAAATCAATTATTAAACTCGTTATTTTTTGATACACTAAAAGTTATTCATCGATTTCAAAGAAAATTGGACGACTGCAAACTTTTATCAACATTTCTTTTTCGTTTACTATAGAATTGGTGATGGTTTCGTGTTCTTTATAGACATTACAAGTGTAATACGAGAGATTTAATTCTAATATGTTCAACAGAACAATAAAAAAAGCAATGAAAAGATTGAAAACATATAACTCTAACATATAACTAAGGTTTCAATATTGTAGAAGACACGAACTCACTCACAAACGTACTAGGATTGACTTAGCGAAATTTAATTTCCCATTATAAAGAATATGTAGTACTGTAACCAATTAACTAGTAAAAGTTTTTTTTTCAGTAAATTACTATTACATCCTATGAAATAGCTTTATATTTATAAAACCTTTTTTTTTACAAATATAACTAGGTATAACACACAAGTTTTAATTCCAAATTTTCATAGTTAATCGTTTAATGACTTTCAGTGCAGAACCAGTACAAAACAACCTTACTTGGGTTAAACCCATATTATTCTACACTAATTGGAATAAAATTTAAATTAATATAAACTATTTCATTATAACAAAAGAATGTTCCAATTAGAAATCAAAGTTTTAATTGTATAACGCGTTACAAGTACAACATTTCTAACAACCTGTTAGACTTTTGACAAAAAGCCTTCAAGTTTCAAGACGTTAAAAATTTAACAATGTAGGTACTTCATACCGGTTTCTAATCACTCGTTGTACCACGTCTATTTTTAATACCTAATTGATATTCAATAATGAGAGACCACCAAGCTGCGCTGGCGCAATAAATCACCCGTCAAGGAAAAGGCCGCGTCGCTGGTTGACTTGTTAAGTTGCTAGCTACTTTGCATCCAAGAACACGAGGACACATCGATCTTGCTTAACAAACGGCCTATAACGGTATTGATTTTCTACAGATCAGATTTTAACTTTAAGATATGTGTTTTCAAATTGATCGATGTGGTAGACGCGTATTAATCATGAATTTGTGCACCGTTTTTAAGATCATCTCGTGAACGTGTAAGTCTAAACCAGACAGAGCCGTGTACTGTAATCAGACTCCTGATACGCATTCTTATACAAATCGGCACCAGGATACAGAACAAATTGTTGTTTGATTATAGGCTTATAGTAAAGCAGAATTAATAAGCTGCCGATTTTGTGATGAAAAAATGACGAAATTACCTATTTGTTCTGGGAATCTGAACTTTACTATACCGGTAGGCTCCAGAAAGTGGTAGAAATTGTTAATTCTCCTGAAAGAAAGACTACTCAAAGAAAGTGTGGGGGAAAGGAGGTGGCAACGGGTGTAAGGGGGCGAACCACAATCTTTCGCTCCCTACCTCACCTGCACGCGGTGCGGGTGCACCGATGAACGACGAACGAGGCTCTGGCAACCGACCGATGGCGGTATATCAATCCCAACTGCCATTACTAAATATTAAAGGCCGGTGTCGGGCGCCATCGACACCAGTGCAACGACTTGCACGTCTAGCGATCACCAACTCGTCTGCCAAGTGTAGTGATTATAGGCAAAACCCTCCATGCGCAAGCAACGAAGAATCGTATGTCCAGTAGTGAACTGCGGTAGGATGTTACAAATAAATTTTGGTTAAACACATCCTACTTCGTAAGAGCGACAAAGCATTCTGGTGGTCTGGCATTATAATAGTAATATAATAAAATCGCATAATTAAAAACTTGGTTACTTTATATGTGTGTTATTAACACAGCCCAAGGTCAATAAACATATTTTTTGATTTGTCCACATTCGGCTTACAGCTGTGCAAATATATGTGGAATTGTACTTAACTAATACCGAATCACCGTACAAGTAGATATGTCACGTTCTAGATAAAGCGTTTTCTTTATTATTAGTTGTTCATATTCCAAATTTACATACCTCTGCTTAATCTACATGCTTATGTAAGCTATTATTTATTTCTCACTGGACTGGTTTTACGATACGACATATTTATATAACAGTGATACTTTATCGAGCAGACCTTATTCAAATCATCAATATTGCTTTATGTAAATAACAGATCTACTCAATACTATAAATCTTATTGTTTCCTAGATGTTGTATGTAAAATAATGTTATTTGCTCGCTTTCAATCGAGTACATAAAGTTGCAGCCGCGATGAAGTTTACGTCAGAGAAAGCTGTTCAACGTTTGAACGAATATCTGAACAGTGCGTCATGCAACTCTTCTTTTAATAGACTCGTGTTTACGAGTAAATAAGTTTTATAACTAAGGCTTTGGCGTCGAAGTGTGGCTACAGTCACCTCCACCGGCGAGTGGCAAAGCCGCTGCACGCATACATATGACCTGTTTATCAAGTGCATTGCAACAGCACCGTGATATGTAGGACTAATGCTCTATTTGCGCAGCCTTGATTGACAGTCGTCCATTTCATACTGGTACTATGTAATATTGCGTTGATATTCCTAAGAAGTGTGTTACTGATAATATCCGAGATACCTTCATATAAATCACGAAATATAAAGAGCAGGCCATTAAGACAAACATCTTTATTATAATCTTAATTAAAATAAATCTAATTCTAATTATATAACACATATTTTCTAGAGTAGAGTTAATTAATTGTATGAGCGCCGTTGCGTGACGTCCGGCACGTATCGCAGTATGTAATGTGAATGGCTTGGCTGGCTGAAAACCGCGGATTGTCAGCGCAGGCGCCTCTGGCGCCATATTTCCGGCATGTAGCGGAAGTCAATTGCAACTGTCGTTAGTTATGCACCAGTAGCCTTGTTGGATTGTATCAGTTTACCGGCTTCAATTTGCTCCGTGCCTTTGGCTACTGGTAACAACACTGATAATAATGGAGAATTAATTTTGCTTGTGTTACTCTAGCATGACTGATGTGGTTATACGTAATTGTTTCTAATAATATTATTAAAAATACAAGCAGTATTTTACTCCTTTGTACATGATTTAAAAACAAAAAAAAATCAAGTACTGTTGATCACAGTTTCTCGGAAGATGTTTGGCCCCATTAAATTTCAAAACAAATTCTTTGTTAGCGGTTGGATGACGCATACGCATTCAACACACGCTCGTCTAGAGTAATCCGTGTAATGGTTGGGCGCCATTGCTTGCCTATGTGCCTACCCTAGATCTAGTAACTAAAGCAAATTAGACTTCTTTAATAGTAGAACACTGATCTCTTGTTGTATTACATGCTTAAGGGAACAAACTGAACCGAAAAGATGTGCCATGTATTATTTTCACAAGTATTAATCGGACAAGTAATGCATAATTTAGAAAAATTATTTTAATTTACCCGGTGTCTTTCTTACGACTAATACGAATCTATTGACACCACTCACAGAAAAATAGACTAGCCGTTTAGGCTCCAGGGCGTGCCAAAGAAATATCGCAGTTGGATAATAACCTACATAAATCTTACATTTGGACTTGTTCAAATACTTAAAGTATAACCTATTCAGACTTTAGACATCACATTAAAACGAAATGCACGAGTTTGGTTTATGCAAGTAAAATATTCTAACCTCTCAGTTATAATCAATTAGGGATGCTTTATAATCCGATTGTTTAATTAACAGCCGTTGCAAATGGCGGCTGATTTGTTGTGGGTTGTTGCGTTTAGTTAGATACGGGTCGAGTTTGTACCATTCATTCATTCGTCCGCGCCGAGATTGTAGACAGCGGAGATAATACGCCGTGGCAGGATTTACAATCAACGTTTTTACCGACATTTCTTTGTTTATTATTAGATAGTGAAACTAATGGAGTTGACAAAGGAAGTTCCTAGGTTAAAAATAAAAAAAAATCGGACAAGTGCGAGTCAGACTCGCGCAGGAAGGGTTCCGTACCATTATCTATACATTTCTAGCTTCTTCCTGTTGCCGTTAACAATATCGAGTAAAAACGAGCAAAAACGAGCAAAAAAATCATGTTTGTTATTAAGGAGCCCGTTTAAATATTTATTTTATTCTGTTTTTTCTTTTCTGTTATGTCTCTGAAAATTACAACTGTCTATCACAGTTCATGGGACACAGCCTGTTGACAGAGCGACGGACGAACAGCGAAGTCTTAGTAATAGGGTCCCGTTTAACCCTTTGGGTACGGAACCCTGATAATGAAAGCATAAAGCATGAACGTATACTTTTTTTAAGCACACATATTAGAAAATGATTTAATCACTTTATTACAATGTCGCTTTTGAAATGCACAAAGCATGGCGTACAATAAAGATTAAATGAAAAAACATTGCATTTTATCAGTAACATAAATTTATTATTTGATGTAACATACGATGTAATTATAAACATATGATGTACCTACTTCTGTCAATTAAAAAAGGCAAAATGGAATGGCCTCCAGGTTCAGTTTGATTGGTGAGAATAGAGTCGTTTATTTCCAACTAATTAAAATATGATAAAACATATTTTAAATAAACATTTATATAATGTATCAAGAAAAAGATAACAAGAAAATATGCATAGAGGTACATACGCGAGCAGGTGCACTACATCACCACACGGCATCTGTTTCGAGTAGTACCCTATTGACAAATATATAATGGAATACGAATAAAAAGCTTTAGTTATAACATCCCGAGGGCTCTACGGACCCTCGAACAAACTTTACCACGTAAAAACACATCTTACCCCATCAGAATAAAGATAAAAATTGAACGCAGGTGTCGTTATCAAATGATTGTTGGTAGTGTCTAGTATTTTGGCGCCAGACAGCCGCTAAGCAGACTCAACTACCCTCCGTCTGCCATGAGCAATAACGTTAATTATACTTCGACATGCGACTGGGTTTTTTTTGGATCATGACATCAGCTTCTCTAATAAGGGTACAGAGTAATAAGCACCGATGTCTTTAGTTTTTTATCCGCTTTTTTTAATAGTTTGGAAGCAATGGCCACAAAAAGCAACTTAAAAGATATTTTTTTAAATATCTGGAACAATGCAATCTAGATTTAAACTGAGCAGCTAACTGATAGAATACGTGTAGCATGCTCCCTTTTATAAGAAAACTCGCATTAATTGCAAATCATACAAACATTTGGTCCGACCCGGGAATCGAATCCGAAACCAGCCGAATTCAGCAGACACATATGCTATATGAAGCTTAATTTTCAATCTATCCTTGCGAATTACCGATTATAATCTCACCGTACAATAGGTTTGCTATGAGGGCCGTTTGTTTACCTGAAATTAAAAAAAAACTTCGAAGAGGCGCCTTAGAAGAGTTTAGTTAAATAAAACAAGACAATGGCCAAAACTATCTGTTAAGCCGGAATACATGGATGGATGCACGGGTGGATGCACGAATAATGTGTATTTTTGCTTGTTTTTGTGCTTTTCAATCGGTTTCTCTGTCGCCACTTTATTTTTTCTACGAAGTTTTTATAGGCAGGGATCTTAACTGCTGTAGACAGAATATAATATAATGTCTCTACCGTTTTTAAGTAATGTTATTTAAGTTCAACATTTTGTAACGATGCGATGAAGGGTTCGGAGTGAGCTTAGAGCTTTAGAGGCTCTTTGAATCTGTTATAACAGACAACCCAATCAGAAAATAAATATCTGTCTCTTCGTTTCTCAAAATGTTTGAAATGGATAAACCAATTTCTATGATATTGTTACTTGGTAGAATATTAAAATAACTTTCCAAGATAAATGTTCACAAAAAAAACCCCTATATCTGGTTACCTTCACCTACTTTTGCAGCAAATTAAACTTTAAAAACTAAAACCTCAGCACTTGAATACCATAAACCAAGCCACTTCAAGTTCCATTCGAAATTCAAAGCTACAAAAAGCGAACATATGGCGGCGCGCCGGGAGCCAGGCGCCATCGCGCCAGTGATGTCATGGGAATCCACCCGTGAATTACTAATGACTCGCCGTGCTGTTTTGTAGTGTATTCTGCCCTTAATTGCATACAACGGGACTTCAGCTTTCTGAATGCCCTTTCAGTGATCTAAGTAAAAGACATTCAGTATTTATTACTACCCCTCTATGCATACACTTACTGCATTCATGCATTTTTTAAGGCTTGATAGCAATCAACAACAGCTTAGGAAACATTCCAACAAATAGGGTAGTCAGTAATGCTCCGAAAAATGGATGGAGCGTCGTTATGATAAGGAATAGCTTCATGGCAATTCGTGCTGTGCTGATTCCATTGTAAACTATAGTCTATAGACACTTGCAATATATGTACGTAGTATTATCACCCTATCTTGCCAAAAATAACTACAACTGGGATATTGTTTCTTTAACACCCCAAGCGATTGTTGGAGTGAAGAAGTTATAAGAGAAACGTTAAATAAAAAACGCTGAAGAACACATTCCTTCTTCTTTATTTTTTATTGAAGTAGAAGTACCCATTCTTCGAAACATTGATCACAGATCGATGATGACAGATCGAAGAACAGCGAAGCCTCTAGGCTGCGCTGTTCTCTGGAGGAAGAGTAAAATATGCTTATATTAAACAAATGACGCGGCTTCAATTCAAGATGAACTATTAAATAAGTGGAAGGCAAAACCTGCACGGGTATCATTTTAAAATGAAAACAATGGCGAGAAAAAATAATGAAACTAGATCTATCTCAGTTTTTATACGTTCTGTTTGCTTCTATACATTTTTACGCTTTCACCGTAATGAATGAGTCGGAACAATGGCTGTGAATCTATATATTGCGTCACTACGTCGCTGGTTGCGCGTTCAGCACTTGCGTAGTCATCTATTCTTCTTGAACAAGTCAGTTCAGAAGTAATCTGACTAATTCCCTCTAGTAAGTCTAAAGTACTGCTTCTTACTTTTGGAGTGAAGATCGATCGAGTGACATGGAGAATAGTGCAAAGTACAGAATTATCATTTCTTAATTTTCTTATTTCTCCTGTGTGTTGATACCCTAAGTATGTATATGAAGTTTCACCACCCTTTCAACCCGTGGTTTTCGTAAAAACTGCCACGTGAGCAAAGTACGCAGTGCAACAGCACTGAAAAGAGAAGGTAAACTTGATGCCAACCCTATACCTATATATATATATATTTGAAATTTTACTCGGACTATTGCTGTTTACTGCTAGCTAAAGGCCTACCCCAAAGAGCTCCAGACATCGCGGTCTTGGGCAGTCCGCATCCCTCATTCGCATCTGTATTCTAATTGTAAATTTAAAATTAACCATATTAAGTTTAATATATATAATAAATAAATCAACGGGCCTTGACCCTCTCCTGAGAGGAGTCACGAGCCCAGCAGTGGGACAAACTTTTGTTGTTGTTTTCTAGTTATATATAGCTATTGTTTTGGACGTAACGTTTACTGAGTAACACGGCCTTATTTTTCTTTCTGGTAGTCTGTGAACATGGATTGGGTTACATGTGCATAAATTTTAGTGACACATTGTATCTAGTTATAATCTATCTGTTTTTTATCTGTTGTAACGGTCTTTTGTTCCATTAAATGAAAATACCAACCCATTTGGCCAGCATGGTATAGAAAGCCATAACCTACTTTTTGAGGCCTATTTCTAACAGTGGATTAATGATAATGACAATATTATTTTACTTTTATTACTTTTTTACGTACAAGATATTACCCAAAATTACGACTTTTTTATGGAATATTGGCAAAGGAGCATGTGTATCACCTGATGGTAAGTGATTATCGCGGCCCATTGACGCCCGTAACTCCAAAGGCGTCACAAGTGCGTTGCCAGCCTTTAGGGGATAAGAGGGGGGATTGGGTTTTGGGCCACCGGTATCCTCACTCACTCGGTGAAGTACAGCGAAAGCGCTGTTTCACACTGGTTTCTGTGGGGCCGTGATATCACTCCGGCCGAGTCGGCCCATTAGTGCCGAAGCGTGACTCTCCCACGGTATTACTTAATTTAAAGATTCGTTACTTGAGGTTTTATTCTTGCACCAATATAAGTAATAGATAGTTATTTGTTTGTAAAACATGTATATTTATTAGTCACAAAAGTAGATTAGTATCGTAAATACCTAATATACGCTTCGCTAATTCTGTCATACAAGTATGCTACATGGCGCCCGTCTCACAGCCGATCACTGATATGATAGCTTATCGATTCGTGACGTCATACTTTCAATTCCTGATGATTTCAAATAACTTAGCATTAATTTTAGATTATGTAGGAAAGCAGTAGTTTTGAACGTCTAAGAATGTTATAAATGAAGCTTAGTTTGAAACGTTTGAGTATATTTTCGTCTCTGTCATTCCTATTTCGATTAGACACTTTATAGAGAGACAACAATATTTCTAAAAAGATATAGCAAGTTCTGTTTAAATGCAAAATTGAACGGAAACAACACAAGTAGTCGTTGCTAGCTATCAGAAAGAATAGGAAAAAAAATGAACAGCCAGGGAATCAGATTGGCTGTTTCTGTATTGTTATGAAGCAGATTATTCCAAGCGCAGGCACGTGAGTCTTACTGGCTGTAACAAAAAAAAAACATTTTCTACTGGAAAAGAAGTAATCTCTTACGACAGGGTAATGCAAGTCATAAGCATCTCTTTTTCATGAAAGGGAGTCTTTAATTTCTATACATTATTTTAATGTTAGGTTTTAGTCATTCGATGATTAGTAATAAATATTTGTTTTGTTATAGTTGATAGGTGCGTCTTTATTTACCTTTTAATGGTAGGTAAATGTATTAGATTAGCTATAGGTAGTTGGGTTTGAACACGAGACAAGGCTTAACGGCGGGCGCCTGGCGCCAACGGTGCCTCACCTCGAATGACGATCACTTATCGGCATAGCAACTGACAATTATTATCACTTTGAAAATCGAATATGGTGTCAGAGACAAGAGTGTCATGTATGTAGGCCACGCATTACACCTCAACAGGAGAAAGATTTCGCAATGTCTTCTTACCTTAAATAACAAACACCTTCGTCAGTGTTCCAAGTATTCCGGTACATAGGTATAATTTACCTTATCATAATAATATCATAAACACAGTGCACAATTATTAATTTATCGGTCAATTTCAATCAAGATTACTTGCGAAGAATAGTTCTAAGAACTAGATAAGAAATATGTGAGCTCTGAACTGCAATACTATAGGTATAGCCGATTGTGGAACATCTTTATAACGCCAACAATATTTCGGTGGGGCAGGTTGGCTCCATTTATGATATATTATATTATGGATTATTATATTATTATGAACTTAATAATACGCATACATATAAATAAAAAGATATGAGCGTTGTTTTTCTACTTCATCAATAGAACGTGCACGGAAAAGTAGTATGTTCTGTCCTTTAAGCACTTGCACAATACAAAAAAAACATTTTATCATATTCATACCTTATAACGATTAATTAAACAACAGCTAGTAATTTTTAATTGACTTCAAAAATAGGCGAACATTTTTTATTTTTTGTATATTTGTCTCTCTCTGACCTGCGCCATTTATGAATCGATTTGAAAAATTCTTTTTTTTATTTGGACATTATTTCTCCTTTGCTTTTATTCAAATTCTGAATATAAATATCAAGTTTAGATACGTACCTACATGGGATAAACTATAATTCGAAATAATGAAGGCGCATACAAGATTTCTATAAGTACCTTCATAGTCTTTTTAAATTTATTAAAGTATATTCAATAATATTCATACTTGAATTAAGTAAAAGAGGCTTATTGAACCTTCATTACGCATTATGGACCGCAGCAAATGAAGAAAAGGAACAATGGCCATTGTAGTTATTGTCGAGGACACGTTTAGAAGTTGAAATAAATATAAAACTAGTCGTTTATATTTCTCAGGTAATTACAAATCAAGTTGAAAAGGCAGTTGTGGCGGTCTTATAATGAGGTTTGGTAGAAGCTAAATCGCAGTTTCAAGCGCCGTGATATGCGTAAAAGTGCAGCGGTATTTGAAAATAAGTATCTTTGAATCCTTAATTATCTTTTATGTATTATTTAATTTATTTACTGCCTCGTTGGTTCAGAGGTTTGCGTTACCGATTGCCGAACAAGAGGTCTCGAGTTCGATTCCCGAGTCGGACCCGAGACCTGTTGGGTTTTTCTTACAAGAAATCTTTAATAGCAACCCGGTACTCCGGGCGGTGTATCCTGCCGTGCTTCGAACAGCATTTTAAGACGTCGGCCCCGGTTGTCATGAACATCTATGGCAATCGTTATTGGGAAGTCAGTGCCCATAAATATACTGACAATTCAAACAATTAAATCTTCGAACTCAGTTCAGCCTCGGGGTTGCGGAGGTCCGATGCCAGTCACTCCGTGTAAAAACTGATATTCAGGTTAAACCGGTTGAACTAGTAGTCGACCCCCAATAATTTTGGGAATAATAAAGGCTAAGAAGATGATGATGATGATGATCATTTAACTACTTAGAAAGTCCACAACTATTTTGATAAACTACTGGCATTAACGAATAATTAGAAAAAAGAGCACAGTTCACTTTTTAGCACCAGGTTCTTGATAAACATATTTAATGTACTGCCAAATATGAATCTCCTTTGTAAAGGGAGGCCTATGCCCAGCATTGAACTGTTGAAGGCTCCTATGATGTGTAAAGTGAAATATAAACATAGGACTTATAAAATATTTGAAGATTATTTGAATTCATTCTAACACACTTTAATAATAATTAGATTTACCTGTGTTTGTTTGTAACGGACTTTGTAAGTGCGTTTTTCAGATATTTATGTTATTACGGGTTTCATTTCTTATGTAATTTAAGAAGGATCTTAAATAATTAATTAATTAAGTGTTAGTAATACAATACGTTTACACTTATTTATGAATATATTTAGCATAATGCGTTAATAATTTAATACATTTATTTCAAGGTTATATCATTTTTTTTATGTCAAATAACATTTTTAAATAACATGTAATCTATTTTAATACATACCTAGTTTCATGTATGTTTGTAAAGACTGACACAGGATGTATATTCCTAATGCGGGAGTTGTCTTTTTAAGATGAAAAAAAAAAATTATTATTTTACCAGGTACTCTTACCTTTGTAAGATTAACAACCATTACTCTTACATAGAGCTCGTAGTCTCTGCTCTGCTCCAAAGGGTTGCAGCGTTATGTTAAATAGCCTACAAGCCTAATTGGGCTACCTAACAAAAGTATATTATTTTTGTACCGGCTTTTAGTCTAGCTGGCGTCCATCAAACTAATAAACTTTAGGTTCATAATCTGTACACAAATTAGATATAGGCTACATTATTATATACATACATACATACAATCATGCCTTTTCCCAGAGAGGTAGGCAGTGACGATTGATCTCCACTTACTACGGTCCTGACATACTTCTTTTACTTCGTCCATATTCATCAATCACTACATGCATGCTCGTCGGTTCCTGGTGCTCTTCACATTACTCTTTTTCAGAACATCACCAATTTGATCGATAAATGTTCGCCGTGGACGACCTCTTACGACACTTCCACACGAATTCGCTCTGTGAATTCCGTTCGTGAGTTTTCTATCATCCATCCTCTCTAAATGGCCAAACCATCGAAGCATGCCCTTTTCAATCCTTGTCACTACGCCTTCTTTCAATCCACAACGTTCTCTTATAACTACATTCCTGACTCTGTCACATGTTTTTCACATCACACATACTTTTAAGGGACCGCATCTCCACAGCATTTATTCTACTTTCGTGCTTTTTCTGCCATACCCAAGATTCACTACCACACATAAAAGTTGGGACCAGCACACCATTGTGCACAGCTAATCGCACCCTTTTCGATACGTTTTTATTAGCAACAAAGGAGCGCAAGGCACCCTTCACCTCATTTCCCGCTTTCACTCTTCTTTCTATATCGCCTTTATGTACTATATGTGTATATTACTAGCTTTTATGTGTATGTCGGTTATCAGGTAAAAACGTAGCCAAGGTCCTTCCTTAAAATTCAAAGTATTACGGAAAATTTTTTTCAAACTGGTGCAGTGGTTTAGCCGTAAGAGCGTAACAAATAGACAGAGTTCCTTTCGAATTTATAATAGTATATTTGATGTCATACTTCTTCCATTATCTTAAAATAACAACAATTGAACTATTATACATGCTTACCGGTCAGTCCAATGTCTGCAGATTCCGACGGTGCTTCGGTAGAAGCGCTCGACAATTGGTAAATAACCAAAAGGAAACACACACAAAAATTAATAACCGCCATTGCCGTCTCAATTAGAACTTAATACAATTAATAAACACTATTCAGTCACCATAACTACAACGCTAAACCATTCCATAGGCGTTCATCAGCCTGCAGTCATCACCGAAATATCCACAATACAAACTAAATAAGTATATCACTTAGTTCACTAAAATATAATCACAGTTGTTATTATTCTCATTTAAGTTAGTCACTTTAATGTTTTCTGTCGCATATGAACTCTGTTGTTGAACACGTTAATTTTGTGAAAATAAAGCACGCGATCAGAAACGTCAAACACAACAATACAATCCACACGCTACGACGATCAAAGCTCGACTGATGGACAAATGAAAGGAGCGGCAGCGCCCGCGATGAGCGAGTAAGCGAATCGCTCGTCACTAAATAGAGATGCAAGCAAACACACGTCTTAAATATCGATACCATACTTCAAAACATTTTACTTTCTCTGTACTGTACTTTCTATGTATTTTTACCACCTAACTAAGGTATTTGGAAAGATGAAATATCCACAGTACAAACTAATAAAAACCAGGAATCTATGTTACATAATAAATATAACATACCTATATGTAAGATAGATTCCTGGTTTTTATTTGTAAAATAATTAATATTTACATGGCCTTTCTTTTGATAAGTCACATCGATACAATGTTATAATATTTTTAAGTTCTGGTTATATAAATGCTCTGACTCCATATCTGTTAATGCCGGTGTCCCGCAAGGCTGTGTACTATCGCCTACTTTGGTCCTACTCCATATCAATGACATGCTGCAAATTAGCGGTATTAATAGTTATGCGGCTGACAGCACCAGCGATGCTCTTTACACCGGCCGCGCCAATATTCCTCGGGAAAACGCAATTGAGAGTCGAAACAAACTTGTGTCAGAAGTTGAGACCCTCTTGAAAAGGATCTCAGAGTGAGGTAGACTTAATTTAGTCCAATTTAACCCTACAAAGACGTAAGTTTGCGCGTTCTCTGTTCACACTAAAAAACTGCCGTGGGTCGTATGTCCTCGTTTTGAAGATACTTCCCTATCTGCCTCTGCCAATATTGGAAAAGTTAGTGTTGACATATTAAGCGAAGTTCAGTTTCAGGACCATTTGGAGGGTAAGACCAAATTGGCCTCGAAGATACTCGGTGTGCTCAACAGATAGAAACAGTATTTCACTCCATCTCACGACTTTTGCTATATTAGGCGCAGGTCCGGCCTCACATGGAATACTGTCCTCATCTTTGGGTAGGGGCCAAATACCAGCTCCTCCCTTTGGACCGCATTCAACGGAGAGCAACTCAAATCGTCGATTCCCAGGAAGTTTCAATTCGGTTAGACTCATTAGCGCTGCGTAGAGATGTGGCTTGACTGTGGATCTTCTATCGCATTTACCACGGGGAATGCTCCGAAGAATTGTTCGGGCTGATTCCTGCCGTCTCTTTCCGCCATCGTCCTTCGTGACAGAAATTTCATCCTCATCATCTAGATGGTTGGCAGTCGACAACTGTACGCTTTTCAAAGAACTTTCTACCTCGCACAACAAGACTGTGGAATGTACTGTCGCCTGCGGTATTCCCGGAACAATACGACCTTCAGACCTTTAAGAGCGTACTCCTTCTTAAAAGGCCGGCAACGCACTTGTGACGCCTCTGGTGTTGCGGGTGTCTATGGGCGGCGGTAATCGCTTACCATCAGGTGATACGTCTGCTCGTTTGCACCTATATCATAAAAAATAATAGCAATAATAATCTGTATTGATAAAAAAAACACATAAATGGGTTAAATAACGGTGAATATAACGATAACGGTAAACCATGACTCTGAAACTAGGTGATCCTGTGACTTATAATGAAGTATATCGGAATACCATTTAGGTAATTGTTAGATGAATAATGCCTTACGTAAGAGGACAACATTAATATTATTATTGAGTTTATATAAACATATATAGTATAATATTAACATTAATATTTAACTAAGAACACATATTTTGCGTCAATATTGATAGATTAATCTACTATAAAAAATATCATCATCGATAAATTTAAAGTACTCATCGACAGTGAGTCGAAGTGTTGTGCCACATCACTCAAGTCTATCATAAGAAAGCTAGTGTATCTGTAAAGTTATTTGTATTTGTTGCATTTTGTACCATATTGACAACGTCAATAGGGCTGTTTTCTTATCGTCGACTTATAGATATAGAGTTGAAATTAATTACTGGCGCCACTTTTTGCATCGGATGCGTGCGGCGGCGCTAGTAACCACGCGGTGCACATTCTTTGTGTTTATTGAAAGAAAAAAGCACTCTGTTGCGACTTTTATTTTTTTGTGACAAAAAGTTTATCTAATATTTAAGTTACATTACCGTCTCCATTGAAATGGAATGTAGAAATAATTTCTTCTACATATTATTGTTAGGATAGAGTTCCATGAAATAGATTTTTTATAAATAGCGACAGATTTTTTTTTTCAAAACTGCAATCCATAGACAATTGGAAATGTTTTCAGTATCGTTTAAAATGATTTATGTGATTAAAAAGTATAAAAAAGTATTTACTTACCTATCTAATCTGGCTGTATTTAATTATAGCCTTTTTTTACTTGATTACACCTGAGATGCTTGAAGCATATCCTTTAACCAGGTTCTTGATAAACATATTTAATGTACTGCCAAATATGAATCTCCTTTGTAAAGGGAGGCCTATGCCCAGCATTGAACTGTTGAAGGCTCCTTTGACGTGAAAAGTGAAATGTAAACATAGGACTTATAAAATATTTGAAGATTATTTGAATTCATTCTAACACGTTTTTTGTGATAGGTCCAAATCGAATCTACGACCTTTGACTTAGCTGTCAAGATCACTAATCACTTGAGCAACAGGCAACACAAATAAAAACAATGATGCCGATAATACAATCCATTCTTATATTATAAATATAAAAGTAACTGTCTGTCGATTTGTCTGACTGTTTCACGGCTAAACCGCTGAATCGATTTTAATGAAATTTTGCTTGAAGACATCTTGAGGAAGAACACAGGATATTCTTTGCTGCGATAACCAAAAAACACGCGGGCGGGGCCGCTCACCAAAGCTGCTAGAGATATAAATAAAACAAAATAGGTACACATTGGCAATGACTGCCTCTGTGGCGCAGTGGTAGCGAATGCGACTGCTATGCAAGAGGTCTCGGGTTTGATTCCTGAGTCGGACCAAATGTTTGTATGATCTGCAAATATTTGTTTCGGAGTTTGGTTGTTCTCTATGTATAATATGTATGTATTTACAAAAAAAAAGTATGTATGTATTGTGTACATATATCAGTTATCTAGTACCAATAGTACAAGCTCTGCTTAGTTTGGGACTAGATGGCGTTGTGTGTTAAAATGTCTGAACATATTTATTTATTAAATATCTGAACATCTTAAAATTTTCAATCAATAATGCTCTATAATCTAATTTAATTCACATAATTTCTTTAAGTCGTATGTCACATACTAAGTCATAAAGATCACTACTAATAACTTGTATACACTCAATAAATAAAACAGAAGACACATTAAAAAAGTAACGAACCCTAAAGCCGAGTACACATCGGACGAAAAAAAACGAAACGAATCCTGTCCCGCTGCCTTTGTTCGAGTTGAATGCGCACCAATAGGGCCTTTATACAGTTATTATAGGGTTGCTATCGCTAAAAAAAAATCTTTTCTTAATTATTATGCGTTTCTTATAAGTAAACTTCTTAAACAGAATTTATATAATACTAGCTGCGCCCCGCGGTTTTACACGAGGTTATTGTTGTACCTTAACAACAACAATCATGGGTAGTGCGAAGGAAGTCTCAATGCATGTGTGCAACTGCAAGTCCAAATAAAAAAAATACTTCCATATGAATTTAGTAAAAAGGTGTTAATTTTAAGTTACTAACAGACACTTTAATTCCATTTATTTGGAGATGATCACAGGTGACGTGGTAAAGTCAAGGTACCAGGTTACCGTGATTTAAGTCGCAGTATGCCTGATTTCGAACCGATTTAACCAACAATGTTTTATGAGGAGATGTATCACTTTAAACATTAGCAAATAGCTGATATTATAATTATTCAATTGGAATTAGCATTGCCATTCAACGTGACAATGCCGCGAGCCATTTAGGAACGCTACCAGTAGGCGATGATACGATGAGATCCCTACCGTCTCAGGCGCAGAGTGGCATACCGTGTGGTTTTAGTCGGTTCGATTCCGACACACCGCCTCGCCGCAAACCCCGGTGGGTAAAAGGCCCGAGGGGGATTCCACACGTAAAAAAAAGGTTTCTTCAAGTTTTCCTTTTCCTCGCGGTGATCTTGTCCTAGTTTCCAGTTCCATTTCTATGTTCATTTCTCGTCTTTTACGGCACAACGGGATAGTATTAAGGGAGGAAGTGCCATTGTTCGGCGCATATAGACTGGGTTGGAAGCAAACACCCAATCTATGAAAATAGAAATTTCATAATGTTTAAATTAAAATTATCATCATCTAACATTAGTATGTCGGTGACGCGAACCTATAAGATATTCCCCGCCCAAAAAGCGCTTAACGCGTCCTAAGAAGTTTTCACTTCGAAAATGTCATGTCAGAATGTCAGTGACATGAGCTCATAAGATTTTCCCCTTCCAGGAAGTGCTAAACGCGGCTAAAGCAGTTTTCACTTCAAAAATATTTGCAGGTCATACAAAAATTTGGTCCAATCCAAAAATTTTACTCGAGGCACAGCCGTCGCGTGCAATTTACTGCGCCATTTGTTGCTTTTCACCGAATCAGTGAGGTGATCCTGGTAATCGGAGTCCTCGTCCTGATTCTGGAGGGAGGACTAAAGATCGGCATTTACTTGTGGATTTTAAGATGTAGTCTATTATAGGTGGTGGTCGTCACTTACTAAATTGCGGCTTGTCAGCCTGTTCGTGCCCTGAACCATTAAAAGTCCCGTTGAAAGTACCTGTAGCGTTTAATAGTTATGAAACAATCTGTGTGAGTCATCAGGTAAAAAGTAAATATTGAGTAAATCAGTATGTTATTAAGACCTAGATTATGCTTTAAATACTTAGATTTACTGGAATTAAGTAGATAACGACTTAATGCCATTTCCGTGCCTACTGTGATATTTTTAATTTATACCTATACTAAATCTGTGTTAAGGTCGAAAAAATTCTTAGCATTTTCTTAAAACCACGCAACCGGAGAAAAGTGAAATTTCGTATACTGAAATAGTTCGCGTATTTAAATGAGTCTATCGTTGTATGTTCTTATGGTACTTAAAGCTACATAAGAAAGTTGGGTTGCAACTATAAAAACCCAAGGAAAAAATCCTTGGGCTTATTTCTAAATACATATGAATCTTATATTATAAACAGAAAATTCTGTGACATAGAAAACCTATCAACGAAACTTAAAGTGACTTATTCTCTTCGTAATTAAGAAAAGTTTTATAAATTTAATTTCAGTTTCGGTTACAGCTTCCTCTATGTTTTCAATTACAATATAGTAAGATTTGGTATATGACAAACAAGAAAGCTAATGAATATATCTGTCTGAATGTTGAGGGATGAAAAATACAGAGGGTTATCATCCAGTGGGTGTCGTAAGAGAAAACCAAACGACGCAAAACAACATTAAAACTTGAAACAAGCTGTGTCCCAACCCGTCTCCCATCATGGTCATCAACAACCCATAATGTCCCACTGCTGGGCTCCGTCTCCTCTCAGGAGAGGGTTAACGCCATACGTCCCCACGCAGGCCAAGTGCGAGTTGGGGACTGGCAAGAATACGTTGTGGCTACGTATCTTGCCGTTGGATGTTTTTAAACCGCCCGTAGGCCTCCAACTAAGCTTCACGACTGTTATCGTACGATAATAACCGGGACCGACTGCTTTACGTGACCTCCAAATCACGGAGACGCTCATAGTAACATGCCACCAGCGGCAAAATCAGCTTATTTGAATTCGTGTAAAAACATAATCTTTCAATCCTTATCCTGTTAAATTACTGGAAGTACTCTTTATTATGTTGAGCAGTACACTTCACGGTATAAAAAACTCAAATTAAACATGTTACAACTTGTAAAAGTTCTTAGAATACAATAGACCTTTACTTGAATACGAGTGACTCACATAAGTTGTGCTTGAAAACAATTTTAACATGGATTATATATAAAAAAAAGGTCCTTATCAGGGTCTCATGAGCCATGCTACTTCTATTGAAAGAAAGAACAGGAAAAAATATCGTTATAGTTATTATTTATGTCGCGCTAAGGCCATTAAGGTTCATAATTTAAAAGTCTTCTTTTAAAGATATCTGACATTCTTACTTGACGCCGCTTGTAGAAAATTTTAAAACAACAGCATTTCCATTCTCTCCGTTCCCGGTAGGCCACCTTTTTGAAAGATCACAAAAAACGATTTATAATATTCATGCTACAGTACACTTTATATACAGTGTTTCAAGGTAGTCGTTTTAGCGTAAAATTTTAATTGTTTTTTACAATAACAAATAATAATAATAAATAATAATATTTCGGACATCTAACAAACAACGCCATCTAGTCCCAAACTGGGACTGGGTAATAGACAACTGATATGAATACATAAATACATTTTTTTTGTAAATACATACGTATTATACATAGAAAACACCCAAACTCCGAAGCAAATATTTGCAGATCATACAAACATTTGGTCCGACCCAGGATTCGAACCCGAAACCTCAAGGACAGCAGTTGCGTACGCTACCACTGCGCCACCGAGGCGAAATATAATTAAAGTTATTAAAGATGACATTAAAACAACAGAATCTTTAAAATTCCATAATTTCACGACTTCAACTTTTCACCAAAACTCCATCGCTTCATCTTTGCGTCGTCGCGTATTCGTTATGGCCACACAATTTGGCGCCAGGTATACCTTTATCGAATCGGAGATGCCGCCAAGCAAACAATAGTTTATACTCAACTCACTTAAAACTTTTAAATGCCACACTGAGATAACTTTAGTATTTGTTCTAAGATGTTGTAAATTGTGTTATTATCAGGATTTCATGACAGATGCAGACAGGACTGTAAGTTATTTGAGTGCGCTGAGATAATTTTGAGTGTTTTAAGTCTGGTGTTCGCCGTTAAAATATATGTAAATATGTGATTTTAGATCACGTTCTCAAAAAGGATCCGCACGTATAAACCAGGCCAGATACCACGGGCCACTTAGACAAACAGATGTAAAGAGTGGTTTTGGATCAAAATTCTTGCGGGGGAAGAAGGCAGTGCCGTAACTAGGGCGGTGCAAGCAGTGCCCAGGCACAGGGCGCAGACCCTGGAGGGGCGCAGAAATGACCAGACTAGTATCTAGTTTTATCTCATGCATGGTAGCTAGTAGGTACATTTTGTTTTATTGCGAACATGGTGTAGACGCGCCCTATCTATAGTTATATCTATATCGCATTTTTCAAGCAATCTTGAAACAATAACACATGTAAAGGTGGATTATCGGTTTCATACATTTAGTATGGTAATGTTCACACTAGTGCATAAGGTGTTGTGATGGTTTATGTATGGAACCGATGCAATTCTGACGCGTCAGTCGTCATGTCACGATACATCAGACAAATGTATATCCACCTTAAGTCTTGCTGGCAATATGACATACACAAGCCAAAGTACCTACTTATACCTAATTACTTGAAATAAATGTTTTGATTTTTATTTTGAAAGCCTGGTTAGAGCATTTTTTAGGGGCGCAGTTTTGAAAGCTCGCACCGGGTGCATAAAAAGCTAGTTACGGCACTGGAAGAAGGCAGTTTTTAATCATGGCAACGAATTTGTAATCCTTGAGTATAAAGGTGTCCTTGCTAGGCTGTCTCAGATTATATAAACACCGCATGTGAGTAGCCAACATGCTAACAGCGAACCTCAACATTTGAAAACTAATATGTATTCTTAAAGTAGTAACGTACTCACAAAGCTCCTAGTATAATTTCGTGACACGTGCGTTTTGCACCTGGTTATTGAGACTGTGCTGTAGTTATATAAATTACATGTATTAAATATTAGCCGAATATGTGAGGAGTCTTGAGCATGTTTAGGAAAAAATACATGTCTTGGATCTAAACTTGTGTAATTTCTTATTCAGCTTAATAGTTATGTTCACGGGAATTAACGCGATCATTTATTTAACATACCTCTTTACATACCTCTGATTTGCCTGACGTTTCAACCAGGTTAACCGTGGTCAAAGGCTAACTAACTGTCAGCCGGTGACCTGCTGACATGCTGAAATTTTCCCATATAAATTACAACTTAAAAGTTTTTTTGGCTTTATTTACGGAGATTAGCAACAATTATAAGCAGGTCGCTTCAAATTATATAGAGATTTTGAAATGGTTTCTAAAAACTGAAATAAGATTCTTTTTGTCACAGATTATTAAATTTAATGAATAAAATATTTGAATATAAATATTAGGGCCATTTGAATTTTTTTTTAATAAATTATAATAAAGACTTGACGGTTGAATGATTCGTTTCGGAGTTTGGGTGTTTTCTATATATTATACGTATGAATTTACAAAAAAGACCCATAGTTGTCTAGTACCCATAACACAAGCTTTGTTTAGCTTGGGACTAGAAGGCGTTGTGTGTAAGATGTCCGAAAAATATTTATTTATTATTATTATTAATAACTTGAACGTGATTTATAATTCAATACATTATGGTCATACATGACACCGATTACTTATTCAGCTTTTAAAATAATATGCATAAAAATAAAACCACAAGTATATCTTGTGATTTTATTTCGTATAATGTTCATATTGAAAAAATATTTTTTATCACGCCTACAAGATGCTTCGCCAATAATATTATCGTTCATTAGTTAAAAACAATATTTAACCCAGTGACTTTAATAATTATGTAATAGATTAGGAAAAATGCTTGAATGTCAGTTATCATAATTATATAGTTTAAGTGTCAACCAATGTTAATTTTAAGAAAATTGGATTTATCGCGAAAATAAGTAGGGATTCAGAAGCGATCAATGGGATAAAATTAATGATGTGAATAATGAGATTCTTCTTTTATCCTTTAGGCGGTACGGGTAGTTACTATACTTACTTTTGCATGTATATACATATAAGACATCAGAAACAACATAATATCACAACCATGTTAGTAAAATTCATATAAGTTGTCCTTATGGCTAATCCAATTAGGCCGTTTTCCTATCAATCATTTTACAAAACCGTATTAAGTTGTTTCAAGGATAAAAACAATGTTTAATCTATAGCATAAATACTTTTAAACATGGTTACTTTATTATTTACATGTACAGTGTGATGTAGTAAGTTTACTGTAACGCTTATCGCGCTATCAATTAGTTTAAAACTTGTAGTGACATGTTTATACATGTTCGTTTGCTCCTGCTTTTGTTTAGGTTTAATGCTAAGTATTTGATAACGGTGCTCAAGCGTTCTTGCTTTGACATGTCACTTGGCGATAACGTAAGTGATGTAGCGTGTAGCTAATTGCGAAACATTACCCACTAGTTTTTTTCGTCAAGTTCAATATTGGTTTATTTTTAATATATCGACACACTAACTGAACCATTGAATTCTGACGCGATGTCGGTTCCAATTTCCAATATCTAGTACGGTATTACTATCAGTTGTTCTGTGTTTCCAGTCTTTATCCATAAAACTAACAAAATGAACCGTATGAAATATGCGATGTTCTAAATTTTGGTTGTTAATTTTTTTGTTTTGATAAATATTGCGGCTAAACCTTTATTTTGCGCTTAATATGAATGTTACAATCAATTAAATATGAAAAATGATAAAAACCTACACAAAACGTATGAATGTACAAAACCTAAAACACTTGATTCGGTTCTATTTGCAAACGTTCACTGGTTCGTTCCTACTCATATCTTTAGCGATTTTAAAATGACGAGACCGATTTTAATTTTGCTTGCACTTAACAAACAATGCAGGTCCGGTAGCATATCAAAGACTAACCCGCAATGTGATTAGACTGAAAAGGGACGATCTCAGGAAGGTCATAGATATCCTGACTGGGCATTATCCCTTAAACAAGCATCCTTTGAAGAGGCGCTCATAGCCCAGTTGCACTCGGTGATTAGAAACAATCAGCGAGGGCAAGCAACGACGGCGCGGTCAGTACCTGGATGGGTGACCGCTGGTGGCATGATACCATGAGCGTCTCCGTGATTCGGAGGTCACGTTAAGCAGTCGGTCCCGGTTGTTATCATAGGATAACAGTCGTGAAGCTTAGTTGGAGGCCTTCGGGCGGCTTAAAAACATCCAACGGTAAGATTACGTAGCCACAACGTTGTCTTGCCAGTCCCCAATCCGCACTTGGCCAGCGTGGGGACGTATGGCCTTAACCCTCTCCTGAGAAGAGACCCGAGCCCAGCAGTGGGACATTATGGGTTGTTGATGATTTGAAGCATCCCTTGCACAGACAGCCCTCTGTGCAGGGGATGCTTGGAGGCTAAAGAAACGCCGCAGCACGTTCTCACAGAATGTAGAAGTGTGGCAGATCAACCAGCGGACAGCCTTCGATCAACATCACTCCCGGCAACATGTAGTGGCCTGAAAAGGCTGCTGAGCTTTTGGGATAATCTAGGATGGTTGGAGTAGGAAGATAGCAAACCCACGTATACCCAATCAAGAGGCTAAGTGCCGAAATAGCCCAGTAAAACTAACAAACAAACAAACCTGTTTATCCTCTCTAAGAGCCAATGGGACGCACCGCAATGTATTTAAAGTAAAAAACACTTATTGATACACCAATCAATCTTCCATCGCCCAACATATGCAGGAATCTTCTTCGGCAATATTACATTTCATCTTGCCACTTGCCTCCGTTTAGGAACGCCTTGTTTTTCCGCATTTTTGGCACTTTGGAAAGCTGTCAGACACAGGCTGTGTGACAGTCTCGGATATTATGGCAACTTGCGTCGATACCCTTCTTGTCTTTCAAGCATAGCTGCTTATGCCGGCGGCTTCAAACGGCGTAAATCTCAAAAATTAGTTTGTAACATTTTTGAACCGTTCTGAGTCGTTGTTTTTAGTTTTTTTTTTCTAAGACGATCGAAAGAAAGAAATGAACAATAACTGTACTATCTAACAGTTTTTAAACAGGATCAGTACTTCCTGAGATTAGCGCAATAAAATTCTATAAAATTCTATTATTCAGAAGATAAATTAATAAAAGTTAATGTAAATGTAATGTACTGCTTTACATAACGTAGTCTATCAGTTTCTCTCTATGCCTATTCGTAGGAATCTTACAATTCGTCAGAGCATACACAAAATCTCAGATTATAAAACGTAATGCTGTATTCGTAGTGGTTTAAATAGGCGTTACTCGTTTAAAGAATCACTTAACCCTATATGGTTTCGTTTTTAATTCGGTTTAATCTATAATCTGACTATCTAAATAAAAACATTAAATAAAATTTTATACAGCCGATATGTCACCCCGATAACGAATCTATTAATTCATTAAAATCAGTCCAGCAGCTTAGACGCTATGGTGGAATATACAATCATACATAGACTGCCAAAAAATGAATGCAAAGTCCCAATATGTAATTATTTTATGTCTTTAAAAGAAGTTAAAAGCTTAAAAAATACTAAATACATATTATTAAAAACATGATTAAGACAATTTAGACATCTGTGTTCCAAACTGAAAAACCTCTGAAACCTAGTTAAAGTTGTTTTCAATGTGTTCATCTTACAGAGGTTTCGTACTGGGCCCTCTATTTTAAGTTAAAAAAATAGAAAACATCACCAGAAACTCTTTCTCCTGTAAAATTCTCCTCTAACATGTGCAGTGTACATTCCTGCCGATATTGTATGGTTTGTATAGACATAAGGTTTCACTTTGCGCCTACAACTTTTGTTTTAGCAATATACGAACCGGTAACTTGCTATTTCATGCTTTAGTTTTTAAAATTATATGCTTGCGAATGCTTACGATTTTAACAGACTTCCAATAAGATAAATTTTCAGTCCCATATGAAGATCCAAGGAAAAAACAATAAATGTCAAAAAATTATTAATGAGAGAAAAATAAATTTTTATAATTTCCAAGTCTGTACCTTTTATGTATTTTATGTTCCTTTAACAAATATTGAAACAACTAATTTCTATAAAAGCAATTTCTTTATAGTTACTTAAAAATATACTGCTGGTTTTTAAATTAGTAATGTTTAGAATAAGTCTGAAACTTGTGACTATCCTCCGTAGCATAAAAAAAGTCATTGTCATTCCTGGTTTTTACATCACATTGAAATTAATTATGGGAGATCGTTTTTTGTTTTCTCGTTTTTTTTCATTTCATGTCACCCGCATTTTTTATATTTTTTATCATTAATTTCATCAAGACGAAGACTTGAAGACTCAAAGACTTAGAATTGGAGACTTTAAATACTTGACATTGGCAAAAACAGCTGATCTGGCTGGTTGCCATCTCCTCGAACGAAGAAAAAGAAATTAATTATTACAAGTAAAGTAAGTTAAAATAAATAACACAGGGGCCATAAACTTGTTTTAATGCATTAGTAGGACAGTAACTTCTTTTAAACACATTTTAAATAAACAACCCAGGCTAATAAGCATAACAATGTGTCAAATATTCAAATGCTTAAACTTATTTTGTAGAGATTTTAAAAAAACTTGTAATGCACACAACTGTCAAAGGAAAGTTTCTGCGGAAAGCCTCGAACGGCGTAACTACCAAAATATAAAAGGTAATTACATTTTTGAACCGTCTGGGGTCGAGACGCTAGGTTCATGGGGTCCGGTCGCGCTGTTTAAGCAACTGATTGACGCTTCTCGTGACCAGAAGGCCAACCCTTTTCTAGCACAGAGAATTAGCATTGCCATTCAACGCAGCAATGCTGCTGGTTTTTTAAATTATCATTTGCTAGTATCATAATTTTGTTAAATTATTTGAAATTAATATATTAGGCGAATATTCACTTTCGAATATCGCTAGAGATATCGATTAACAAACACACAATAAAAAAATGCATTCGAATAGAGAACCCCCTTCTTTTTTTGAAGTCGGTAAACATAAAACATAATAATACTCGTGCTATTTCCGGAGATATTAAATAATTAAAAATTTTAACAGAATTACAACGACATCAAGATCTGGACGAAATTGAAATCCACACGGGAAGTACCAGTTTTCAAATAAAAAAGAATCATGAAAATCGGTTCACCCAGCCGAAAGTTTTACTAGTCATGACAATGCGAACTACTTACTGACATGTGGTACAGCGTATGTAGTACTTAGAGTCCCATGAACATTGTAAATCATATTTAACAATAAAACAATCTCTGTCACGCAGTTACCTTTCGTTTTACGACTTTTGATAGAAAATAAAATAAAAGTAACAGCTACCATAGCAGTAAACCACAAAACCATTTCAATCGCCACTTCTTTAACGGAATATGCCTGAAACATGTTATTACATTTAAGGTGAGAAAATAATTTAAATTACAAGCTGTTTCACTTACAATATTCCTTTCAAACTAGTATCGTTATATCGTCAGGATCCGCTTAATTTTTTAACAAATTCAAACCTTAGTAAATGGATATATAAATAGATAAGTCTTAATAGGTGTTTATCTATGCAATTACCGTTTTGCAGTACTGTCCACAGCAAAATTTAATTTTTGGCTGGCTAAGAATTCAAATCTATATCAATGCGTGAAGCAAAAACTTCGTAAACCTTTTTACGAAAATTGTGAGAACGAAATTGTTATAACGAAGGAGGATAAGTGCAGAAAGTTAAAAAAAGAATAGTATATGCATTATGGTCATCTTCGGATCCATCACCAAATTAATCTTCGGATCCCAAAAAAATCGAATAATTACGGAATTTGACTACCATTGTGGTAGCAACGCAATACAAGCGGCACGCTACTTATACAACGTTTACGGACACTGATAATATGTACTAACGCACCACGTGCAAATTTGTATGCCCGCTTTTGTTTTGAAAATTTCAACTTAAAAAATGAGGCCCGTGTTTAATCGAAATTTTTGATCAATTATTATTGATCAAAAATTATATCGACTTAAAAAGGATTGTGGAAACTGATGAAACTCAATCAACGGCTAAATTAGCAACAGCTTTCGACATTGAAATCGAAACAAAATTGGTCCATTTGCGTCAAATAAGCGAGGTAAAAAACTTTGCAAACTTTGCTCCACGAATGATCGTTAACGTGCAGTCTGCGTAGAGATGTGCCTTGCAATGCTCAACAGACGAAGTAAAAAATCGTAAGCGCCCAACGAGTTGGTTGGAGCCTGGCTGAACGAAAACTTACCAGTACAAAAATGATGTCCAATGGTTGTAAATGTAGCGAGCTGTGAAGAAGTGAACACAATGATGGAGAAGCCGCGCATATGCAACCAGCTTTGGCCAATCGCACGTTGCTCGCACGTCTCCACTGCTCCTACATGACAATGCGCGACCTCATACTGCACAGCAGACGGTCTCCTAGTTGGAAGAGTTGAGGTTGGAAGCTCAGTCAGAGAGATCGAGAATATACTTCTACTATTTCCAGAATTTGGATTTTCAAAACTTCAATTTTCTTACTGCAGCAAGGTATTAAAAAACTGTTATTACTCTGGCAATAGCTGCATCGATTGCATGGGTTACATAGAAAAAAGTAAAATACGTTAACTTATTTAATACAAAACGGTAATTTGGCAGGCAGGCGGTGAATTTTCGTGTTTTCACCTTATTCACCTTAACTATACAGTACATCTGGCGTCTGTTTGTGTTGATCTATGATTTTTATCTACAGCTACAATTTAACGTCCATAAATGTCACTTAGTGTCTTTTAGCTTCTTCTCGGATCTCTAAAGAAAGTAGAAAAGTAATTTATTTTAACGACATTGCAACACAACAAATTGTAATAGGCATTGGTACATAATACAGCATTAAATCATTAACTAAAGCACAGTTAAGTAATAAACATAATAATAGGTAGTACGTGTCGTTATATAGTTAATACTGTATTAAAACACTTGCTGCAGAGTTGCGTCGCAGTGTGAATTAAAAACAGATGTTGCTCAGCATAGTGCTGCACCGTTTACGATACAGCGCTGATTTTCAGCAACACCTTGATGGTGATAAGCGCATTCAGAACTACCGAACAAAATGTAGTTAATCGGTTCTGAAAACAAATCTTGATATTTATCAAGATTAGTTTTCAGAACCGATTAACTACATTTTGCAATAATTTTTAGGTAATTTTCAGAGTATCGTTAACAATGAGCCGACATCGCCTACAATGTGCATCCGATTTAAATACTTGGCTATTTTAAATTAGGAGGTAAAAATAAGGTGGTAGCCCGAGAGTGATATCAGACGTAAAAAAGATAGGATGCACATGAAGGCTAAAATGTTACATACTTTACTGTTTGCCTGAACTAATTATAGTATTATTTTTTCAATGTAATAATACAGGTTAGATACATCACTAATCTTGACTTTGCTATGATTCGCGTAGCTACTGTTGTGTTTATCATTTCTTCTAATATTTTAACTTTGGTTCTCAGTTGCGAAAGCTTAATTATTATGGTTACGCATCGTGTTAGGCAAATGAATATGATTCAGGAACCAATGATAAACTGTAATAAAATCAATATATTTTCAAAAATCTTACGGTCTAAGGAGGTCACTCATAATTATCAGTATCAGTAATTTAATTGCTTTCTTTTCAATGATTCCAGAAATGTTGTACCATTATTTTGCCTGGGTGTTGGTCACAATCGTACAAGCAAACAAATGGCCTGATCCGAAGAATGATCCATTAGTATATGTCGCAAACCCTATTGAAGCTAATATGCCGGGACACTGGGTACCTGGTAGTATTGTGGAAGCTATTTTAAGACGAGCATCTACATTCGTTAATTTAAAACCTCATACTGTAACTAAATTCACAACATTAAAGAAAATACCTTGGATTACGTATTCAATTAAAGACAAGTTAAAACAAACTATTAAATTAAATACTGTGAAAACTGATAAGTTTTTCGAAGACTCTAAAAGCATGACCACTTCTGAAAAATCTCAAGAGCAATCAGAAGAACCAGATTCTACACAAGAACCTAAATCAAAAACACCTAAAACTGTACCGAAACCTACACTAGGATCTACACCAAAATCTTCATCAAAATCTACATTAAAATATAAAAAGGAACATAAGTCAGAACTTACACCAAGATCTACGATAGAATTTACACCAAAATCAACACCAGAATTACTACCAAAATTTACCTCAGAATCTACCCAAGCGTATACATCAGAATCTACACCAAAATCTTCACTTGAATCCACACCAAAATCTACACCAGAATTTGCACCAGAATCTACACCAAGGTCTAAACTAAAACTAACACTAGAATCTTCACCATTATCTAAACAAGAACATAAACTAGAAACTACACCACATTCTACATCAAGATCTAAACTGATATCTACACCAGGATCTACTCTAAAATTTAAACTGCAACCTACACCAAGGAATAAAGCAGGACCTACATCAGAACATGCACCAGAATCTACTTCAAGATCTAAACTGAAACCTAAACCAAAATCTAAAGCAGGACCTACATCAGAACATGCACCAGAATCTACTTCAAGATCTAAACTGAAACCTACACCAGAATCTACTTCAAAATTTAAACTTGAACCTACTACACCAGAATTTACATCAAGATCTAAACTGAAACTTACAGCAGAATTTACTCCAAAATCTAAACCGGAACCTACACCAAGATCTAAAGCAGGATATACATCAAAACTTACACCGGAATCTACATACAGATCTAAATTGAAACTTACACCAGCACCTACATCAAAACTTACACCAGAATCTTCATCAGAATCAGAATCTGAAGATTCTAGTGGAGCAGCATCTGGAAATTCCAATGCAGTATCAGCATATGGAAACTTCAGTTCAGAATCAGAATCTGTAGATTCTAGTTCTGAATCAGTATCTCCGCAAGAACTGAAACAAAAGGTTGTGGTTACAACTCAAAAACGAAGCAAAATTAGTTTTATAGCTTCTAGTTCAAAATCAGGATCTATACTAGGACCAAAGCAAAAAGTTCTAGTTTCAACTAAAAAACGAAGTGACGCTATAATCAAAGAAAAGAAAACAGAGGAAGAAAAACTGAAAAAAAGAAAAAAAGGAAAAAAGGGGAAGAAAAAGAAAAAAAAGAAAAGAAGAAAGAAAGGAAAAAAGAGGAAAAAGAAGAAAAAAGGAAAAAAGGATAAGAATGGAAAAAAGGAAAAGATGAAAAAAGAGAAAAGAGGAAAAAAGAAAAACCAGGCAAAAACGACAACAACAAAAATATGAAAGTTTAAAATATACTATTTTATTAATGTTGCTACGGCTATTGGTTCAACCGGTTTTGCCTCAATCTACATCAGAATTTTCATCAATCAAAATCTACATCAGATTTTCCACGGAGAGACTGGCATCGGACCTCCGAAACCCTGAGGGTGATATGAACTCGAAGGTTGAATTAAATGGCAGTGTAGTCCATTTGTTTAGGTAGTGTCGATACACCCGCATGAATTGTAGTTATTGTTGTGAAATACGAAAATATTTTTAATTTTTATTTTGAAGTTAATTTATTTTTTATTGTAGAACTTAGTCAAAAACTATATAAAATTCAAAGTAATTTGGTAGTTTGATAAATGTCTGGTCTTGTACTTTAGGTTTTAATTTATTGTACAACCTAGGTGCAATGTTGCTATTTCGCTTCGACATTTATCTTTTCTTTTACCTGAAGGTTGGAGAAGAGGTACGGTATACTTGTGATAATTAGTAATGCACTGATAGAAAAATATCTTTCGTACGCTTACAACTTCAGCTTTTTCATACATTAGTTGAGTAGGGTAGCATAACAGTAAATAAAGGAGTACTTTAAGTACAGCCCGTTGTGCTCGTTCAGACTCAATCAATATTAATTTATACAACGGTGTAAACTGACAAATCGTACTCACTTGTGGGTGTACGCCACTTAGCCCTTTGAGTTTGTGGCAGCTTTCCTTTAACAAAAAACCACACAAGCGACGGCGCGGCGCCATCAAAGTGACCTTGTCTAAGCGACTAGACTATTATATTTATGTTATATATATAAATATGAAGGAATAAGTAAACAAACAAAGATTGACGCTGTCGCCTCATCGGTACGGAATTTGGCCAAACTCATAACATACGATAATAATTATATTTGTGTTTATAACTTCGTTGTTATTAGGTCAATCAAGAATTAATGCTAGAAAGCTAATATGTTTTTCAACATTTTGAAGGACAATCAACAACCCATAATGTCCCACTGCTGGGTTCGGGTCTTCTCTAAAGAGAGTATTATTTGAATATAAGTTTTTCCACGGAGCAACTGGCATCGACCATTTGCAACCCTGAAGGCGAATAATATATGTATATACGTATATAAGACTAGTATAAGCCAACTTTTTGAATTTGTAATAAACGAATCTTTGGTAGCTACTTTTGTGTTTTATTAGGAGTTGACTCCAGTCAACACCATTGGAGATCCATAAAATGGAAATCATTACTGTTATATTCAATTACCCGTGTACTTATAAAAACGCAAGATAATCCGTAGGGGTTGCGATTAAATGGACTAAAGTTTTATAGTTACGTGAATAATAGGAGATACAATATTCTACGACAATGTTATTATATTTCTTTTGAAATGTAAAATAGTGATAGTAGTCTCCGACGGATAATCTTGTGTTCCTTATTAAGTTCATCATTGTTAGGTAAAGAGTTGGCACTACGATAAAAACTAGTTTAAAAAATTTAATGGCATACCTAAAAGAATTTCTTACTGGGCCTTTCTTTTTAAGTAAAATTTGGAAAAAATAGAAACGTCCCAAGAAACTCTTTCTAATATAAAATACCTATGTGTGTGGACATCATGCTTTTATTGTATTGTACGTAGGGCCTTAATTTTGCGCCTACAACTTAGGCCTTAGCAATACACAAACTAGTAACTCAATCTTTCATCCTTTTTCAACGTCATGTGTGGGAATGCGTATGATTTTAATAGACTTCCAAAAAGAAAACGCAATTTTTTACAGATGTTCCGACCCACATATTTTTTAGGGCTCCAAAATAGAAAAAAACAGAGCCCTTATAGTTTCGTTACACCTTTAAAATTCTCTGATCTGTTAAATGCATTGATTTTATATGCTCGCCGAGGTTGATAAGTGTCCACAAGCTCTAAACCTTTGCAAAAGATTGGATGCTTGCAAGTGTATCAGTTAGTTCTGGACACGCAAACATAGCAAACGTAGAAGCTGAAATTGTAGCGGTTATTGAGTTTAGTTTGAGATTTATTTACTTCTACATGTTCTCCAATAACATTTTTTTTTACAATTACAGAACATCGCAGCACACATTTACAGTTAAAAATAATATTTGGATTCTGAAATTGTTATTATATGAATAATAAATCATCATCATCGCAGTCCACTGATGGACATAGGCCTCTCCAATAGCACGCCGCTTAGTTCGATCCTTGGCTTCTTGCATCCAGCTCCTGCCAGCCGTGAAACAATTATAAATAATTACCTTAATTATAAATAATTACTGGTAATTGAACCTGGGAACCGCTTTCTGGGAACGCATCCGAACCCCTCCCAGCGCTTGCCCGCAGTGAAGCGGGCGGGAGGTGGGCTGCCATCTCGCGGCTGGCCTCTGAAGCGGATGGAAGGGAACCCATCCCGACCATCCGCGGCCATACCCAGGGCGGCATAGGCCCGATCCGCCGCCGGAGAACCGGGCTGCGGATCGGGTCCGAGTGGAGGTCGTCCTCCCGGGGCCTCTCCGCAGCCTCCTTCAGCGAGATTACGATTTCGTAGAAGGTCGCGACCGCGGTAAAGCTGCTCTCGCTACCGACTATGGAGCGTACGACGGCTGGTAGCGAGAGATCTCCTTCGATGACTACAGTGAGGGCCTGACGCTACGCCGCCCAAGCGGGCCACACCACCTGCGTGTTACTGGGCCGAGTCCTCACTGCAGTCGCAGTCGTGGCAGGCGGGGCTCAATTCCCTTCTGGCGACCGAGTGCAGGTATTTCCCGAAGCAACCGTGTCCGGAAAGCACCTACGTCAGTCGGAAGGAAAGGGTCCCGTGCTGTCACCCTGCCCACTCGAGGATGACCACGATGAGGCTCCACGTGCTGGCTTAACTACCGTGGGGGCTCTCCAGCCGGGACGACCAAGGAGCCATCGTGGCTCGATGAACTGCTTCACGCGCGTCGCGTACCTCTTCGGGTGGAGGGCGAAAGCCACTCTCCGCCCGGAATTCAGCCACCCGTCGATAAGCTTTAGCGAGCACTTCCGCCTCCAAATCCCACAGGGGTGATCCCGCGCACGCCGCCTCGGTCGCCACCGTGAGGTATCCGCGTATGGCTCTGACTGCCGATACCGTCTGAGCTGTGTTAAAAACCCTGCATCAGCCCCGATCGGTGATAATCTCACGCAAACCGAGCCAGGTGGAGCCAAGTCGAGCCAAACACCACGTTTACAAATTTATATATAGTGTGTGCACAAATACAGGTTCACTTTCTCATAATCCGATGGGACGGTTAACCTACATGATCGGGGAGGACCGACAGCTTAACGTGCTCTGCGAGGCTGAGGGTTCAGACCTCAACTTACAAACTCCGAGTTGTTATTAAATGTTTTTATAATCAAAAAAACTCAATAAGAGACTATATAAAGAATTTCGACTACACGATTGGCATAGTGGTTTCAGTGGTCGCCACACTGATTCCTACTGCGCCCAGTGTTGTGGGTTCAAATCCTACATAGGACAACACTTTGTGTGATCCATAAATTGTTGTTCTAAGTCTGGGTGTACTTTGTGTCCGTTTCATGTATGTTTGTAAAGATCCCCGCGACACAGGAATGTATATTCCTAATGCGGGAGTTGTCTTTAAAAAAAAAAAAAATTATAAGGAAAACTGTCACAGTTAAGTAAACTTTGTTAGTTTACGAGTAATAGCCGATGTAATATAGCCAAATGGTAAAGTGGTATGTCCCATTAGAATAGACTAAATCCACACAGAGTTTCCTCTTCAGATCATTTACCAGGGTCTTGGTTGTACCCTAGAAAGGAAAATTATTCACCATATTAATTGCGAATGCAGGCAATGCAAAAGTGCAGCATGGTGACCCACACCATGGCGGCCTAGTGATGTATGTTCTAAAAATAATCAAACCCGTATTATTTTAGTATATGATATCCAATATCACAAAAAATCTGTGATAAAAATGTACGTATGTTGTAATCCGTATTACTAAAGCCAGAAAACCAGTATTAGCCGTAATGACACCAGGTACTTGTTGACATGTGGTACGGTGTAGGTAGTACCTAGAGTTCCGTGAATATTGTAAATCATGTTTAACAATAAAACAATCTCTTTTGCACAGTTACCTTTCATTTTATGACTTTTGGTAGAAAATAAAATAAAAGTAACAACTACCTACTATAACAATAAATCACTAAACCATTTCGATCCACGTTTCTTCAACGGAATATGCCTGAAACATTTTATTACATTTAAGGTGAGTACCTACTTCGAAACAAGTGAAATATTCCTTTTTTACTCATATCGTTATATTTTCAGAAACTGATATATTAATTCCTATAAAATTCAAACGTATGTAAATAGATACTTAAAAACGTGTACAGTATATATCAATATTTGACATACTGTATGCCTCTGCAAAATAATATTTCTCTGATCTTCACTTTAAAAACTGCCCATTCTTTGGTTTATTAGCGTATTATTACGTGGATATTATTTTTATGCTTCCTTAATAAAATGTACTTGTTGTCCTTTATGACTTCATGCGCATTGTATACAAAATTTTGTGAAGTATAGACAATAAATGAGCTTACTAAAGGTTAGCAGAGATAGAACTGTTAGGGCATATAAAAAGATATCGGTTTTAATCAGTATTAAATAGATAGATAGAAAACTCTTTATTTGCACACTATAATATTATAGTTAGAAGAGAGTACATAAAATGTGAGTCGGAGTGTACAAAAGGCGGCCTCATTGCCTAAAGCAATCTCTTCCAGGCAACCTTAATTAGTATTTGACACAGTATTTGACACTATTTATTGATTAACACAAGTTAAGGTACAACAATGCAGTTTACAATGAACGTGTTGGGTTGCGACTTATGTCTATTATCTATACATGCATTATAGGCCGTATAGGCAACAAGCTCACGATACTTCGTATATCTTAACAACTCCCCTCGAAGTCGAGAGCGAATCTGATATATTAATTTATATCTATCATTCCTTAATTACACAAATAATCATGGTGTTTTACAGTACTCAAACCTTTGGTCAACACATCAGCTGGCATTCTCTCCGTACATAAATATTTCAGATTTATAACACCTTTTTCGCACATATCTCGAATAAAGTGGTGCCTGACGTCTAAATGCTTGGTCCTCGGGTGATAATTTCTTGCCTGAGCTTGCTTTATAGCACCTTGATTATTATTAAACAGTGTTTCATGATCACTTTGTTGACCTTTTGGGGTTTCTCTAGTTTTACAAGACTATCTATGGGAGTCGCTATAGGCTTACACTCTTTCATACCAAACCGATCTTAAGTTTTATGTAAATGTTGACGTTGACGTAAATATACTCTGTTTCTTTTGTCTCGACCAAACTCAATTTTTCCTAGATCTTTCATGTCAAATGCATTTGTTAGCTGTTTTTTGACCTCATTCATCCAACGACTGTCATTAGTCGCTAAAATAATATCGTCGACATATACACATAATTATTTATTCTCTTTGTAAAACAAACAAATATGGATTTAGAGGTATTGCCTCGAATCCTATGTTTCTTAACTGACTAACTAACTCCTTATGCCATTGCAAGCCCGACTGACGCAAACCGTACAGTGACTTATTTAACAAACATACAACATCATGACATTCATTCATCTTTTTCTTCCACAACTTAGCTATATCTATGATCTTCTTATCTTCAAATATTGTGCCACGAGAGCCAATCTTCTTTTTATTAATTACTTTATCTAGTAAGTCCATCATTGGGTCAGGTAACTCTATATAGACTTCTTCATCTAATGTGCCATTTACAAACAGTTACTACGTCCGTTTGATGAATCTCCAGGACCAACTCTGTAAGCTGCTATCAATCTTACAGAAGCAGATCGTACAACTGTAAGAGAAGTCTCGTGGAAATCCTACCCTGGTCTCTGTGAGCAGCCTTTAGCAACAAGACGGACTTTCTTACCAGTAGGCTTACTTGAAAATATTGGATCGCCTTCTAAAACTTCCATTTCAACCTCTTGGTTCTTATGTTCTTTTCGTGGTCTCCCTACCGCACCCGTCCAAATAAATTTCGGTCTTCCTCTTCCTCTCTTTGCAGGTCCTATCAAGCTTTTCCATGATACTGTTGATCGTCTTTTTCTTAATGAAAGTCTATATATTTCACCCGTTTCATTCTTTTTTGCCTTGTCTTTATCATGATTTTGATCATATAAATTGATAGCTATATTTTTGACTTCTTTATATTCATTATCTATAATCTCTTCATACTGTTTTCCAAATGCACTTTTTTCATAAAATTTACGTCTCGTGTTATAATTATTCTTTTTTACAAGGATCATGAACCCTATAAGCTTTAGATTGCTTGGCGTATCCCATGAAAATTCCAACTTGTGAAACAGAAACAAATTTTCCTTTTTCTATTCCTTTTTCTTTAAATTAGACTTTTGTTCCAAATACGTTCATATATTTTACAGTAGGTTTCTTGCCTTTCCACACAGTATTATGTATTTCACCATTTAAAGCAGTAGTAGGACAAAGGGGTCGTATATAACTTGCGGTATTTACTGCTTCAGCCCAAAAACTTGGACGGCTTCCAGACTGCTGCATCATGCATCGAGCCACTTTGATCAAAGTCCGATTTTTTCTCTCAGCTATGCCGTTCTGTTGAAGCGTGTACGGCGTACTTAAATTCCTCTGAATATCTTCTCTTTTAAAAAAAATCATCTATTTTTTTATTAACTTACTCTCTTTCATTATCTGATTCTTTACTTTCTTTCCTGTAAACTTCTGTACATAAGCCTTGTATTCTTTAAAAACTTCGAAAACATCGCTTTTCTTAGCAATAAAATAAACTTCACATCAGGGAGACGTATCATTAATAAAGGTGACAAAATATTTTTCCTGGCCAAATGACTGTTGCCTCATTATGGCCCACATCTGTGTGTATTATCTTAAGCAAGTCTTCTCTACGGCTTCCGTTCTATACACACACATCTTCTTCTTCTTCTTCTTTTGATGATATGGCAACCAGCCGGATCAGCTATTTCTGCCAATGTCAAGTATTTAATGTCTTCAATTCTAAGTCTTCCAAGTCTTCAAGTCATCGTCGTGATGGAATTAATGATAAAAAATATAAAAAATGTGGATGACATGAAATGGGGACCGTCCTTCGCAAAAACAAAAAACGATCTCTCCACACACATCTTACATTTGGACATTTTTTCAGTGTCATCAAATGTCAAACCATATAATAAATTATTCTTTGCCATAGCTTTTAGATCGCGTAAAATACCTACATGGGCTGCTCTTATGTGGACTTTTTGGTCTTTATCAACTACAATAGCATCATACTTTCTAAAATGAACTTCAAATCCGTAATCAGTAATTTTTGCTAATGATAAAAGATTTGTTCGTAAATCTGGCACGTAGAACCCTTTTTGAATGTCTACTTGGCGTTCTCCACGTCCTGTATCAACCGAAATGTCAACTTTGCCCATACTTGTTATATGTGTACTCTCATGATTAGCCAAATTTAATTCAGTATCATGTCGCGTAAATCGTTGTATCATGTGCTTGTCATTACACGTGTATCCAGTGCATCCACTATCGATACATACAGGATTTCTTTGTTCACTCATATTAACCTACTCGATTGTACTCAACATCGTTGCATAACTTTGCCGTTCAATATTACCGCCTTCTTCTTGTTGTACACTCTGCTTAGTTTTAGTTACAATTTTAGTTTTACAACGTTTAGCGATATGCCTTCTACGACTGTAATGATAACATTCAACTTTGTTTTTATATGGTACGCTTTCTAAGTGCGTTTGATGAACATTGCTCCCTGGTCTATTACTGTAGCCTTCCGGCCTTCATAATCTTCGACAATTTTTACTTTCAGTAGTTCTGTGGGTGGTAAATCGTCTCGTGATTCCATTGCAGTTCAATACATTGAAAATATATCTGGTAGGCTATATAACAGTAGAATAGCAAACAATTCATCAATCAACACTAATCCGATTTCTTTAAACTTTTTTACCGCATCAATAAAATCTGCAATATGCTTACGCACGTCGTCGCCTTCCTGCATATGCGTCAGTACAAGTTTCTTTAACAGTGAAGTTTTTCGCGCGGGTTCACTGGATTGATAAATTGATTTCGACTTTTCCTATACCTGCTTCGAGGTTTCCAAAACCATCTAATGCTGCGAGTTCGCTCGTACTAATAGCCTAGTAATAGCCTAATAGTATGTCCTATTATGCTTTCCCGTCGATTTTCATTCATGCTCCGTGTTAGAGCCTATAAAAAGATATCGGTTTTAATCAGTATTTGACACTATTTATTGACAAACACAAGTTAAGGTACAACAATGCAGTTTACGATGATCGTTTTTTGTTTTTGCGAAAGACGGTCCCCATTTCATGTCATCCACATTTTTTATATTTTCTATCATTAATTCCATCACGACGAAGACTTGAAAACTCGAAGACTTAGAATTGAAGACTTGAAATACTTGACATTGGCAGAAATAGCTGATCCGGCTGATTGCCATATCATCAAAAGAAGAATGCAGTTTACAACGAACGTGTTGGGTTGCGACTTATGTTTATTGTGTATACATGCATTATAGGCCGTATAGGCAACTAGCTCACGTTATTTCGTATATCTAGACATAAAACAGCGTAGTAAAAACTTTTCATCTTTAATTTTATTTATTTCAAATATAATTTCTAAGTTAGTGAAAGCTAAATTAAGAGTTAAATTAAAATATAAATATTGCTTTATATTACTTACTATTGGTCAAATAAAAATATATTTTCGTAACCAATAATAGATAAATATAGGCACTGAAACTACCTCGTAAATTTTCAATTAAGGAAGCCACTGTTACACTAAAAACTTAATTGCTTACTTTTCAGTGATTCAAGAAGTGATGTACAAATATCTTGTCTTAGTGTTTATCACTGTCGTTCAAGCAAACAGGTGGCCTGATCCGAAGAATGACCCATTAATATTTATCGCAAACCCTGTTGAAGCTAATATGCCCGGACACTGGGTGCCTGGCAGTATTGTAAAAGCTATATTGGAAAAAGCAACTCCATTCGTAAATGTCAAACCTTCTACTACAACTAAAAGCATTACTACAACAGATTCAACTTGGGTCACGTATACAGTTAAAGACAAGTTAAAACAGAATAAGCCAAAATCAACGAGTGAAAGCTCTAAAGAAGTAGAATCTAAATCGGAATCTGTAGAGGAATCTACACCGGAAACTACAGAGGAACCTACAACAGAACCTACAGACGAACCTTCAGAGGAATCTACAGAGGAACCTACAGAGGAAACTACACCGGAACCCACAGAGGAAGCTACGCCTGAATCTACGGAGGAATCTGTACCGGAACCTACGGAGGAATCAACACCAGAACCTACGGAGGAATCTACAACGGAAACTACAGAGGAATCCACACCGGAACCTACAGAAGAATCTACACCAGAACCTACAAAAAAACCTACGACAAAAAAACGCAGAAAACCAGTCAAAGACAGGGGTGCAAATATGAATGTTTAAAAAATGTTTCAAATGAAATTTTGTTATTACAATTATTATTTACTTGCTTATGCCCACAGTTCTGTTCGTATGTATGTCAGTTGTAACATTAAATACTAGCTATACCTTCCTCAAGTATCAAAGTACATTCAAATCAAATTGCATTAAAATCGTTGTACCGGTTTAGCCGTGAGAGCGTAACAAACCTACAGAACTACTTTGGCATCCACACTAAAATCATAATATTACATTCGTTTAAGAATCGACCCATACAATGGGCTTGAAAATAGTATTTTCTTTTGTTTTATTTAATGATTTATTTATTACACAGGACGACTGAGTTACCCTGATTGCTAAAATATTATACTAGTGTGTTTATCTATAGGGCATCCCCATAAGACATTTTTTTTGACATTTCAAGAAATCTGTTCTATTCATCTATCTTTTCACTCTAATGCTGTGAGGTATAGTGGCATTAGAGGACGCACGATTGTAAGCATACTCGACTTGTTTTTGTTATGGGGCCAAATCCCTTCCACACGCCTCACCACTCGAATTCCCGTACACTAGCATCAGCTGCATCGATCCTCTAATACACCAAGTTTTAAACACACCTAAAGTCCTAGGAGACACATTAAACTGCCTTGGAGCTCTTAAAGAAATGAATCAGCAGAATACTGGATTTTTGGAAATATAAAAATAAGTCCTCAAGTTCTTAACAGACATAATGAGGTAAAAATAGGAAACACAGAAACCCCTTTTAAAACAGGGAAGCAACAATGGAGTTTAATCATAAGTGATTTAACTCGGTCTCCTTTACGTGGAAAACTAACTAATACATTGAAGAAATCAAACTTACGTTCGAAAAAAGTTTTCAGTGTTCTTTGGTTATGTGTGTTCGTTCATCATAGCTGTAAATAAAGGTGAACTAAAACAGTTAGGCCAAAGACATTTGTCGCTGGGCTTCGGCTTTAGTCATCATAATTCAAGTTATAATTCATTTAAAAAAAATGCTCCAAACTTCACAATCGACATTTATTGTGCAAACTGGGGAACAAGAATAACAATATTTAAGTATATTCAGTCTTTGGATAAATTATCGGTTAAAAGAACCGTTGTAGTGAGCCGTATCAAAATCATAATCTCTTAGATCCTTCAGCTCATCTTCAGACGGTGGGAAAATACAGTCAAGGTCAACATATAACTGGTTTTGAACTGTAAGTTTGTCAACGATTTCGGCAAACGTTGGTCTATCTTCAGGATTTTCGGACCAACATTCAGTCATTAATTCATAAAGTCTTGGAGAAGCTCTGTTTGGTTTGGGTAGACGACCACCTTCTGATAAATAAGGTGGTACTTGGTGATTACTTAACTCGGCATATGGGAAGCCACCTGTAATGTGAAAGTTAGGATATTTAGAATAATTCTTTTTGTGAGTTTATTACAAACTTATACAAACATCCCATTTGTCGAAATGCGATCCTATTTTTTTCTTCACTTAATTTTGTAAAAAGATATACAACGTTTTTGCTTCACGTATGACATTATGTAAATACTTAACCTTGCTCCTGATTTAAATAACAATCATTTTAGTGCTACACGCAACGGTAATTGTATTTAATTTATTCCATGACAACTCATAGTTTCTCATTTCATTGAGTCTTACTGCAAGATGAATATTGGTTTACAACTGACTAGTATCTTTACCACTCATTAATTTGTTTATTCGAAAAATGATAGTGCTAATCACAGGATTAAAACTTTCTGGGTGGGAGTTGAACCCTCGATCTTTAGCCTAGCAGTAGAGATCATAAACCATTTGGCAAATAGGATATTTGTAGTATTATGCAAAGTTTGACTACACGGTTGGCCTAGTGGTTTTAGCGGTCGCCATAACGCTTTCTACTGCGCCAAGTATTGTGGATTCAAATTTGATAATACACTTTGTGTAATCCACAAATTGATGTTCTGAGTCTGGGTGTTCTTTGTGTCCGTTTTATGTATGTTTGTGAGGTCCCCGCGACACAGAATGTATGTTACTAATGCGAGAGTTTTTGAGGTAGCGCCGTTTTCATAACTTATATTTGGTAGTCACGTTTTTTTACTCTAAATATTGTTATTCACTAACCTAAAGTTGCAATCTCCCATAATAAGACTGCAAACGCCCAAACATCGCTGGCGCTGCAGTATTGCGAGTACACTATTGCTTCAGGTGCTAGCCATCTTAGCGGAACTGGTCGTGACCTGGTGTGGACATACACGCCTGACCGCGAGAGACCAAAGTCCGCCACTTTCAGGATGCCAGCGCCATCCACTAAGATGTTCCGCGCTGCTAGATCTCTGAAATTATTAAATTTGTACAGTTTTCTAGTATCCATAACATAAGTTTTGCTTAACTTGGGACAAGATGGCTCTGTGTGTTAGATGTCCGAAATATTTATATTTATTTATATTATTAACTATGTATTTTGTATACAAACAAAACATCAGAAGCGATTACGAAAAGACTTCAGAATCTCATGTTTACGTAATATGAAGTGCAATGTACGCTATTTAATTTCAAAAATAGATATTATTCAGAGTCGTAAGGAACATTAAAAATTTAATACAGTTTAAAAAACGGCCTTATTACTTTTGAGTAAACTACTCAGAGGTTCTTATCCATGCAGTTGATTCTTCAATCATGAAGTATGTCCGCACCTGCCGACGATTGCTAGGATACGGCTACATCCGGGTTTTTTAGGAGCAGCCGTTATTGTCCTGCGTCATGACAAAGTATTTATGCGATAGGAAAAAATTGTTCTTCCGAATGGATAACTGGTAAAACATGTCGAATTATTTCTCATATTTTCTAAAGCGTTTTCTTAGATTACCTTAAGGAATAATTATATAATGATGTAAAACAAATGTGTGTTTAAGTAAAACTTTATTAGTTTTTTTTTAAAAGAAATTTACAGTAATTTATGCACCGTTTCTATTTTGATCGCGATTATCCTAGTTTGTTAACTTTGTTTGATTTTAAGAAATGTCAAACAGGGAGTTTTGGGTATATATAATAGGGTTACTTGTTATTTTGAAAAACGCCACATTATTTTTCAGGTTTTTTTGGAGGATGGAGGGGAGATAGGGGAATGGGCCTCCAGTATCCCCCTGCCATCCCATCATTCATTCTTATAAATTTTGCTTTAGAGAAGTAAAACAAGCTCAAGTTGCAGAAGTGGCACGTATATCTTTATTTACAGTAATAATCACAGAATCAACATAATTTCAAGATATCCTTAAATAAAAAAAATACGACTTTAAAAAGTCAGTATTTTTTATTGCTTTTGATAATTTATTTGTTCTCTATGTTTAAATTTTCAAAGGTATAAAGAGCAGAAAATTCTTATTCTTCAGAATTGCTAGTTTGCTTTATAAAAATACGCAAAGTATTCAATGCGGTTCTTCCTTTTTTGATGGAAACCCATGGAGCGCACGTAAGCAAATCGGTTTTTTGAGCTACTTAATCAAGAATTTCATCATCAGATAATGTCCCAGCAGTCATAACTCAATCATCGTACGTAACAAAGTCCTCAGAGGATATTCCTAATACAGATAACACTGTATTCCATTCTGTAGGAGGAAATATCTTCGGTTTCAGCTTCTTATGTTGACGACGATGAAAAGTCTCAGTGTACATTACAGTTTTTTATAGTAGACGCAGTTACAATTCCCCAAACTTTATCAGCCATTCTCATGGCTTGCAATGCATCTGTAGTAGAATTATATTTTTCTTCCGTAATATCCAACATGTTCCTGACAACTTCTTTGATAATGACTTGAAGTTTTTAATGATGCCTTGATCCATAACCTGTATTTTGATGTGGTATTGGTGGGTAGATATCGAATTTAACAGCTTTCATTTGTGGAATATCATTCTGGGCTGTAGAATTATCAAGGAATAACAAGTTTTTTGTTTTTTTTGGCCATTTTCTTAACAATATTTTCGAGCCAGTCTTTGAAAATTGCAAAAGTCATTCATGCTTTTGTGTTCACTTCATATTGCAGAGGTAGTGATTTATATCTTGAAAAATAACGAGGTTATTTGGATTTGCCGATGGCTAATGGTGGAAGTTTTTCCGTGCCCGACATATTTGTTGCTAACAGAATAGTCAAACGTTCCTTGCTATGCTTCCCATAATGGCATTCATCATTTTTAAAAGTTAGAGTCTTATAAGGAAAACATTTAAAAAACATACACGTTTCGTCAGCATTAAAGATATTGACAGGTTCGTAACCATGCAACAAATCCTGCAATTTATTTTTTCATTTGTTACAAGTTTCAATATTGACACTTGCACTTTCCTCACAAACTTTTTTTGAAACAAGTTCATGTCTTCTTTTGAACTTTTCTAGCCATCCATTACTAGCCCTAAATATATATATACATATAATATGATATAGAGTATATTTCGGCTATTTCTTGTGGCAGTGGTCCACTAACACTGTTATTTTGGCTCCGATTCTAAGAACTCCTCTAAGCCCGGAAATTCTGCAATTTGTCGTCTTTTGCAGGACAAACTTTGACCGTTTTGTATTTTTGTCATGATGTCTAATTCATTTTTTTGTTATTGTTCACAGCGTCAAAAAGTTTTCACTTTACGTTTCACAGCAATCATGTTTCAACAATTTTATTTGTAAACTGTTGTACAAATAATGTGTATTGCAGTAAAACTAAATTACTTCTAACAATATTTCACACGACAACAAATGAATTTATTTAATTTAAAATCAAAAATATTAAAACTAAACACTTGACATCAAGCAAAAAAAAAAGCAGGCACATGTTAACGTGAGTCATAAAATCGTGGTAATTCTATTCATTGTGTTGCTTTCTAAGAAGCAATGGTGTATAAATTGTGGACGAAGTCCTAAAGTCGGTAACTTATTTTTCGTTACACTTTTGAGTTACTAAAATGTCACAAGTATCCATTGATTTGTGCCAAAATGGCAGAAATTGAACATTTAAAGTTTACAAGCTTGTAACAAATTTCTAAGAAAAACTTGAGGATTTAAGAGTAATAGTCGACCAACTACTTCGACTTATGTCAAACGCTTACATGGAATAAAAAAGATCCTTGACCTATTTATATTATTTTAGTTACTTTTAGTTCGTATTTTTGTGATACTTGTGGGAACTGTAGAACCTTTACATTAGACATGGCCCAACGCAATACGTACTTGACGGAATTTTTAAAGAAAAAATGTAACATATCAGTCATCCTATCTTACCTTAAGGATTATTTGATAATGGTATGATAAAACTTATTTTAAAAATATTCTACCAGGGCAGAATTGGCATATGTTGAAATACACGAATAAAATATCTATAAGCAAAGCATTTTTGTACTAAATATTCCTTTTTTTGAATTAAGCCCATTACAAAATATGATTTATAATTAAAAACCTAAGCTAACATATTGATCAAAAAGTGAAGCATTACACTTGGTTACTGGCACTACTGACAGCTAATTAGGGATAACTTGTTGCCTTCGTGTTAAGTATTTGTAGCAGAAAACAAAATGACCTTTGGATACCCATACTATATATATATATATATATATATATATATATATATATATATATATATATATATATATATA